>CM043015.1:51355730-51432578 GCA_023690525.1 Holotrichia oblita
ATCCTTATAGCAATATCTGCAATAGTTGGCTCAAAGTTTGTATTTGTTGGCAACACACGGACAAATTTTCCAACACATTTTGAAAATTGGGAGATCGTATGAAAACTACGAGAATTAGGTATCACGCCCTTGAATTAAAAAATATAGTATTGATGCTTGGTGATGGCGTAGAAGTTATCTTTCTGATATAGCTTTTTGGCTAAATGTTTTCAACACGCTTAAATGTGCTGATAAGAAGCTCATGTCATTCAATTGATTTGGCTGAATGGATCGATGAACTTATTCCTCTGGAAGTCTGGAAATCTTTAATATCTCATCTGGAAAATTTCAAATCATTTCATGATGTAAATACTTATCCTAATATGCAAGTACGTTTTGCTTATAATTGGTTGCTTGTTTTCCCTCCGAATCCTGTCATGTTTTTCATAACAGAACTTTTGGCATACATCAAAAACGTCATGGTAAGATATTTAACGATTTTTTCAATTAATTTTTTTATGTATACTGTCTCATTTTCATTGACTACATTTTGAAAAAGCTTCCGTATTAAGTTTTTGGTAATCTCCTTCAATGAGCATGACATGTTGACAGATTCCTTGCGAAAGTAATATTCATTTGTGTGCGTAGAAGCGGGCAAGTTAAATCACATCTATTCCAGAAACTCGTGCAAACTAAATCCGCATTGTCCCACAAACAACACAAGCGTTAAACAGCAATCTATTACGTACAACTTCGCTAGGAGACAAACGTGATTAATTCTACTGATTTATTGTCCAAACTGTTGCAAATATTTATCCTCTACCAATTTTCCCCATGGCCTGTTCCATTTAGTTAAAGCCGAGGACAAACTGTACGGGCAATACATTATCGTAGACGAAAAGAAAGTGTTGTTGAGTTAGCACACGTATACATATGTATACATACATATGTATATAGGTGTGAAGTGATCTATTTAACTCCGATATTCAGGGTAAGCACTAGATCTTGCGCAATTATGTAATTGCTAATACTCACCTAATAACGTGATTGTATTTGTGATAATTGCAGGATAATTAAACAACGTTATTGTTATATGTTGAAGGATGCCAAAACTAAATATGCACGTATATCCTTAAAGCAGCTTTCATATAGACGATCTAATAGTTCCTCGTGGGTTCTTGGTTTATAGAAGTTTGCGAAAGAGATTAACACAACTTCATGGCCGGCAATATGTAGACCTTGTTAATTCTAATCTTTCTTGCTTCTTGTTAAGGAATAATGTCTTTATGTACTTACTTAATTACATTGTTATGCATAATTAGTGCTGAGTAGGGTGGGATATTTTCCTCAAATTGCACGGGTAGTTTAGTGATAAGAAATAGAGAAAAAAGTACGACGCTACGAAACAGAATAGAGTGCTGCATACAAGCCCATACATATGTAAAGCTGCTTTATATTTGCTTCTAAGGTGAAGTGAAATGAAAAGCTCATCTCACTTTAATTTAATCGTACATCTTTCTCATACATAACCATAAAATGTGATTGTAAAATGTAGTACATACAATGTTCAATATCCCCACTATAATTGAGAATTCTTCTTTAAGTAAGTGTGCTATCGAGCATGTGCCTGAGCGGGAAAGGGAAGCGAAACATATCAAACACTTGCAAATAAAACTATGCTTATTAGTGAGAAAACTGAAGTGAGATGAGGAAAAGTGAGAACTGTGGCATTCAGGTTGGATTACTAGACTCTCGTTCCTCAAGTGGACTGAGCATTTATTTCATTTCCACCGTTAATCTTTGTTTGATGGTCGTTATTTCCACACTAGTAATTTTGAGCTTATTGAGGAGGATAGTTTGCCTTCCTCTTTATTTTCTAGCTACAGTTTGGATATAGCGTTTATCTTTGCTCTGAAAACTTGATTCGAAAAGTTCGTAGCAAGCTTCTAATTTAAACAGAATTGCGAAGAAACTATAAATCTAGCTTGTTTTCAGGACGATATTATGGCGCAGCTACTCTTGAAGCTCTGATATTTTTTTAAAAGACGAAGAATGATTTCCTAATTAGGCAATTTGAAAAGTCAGAGGCACTAGATAGTACAGGGAATGATAACAAACACAATGTACCAGTTTCACCTCATGTGGCGAGTCCACGAGATATTCATTCTTGTAATCTAGCCTTCCACATCTTCTGGAGCTGACACCTCCTTTTTTGTAACTCCCTGTAACACATCTATACAAGTCTCAATGGCAAATTAATAAATTGCAGATAAAATCTAAAGAAGGAATTCCAATCAAGAATCAGGAAACATATCTAAATTAAAGATCAACTTGGACGAAACTTCCAAAAACGAAAATAAAAAAATATGTTTCTGGACCAAACGACTCTGAGGATGAAATACAACTTTATTATGTTAAACAAATTATTAGAATTGAACATTTTGCTCAAAGGGGCTGTATTTAGACACTTTATCTTAAATATGCAATTTATACATTCCACCACTTTCGCTATAAATAATTGTGCTCTTCTTCTGAAGGCGCTAAGATTCACGTATGGGTACAATCTGTACAATCACGCATACAAAACCATTTATCTGGATAAAGTTTTGCTTGACAATAATATTAATGTCTGCAAGTGCAACTTGTGTTAGTGTTCTGGAGATTGTTGGGACATTGAAGTTATCATATTTTGGCAAATTTCTTTCCGGTATGAGCCCATAGTAAAGAGTGATAGTGCTGCATAAAACTTCAGATTAGATTAGATCGTTATTAGGTCAATCAGGCATTCAGTGCCTCACTACTTAATCGTTTAGTTCCAATTGCTATCTAAGTTTCAAAAGAGGTTTGATATTTTCTTGGAGGCTATGGTTCTTACACGAGTTGCTTCTAAGTGCGGTTGATTGATTCGGTGATGCTACTGTCGCGTCGCTCACTACGCGTGCTCACTTTTAAACCAAGACTTAGACAGACTTTCCACACTTACATCTAAACACTCTCTTAAAATAAACCCTCTGAAGTGGGCGGTGATTGTTTTTCATAACAGAGGTATTGGTGCTGGAAGTATTGATATAAGAATTAACACCACTGTCCTTTCCATCATGAAATCCTAAAGGAACCTGGAACTTAGAGATAATAGGTTTAAATTCAAACTGCATCTTTCCAAGTGTCTACAGCCTGATTATGGAGCTCTAAAGCTTATATATCCGCACCGACATATTCTAAGTACACAGAATAAAATACAACTATGTGAGTCTTTAGTTCTATCTCAACTGTCATTTGCGGATATTGTGTATAGTCCTCTTCTTGACCAAGTCAACACAAGACGCGCGTAGAAGCTACAGAACTCGTGCCTCCGGCTAATATTTGGTATTCGAAAATTTGAACGAATAAGTCCCAAATTGAAAGACGTCAACTGGCTCAATATGGCACACCGGCAGTTTCTTCACAGTGCTTGCTTTTTTCATCGGCTTATATATGATAAAACTCCAGCGTACTTATATAATAAAATTTATTTTCGAACGGACGTACATACGTCACCTTAACCTGAGATTCAGGTACTTATTGACTACAGCTCAACACAAACTCGCATTGTTCCAAAGGTCGTTTACATATCACCTTGTTAAAGTATATAACTCTCTTCCTGCTTCTGTTAAGCTTCTGAATCCAAATATTTTTAAAAAGGCATTGCGTAAACACTTGTTTCACATATATACGATGTAGTGACTTTACTTTTTTTTCTTTGTATCAATTACGTGATTGACAGGTTTGCAGAGGTGGCGTGGCATAGTATAAAAACAATTTGTAAATCTGTATTTTGTATATTATGCAGCGAAGTTCTTCACTGGATCTCTTGGTGCAGAAGTAGAACACTAAACACTTTAACCCACTGAACACCAAACAAGTTTTAACTAAAACACCGACGCGTTTCAACAGCAATGCTGTCATTATCAAGGCGATAATAAAACTAAATTAAAATAAAATCTACAAAAACAGGTAACCTAAATGTTATGCACGGTCAATCCGATACGCATCATTAATTTCCGATTAACCAAAACAATGACGAATACGGTATAGGTCCTTTGTCACAGTTCATTACACATGACTTATTTTTATATATTTCTAAACTTTCAAAAACATTTAGAAACTTACAATTGTTTATTTGTCTAATTAATTTAACATTCGTATGATCGATGTTGTGATCTGTTTCAAAAATGTGTTGGGCAACGCTCGATTTCTCAATTCTATTAAATCTAAGATGAGCCATATGCTCTTTGAATTTAGTTGAGACTGCTCTCCTGGTTTGCCCAATATATTTTTGATTACAATCTTTACAATTGATTTCGTAAATACCTGACTTTTCTAGAGGTTGTATTTTATCTTTAGGGTTACCGATGAGACTTCGTAAACAAGTCCCAGAACTGTAAACCATTCTGAGATCTAGCTCTTTGAAGATTTTACTCAAACCTTTAGTGATAAAGGGAGCGTAAGGGAGGGTCACAACGGGTGAAGCTTTAACATCCTCTCGAAAAGTCGTAGATTCTTTCGCAGTTTTCTTATAATTAAACTTCCTAATTAACTTATAGATATGCTGAGGCTGGAAACCATTACACTTGGCCGCATCTTTTATAATTTTAAGCTCTTTCTCATACCTCGCCTTGTTCAAGGGAAAAGTGAGAAGTTTGTGGACCAAAAGCCTGAATTTTTTGGTCCACAGACTTCTCACTTTTTATCGGATTGACCGTGCATAACATTTAGGTTACCTGTTTTTGTAGATTTTATTTTATTTTAGTTTTATTATCGCCTTGATAATGACAGCATTGCTGTTGAAACGCGTCGGTGTTTTAATTAAAACTTGTTTGGTGTTCAGTGGGTTAAAGTGTTTAATATTATGCTGGGTGTAACATTGGGAACGCCGTGGTCTCTGGTAATCAAATGGTAACAATTTTGAAAAAGTTACGTACTGGAATATATGTAGGTGGTTAGATCTACAATTTAAAAATAATAGGCAATATACATGGTGTTTCAAAACTTAGCAATGCACCAAAGTTCTCTTAATGAAACACCCTGTATTTTATGACATTTTTGAGTTGTACACTGAAATCTAGATCAACTTTATTTTAGGTTTCCTATGTCTAATTTTTATAGTATTCATGTTCAAAGTTGTCAGGTCGTTCATGTACCGAGGGCAAACTTTGCGAACTCCTTTCGTGCATAACTTTATTATTTTAAATGGAACACCCTGTATGTATTTATGTTATTAGATAGAACATTTTATTGTCTAAAAACCAGTATCAGGAATCCCTATGACTATCTGTACTAGTTTTTAAGTTATTTGCGTTTTTTTAGATAATTTAAGTGAACTGAATTTGTTTTTTGTAAGCGAACACCCAGTATATCTTTACATCGATGGATAGAAATATTATTATTCGAAGTAGTTAATTTTATATTGTCACAATTTACATGAAAACATAAATTCCAAGTAATAAAAATAAACTAAATAAAACAGCAGTAAATATTTTTGTATTTGGATTAAGAAAAAAGATTTCGTATAAAATAAACGAAAAAACATAACAACAAAATAAACGAAAAAGTGCTAGCGTTCAACATAATTGCCATTTTCTTCAATACAGACAATAGGTAACTCTCTGTTCAAATGCTGTTCTAACGTTCCTCAGCATGTCCGATGTTCTGAACTGAAGGCGTCTCTGAGTCTCGTTTTCATATCCTCTGCTGTAGTGGGCAAGATACTCACTCTAACACTCTGTATGTATTAAAACCAGTATCAGGAATCTCTATGACTATCTGTACTAGTTTTAAGATTATTTGCGTTTTTTAGATAACTTACGGAAATTGTTAATATTTAATCTAGGAGGTTGGATCCTCATAGAGAAAGTGTCAATTTGACGTGTACTCTGTTAACATCATGAAGGCATACTCGTTGCAAGAAAGAACGGATATGATTTTAGTTATTGGTGAGTGTCAGGAAAATTGCTTCCTTGCGTCTCGGATGTATTCGCAGAAGTACCCAAAACGAAAACATCCAGATAATAGGGTATTTGAAAATTTGTTGGATAGATTCCGTGCCACATAAGGCCAACAACTGTAGACGTTGTGTACATAAGGCCAACAACTGTAGACGATTAGAAAATTGATTTTTGCATGGGATCTTGATAGAAACGCAGAACATAATGATTTTTTTACCATATTACGTATGGATGAATCCACTTTTCATAATAATGGATTAGGACCGTTACAATTTTCATTATTATGATACCGAAAATCGCCATCTTTTTCGTTCCTTGGATCGGCAGCATCGCTGGTGTTTGAACGTGTTTGGAGGCATTATAGGCGATTATGTAATTGAACCATACTTGTTCAATGGGCACCTAAACGGAGACGAATTTCTAAAATTCTTAAAGGGACTTTTGGACCCTTTTGGAAAATATTTTCTTGAATATTAGATACCGGCGCTTCTGCCCATTTTAAACGGTCCGTTAAAAACTACCTATTAGGAAATTTCCTAATAGGTGGATCGGAAGAGATGGTCCGTGCAATTGGCCACCAAGGTCTCCGGACTTTTTTCTATGGGAGTATGTAAAAGTTATCGTTTACAATATCTTGCCCACTACAGCAGAGGATATGAAAACGACACTCAGAGACGCCTTCAGTTCAGTAACACTGGATCTGCTGAGGAACGTTAGAACAGCATTTGAACAGAGAGTTATTGTCTATATTGAAGAAAATGGCAATTATGTTGAACGCTAGCACTTTTTCGTTTATTTTATACGAAATCTTTTTTTCTTAATCCAAATACAATAGTAATTATATACCAAGGGAGAGAACACATTTTTCTCAGCCGAGTAGCATTATTTCCCGAGACGCGAAGCGTCGAGGGAAATAATGGTTAAGAGGCTGAGAAAATCTTCTCTGCCGTGGTTTATATACTATTTTTTCAACTACTAGCATATTTAACCGCTTTCTGATAATGTAATATAATAAGCCGTTCCGATAAATGTTTAATTTAAGATATCCATAGAAAACATGTTAGTCTGTAAAAACAAATGAATAAACATTTAATGTCAAATTGAGATTTTATTCATGTCTTGTCACAATACCAAAATAAAATGTCAGACAGTAGTTGTACTCCTGCAGAAATCCGCAAGGAAGCAAATCAAATAGAGTATGAAAAATACTGGTACACTGGCTTGCAATAAAATCTCGTACACCTTAATGTCAAGCAAGCTAATTTTTGAAGATTATTTTTCAATGTAAGCTGACTTTAGATTTGACGGATGTGACACTATGCATAGAGGTTGTGGTGACTTATAAAAATAGTGTACTTTTGGAAATGAAACATCAAATTAGAAATGTCACAAAAGGTGAAATCAATATAGGTAAAACTAGGTGTACGAGATTTTATTGCAAGCCAGTACGTCAGGAATTAACATAACCTGCCATAATTGCGCTATTAATTATTATTTTAATAAGTGGTGTTTACCAAATTACGTATTTCCTACTTTGTTTATTTATGTTAAATGTTAACCTAACCTTTTTTCTTGAATTGCGGATTTCATTCGTGCATTTATACGACATCTATGGTTTTATATTCAAATTATTTCTATTCTATACATTTTTATTGAATAAATCATAATTTTATTATTGTCAATTGTTTTTATTATTTAATAGTAGGAGATAATTTTTATTATTGACTACTAGGAGAGAAATTCATCTTCTCGGCCCGAAAACATACCAAATAATGACGTTTTCTAACGCTAGTAGTGGAAAAAAATATTTACTGCTATTTTATTTAGTTTATTTTTATTACTTGGAATTTATGTTTTCATGTAAATTGTGACAATATAAAATTAACTACTTCGAATAATAATATTTCTATCCATCGATGTAAAGATATACTGGGTGTTCACTTACAAAAAAAAAAATTAGTTCACTTAAATTATCTAAAAAACGCAAATAACTTAAAAACTAGTACAGATAGTCAATAAAATTTTCTATCTGATAACATAAATACATACAGAGTGTTCCATAAATAAAATTATGCACGAAAGAAGTTCACAAAGTTTGCCCTCGGTACATGAACGACTTGTAGAGTACTCCACAACTTTGAATACGGCATTCAATCAGCCAAAGGATCTACTATTTACGCTTTTCGTTCCATTTCTCTGAATTAAGTCATTTTCGAGATACTAAACTTTTCGTGCAACATTGCATTTTCAAAAAACTTCAAATATCTCATAAACTACAAAAAATTAGACATAGGAAACCTCAAATAAATTTGATCTAGATTTCAGTGTACAACTCAAAAATGCCATAAAATACAGGGTGTTCCATTAAGAAAAACATAACTTTGGTACATTGCTAAGTTTTGAAACATCCTGTATATTGCCTATTATTTTTAAATTGTAGATCTAATCCACTATATACATTCCAGTATGTAATTTTTTCAAAATTGTTACCATTGGACTACCAGAGACCATGGCGTTCCCAATGTTACACTCTATATGTAGGTAACATATATAGTGATTAATGCAATCTTTTTTTTGTCTGTGTATCGGTTAAGTTGATCAGCGTTGCTGGTCCTTGCCTGTTGTATTCTGTACAATAAAGATTATTATTATTAATTTCCTCCAGACCGTACTATAGTAGGGTGGGGAAAATTCCATCTTCATCCGGTGATTTGTGGGGCTAATATAAAACTTTAAATGTACTGGTTTTGAAACGATATTATTAGGTGTATGCAGCACTGGTAAAATGCTATTCGAAATGTACTGAACCATATCTATGGTTAAACTCAAAAGTTGTTCCAAATGAAGTGGATCATTTTCTTACCATCATATATTAATTTTATTGCCTAGCTAATATATTTACGAACTTATCCGATCTCTCCTTTTTTAAAATTTAAGTGTCAAGATTTTTGGTTGAGGTTTAATATTATGTCGATTACGCCGCCTTTTAAAATATTATTTTATATGGTTCATACCCTTTTAATCAAATTCAATACAAATTTGAATTTATTGAAAGATAAGATGGGATATAAAATATATAAATAGGTATGCTATAAACGAATATAAGCGCTGAACCCCTTTATTCATTTTGCCAGTGTTAAATTTAGATCTGTATTCATTTTGTTATGACTTTCTATTTGGCAAACAAGTTTACATTAGAGCTTTATTGCGATGCTATTTTACTATCCTCTTCCATACAATCAAACCTATACATGCCTTTATTATTGAATTAAAAGTTGTATTAAAGACTGCTTTACGACCAATATAAGATGAAGCAGTAACATCCCCCGTATTATGACACACAAGATGCAGTTTAGAAACCAATAAAACACGAATATTACGTTTTTATAACTTTAAGATAATAATCTAAAATACATCCTAGCTAGTAAGTTTATGCCCTTATCTATTTTACTAAAATTTCTATAGTCAACGCGAATCCATTTCTTACCTGTTTAAGAGCATTTTATCGATAATATCCTGCGTTTCACTACTACGGATACTAGCCAGATGGCCACCTCGCCTCCCACATTCCATTTCCGCTTGCATCCATGGCAGTCGAGTTTCCTCCATGGCCATTAGACAGAATTGACGATACGCTACCCAACCGAAGTCGCAAGTTCTTACTAAATCTTCTATGGGTTCAGCGCGATATCTCATTTTCATCCCCAATGAGTTACCGTCTGTGTTCCTGACAAGCACCTTCAAGATAACCTTATTTTCGCGCGAAACAAACTCGATTTGTCTTTCAATATCGCCGGATCTTGTACAATGAGATCTAGCATTATCTCCGTCGTGTAATTCGAATAATAACCCGTTGCACTCAGAGTCTTCCCCGTTTTGCAAGTCCGTACCGGTATTAGGAATACTCGTCGATTTACTGTTATCACCTATGTTTATAGTCAAAGCTATCCTGTGTCCGTAAGGTAGGTATATCTTAAAAGTACATTGCAAGTCGTCTTTGGGATTTGTTAAATCGAACGAACCGTTTCTCGAAGTGAACGTAACGTTGTAACAGTAATCGACAAGGTGATAATTCAGCGTGAACACGGGATTCCCGTATATGTGAAGGAATGGGGGAGTGTGTGAGGGCGGAAAGTAGATGTGACGATCCGATTCGGATAGTTCCTCGAGTTTACCGCATATACGTGTTTGGCGATGACCACGGATGTGCTGATGCTGCAGCGACGTGTTCAGACCGGAAAAATAAAGATAACCGCGAAAGCACGGCACGTTCAAACGCGTTACGTCTATCACAAGGCCATGATCGGAGCTAGGACCGGGAAACCAGCAGATGCAGTCGCGTCGTGGGAACTCTCGCCAACCGATCTCTTCGCTTTCGTTTTTAAGCCACAGTTGGCAATCTGTAAAAAAAGAATAGATTGCATTAGTTAAGTTAAATGCTATTTTTTCATTTGCGAATTATGAGGTTATAGAACCTTAATCCATTATATACCGCTACCAAATTTAAAAAGAACAAATAAAAAGTTGGATAGGAAAAGGAATAAACTAGCGATCTTGCAGTATTGATATGTCCGAAAGTAAGATGAGAATTAAGCGTTATTCAGTGAAATTCCGTTGCAACAATATATTCTGGGCGTGGACTTTGTTTCTTCTGAACCGTATCGAAATACATTTCAAGTGGTTGACCTTGATTTTCCAGTTGGACGTCCAATTGCAGGAACCTTTAAAATTACATATTTCAATATAGAATTTTATTCTTAAAAAAGTACTGAGAAAATCTTCTGACAGTCAGTAAGTTAACGTAGTGTATAGGTCGAGTTACCGTAACCTGCTGGCGCCCCCTATCCACTCTTTGCTCCTGAAGGAACCACTTATATTAGTGGCCAAACGTTGAGTTTAGTTGATTTCGTTATTTTTTTAATTTGATTTTGTTTTTTATTTTTATATTTTTACATTAGAGGAACTGGTCCGAATATGGGCTACCCATACAATATGGGCCCCAAATGAAAAACCTATTACGCAAGTGTCGCCACTTATTAGTGGGAGCTTGAAGTGCACTTACACCTTGGGGCGAAAGTTTGCAACTAAGGTGCAGTTCCCTGCTAAAACGTGTTTTGCAATTTTTAAGGTAAGTTGTTATGTTGAAATTTAGCAGGTTTAACCTTAAATTCTCTTGCAATCCTTGCACTGAGCTGCTGCTTTAGGTTAGGATCAACTTTTCTTACGCTTGATTTACCTAACCTCAAAAACAATACGCGAGTTTCAATTCTAAGAGAGAATTTTGATAATATGGGCTACCTGAGGGTCTATAAGCTCGGCCCCATATTAGGACCACTGCCATTGTTTTTTGCAGATCTGCTATGCCACGGTCTAAACCGAAATTTAAAAGGTAAAATCTGAGAAAAAAGTGGAATTCTGATAAGATTTTAGAAGCGATGGACGCAATTAATCAGAACAAAATGGGTTTAAAGAAGGTTTCTAAAGTTCTTCAAGTACCACGGCCCTCTTTACAAAGATTTTTAAGGAAACAAAGAGAAACCAATTTAGATGCTCAAAAAGTAATTCAAACTCAACTTGGAAGGAAACTTGCGTTAGGAAAAGAACTAGTAGAATACATTTAGTATGGAGGCTTTGTATTACGGATTGACACGGAAAGACATTTGTAAGATGGCATTTGCGTTAGCTATGAGGAATGGAATATCCCATCCTTTTAGAATGGGAATTGCAGGCCGTAGTTGGTTAGATGGATTCTTGCATCATTATAAGAGTGTACTTTCACTTAGAAGACCAACTGGTACTCCCTTTTCACGAGCTTTGCGTTTCAATAAACAAAATGTTGAAGAGTTTTTCACCAACCTAGAAAAAGAATACAGCAAGTAAAACTTTTCATCCCATTGAATCTTTAATGTCGATGAAACTGGTTTATCAGTCGTTCAAAGTAAAGTTGCTGTAGTGGTAGGCAGAAAGAGTATAAGACAAATAGCGTCCCTAACTTAAGCTGAGCGCGGTTCGCTAGTTACCTTCATTGCAATAATGAATTCTGGTGGCCAGTTTGTTCCTCCTATACTCATCTTTCCTCAAAAAAATCGGAATGATCAGTTATTGCGAGGTACACCACTCGGATCTGTGTACACAGTTCATCCCAATGGGTGGGCGCAACAGAACCTTTTCACGGACTGGATGAGACATTTTATTGACTTTGTGAAACCTACCAGAGAGTAGCGGGTTCTCCTTATATTAGATGGTCACTATAGCCATACACGCAATCTCTATATAGTTAACTTAGGTTGAGAGAATCATATTTCAATAATTTAGGTGCCCCCACATTCCGCTTGACAAAACATTCATAGTCGTTAAGACCTATTACAGCGAGGAAATCCGAAATTGGGTTCGAACTATTCAAGGAGCTCTTGATCAATTTGATTTCGCCGAGTTGCTAGGGAATGCTTTTTTAAATAGAAAATAGAAGCCCAAAAAAACTGTAACCTAACACCATTACAAATGAGAACAGAAAGTAATATCAACCTCACACCTCTTCCAGGAACTTCGACATCCACAGGCTTCCCTGCACAAGCTTCGCCAGCTACCAGAGATAGAGTTCAAGCTGGTAGTTGTAAGGAATCTGAAGTCCTACCACCGTCTACGCTAAATCAATATCTTGGTGATTGATAACTGATTTCCCTAGTAGCTCCGATAAATCCGAAAGCATTTTATTCTAAGATGGAATCTGCAACAAAGCACTTGTTCGTAAAAACTGTACCTCCTTTTGATAGTTCGCCACTGCCAACCGTAGAAAAGAAGACAGCCACTGGCGGAAGAAAATCGTCTAAATCCCAAGCCATCACTTCTTCGCCCTACAAAAGTGGTTTAGAAGAATCACTGAATAAAACTCCCAAACGACCAAGCCTAAAGCGACAAGTAGTTCCAAAATCCGAGGTGAAATCTAGGAATAAAGGAAAACGAGCCAAAAAAAAGATTAAATCTGACAGCGAATAAAAATCTGAAGAGGAAGTCGAAGACTTTACTCCGGCTGATGATGATATTGATATTGATATTGATGAGGTTGGCCAAAATATTCCTGATGATGAAGATGTTTTGTGATGCCCGTTTTTCTGAAAATAACAGGGGAGAACTTTGGGTAAAGTGCCAGATGTCTTGCTCAGGAAAAGAAGAAGAGTTTTATGTTTGTGATTTTTGTTTCTAATGTTGATACTGATATTTTACAATAGATACTAAGTTTATACTTTTTTACTCAAATAAACTTAATTTTGTGATATCCAACAGTTTTATACCTTTTTAATAGGGGCCCATATTTCATACACTTTACCACTATTTCAAAAAGTTGTCACTTTCCAAAGATTGCCTTGAATCGAAGTTTTTTGCATAAATAGGTTGGAATATTGTAGCTAACACTTTGGCTACACGTATGCTAATATTTAGATTTTTGTATTAAAAATACTCAGATATTACAGAGAGAAAAAACCCAAAAGTCAAAACCCGAAAGTCCTTATAATAGAGAGTCGGACGGTGAAAGTCTTATTTTTTTCTGTTGCTTCATCAGTCTTAGCAATCTTTTTGGCGCAAAAAAGTTGTTCAAGTAGATATGCTACCCATTGCCCTCCAAATCCTAGGTCATTCTTTTAACTACATACTCTCCTAAACCTAACTCATTTCTAGTATTCTGTCCTCGTTTCCCTTCTTCGCTACCCAAATTCTGTAACCTCGCTTTATCGACTTATTTGATACAAAGGAAGATCTGCCTTTATATATTACCATGCTTTCATTAACTGGTTATTGTAGTATAGAAAATTGTTTCCCAAGAATTTTATATAATTTGTCATATCCTGCTTGCCCCATCTTTGGCATAGCTAAATTATCATTCAAATGCATGTAGATCAACAAGAAAGCGATCAAAGCGATTTACAACATCAACGAAGCGATGTAGGAATCACGCAGTTCGAGCTGTGACAACCAATAATATCTGTAACTTAGCAACGATTTTTTTTATGTGTGGTGGGTGCTTAGTTGCAGTGAATCCGTAAGCTGTATTATTTGTCTATCACTTTGGCTATCACTTCAACTCCCGCGGTGTAGTTTTGTGTGTGTAAATTGTGTTCAAAGGGATTTGTGACAGCATCATATCACCTTTCATAATGCCGCGCTGTTAATTACTTTGCTCCCAACAACGAATGGTAAGTCGATCCGGATTTTAACTCTCTGAAAAAATGTCACCATCCCTCCAGAGAATTGAAACCGGGCGATTTCGTTGTGATCTAATTTTACCTGATCATTACCAAACTCTGTTTCATCATCTTCATTTTCTATAAATTGCAACAAACTATCTCGGTTGCTGTTCACCAGGTCGACCTCGTGTTCCCATTCTTCATCGTCACTGAATACTCCGTCAGACGAAATATTATACAGTGAAGTGTATACATTGTCAGAAGTTAGTTTGTTCAAATAAACACGTTTTTCCATTCTAAACGCACAAAAAATAACCTCAAAATTATGGTTGTGCAAAGCGATATCACTATAAAATCAGTAAACAAACAGCTATAATGCTCATTTCAAAAAATAGGTACTGCTTTTATATCTCTGTAAAAACGCTATGCTGACTGTCTAACATATCAGATATAGTACAGTTTTAAAAAATGCAAGAGCAGTGCAGTGAAATATGAAAAACAAAACCAAAAATAAATAGAAAAGCAGAAAATGTTTTTTTGTTCCAAGCTTTATATTTAAAACTTCCAAATTTAATTTTCAGGAAGGCTGAAGTCGTTAGATGTATTACTTTGTTTTATGATTGTATATGACAGCTGATATATATATTTCGATGCATGGAAATAAACTACTTATACACATTAGTTCACCTCAGAGTGGGCCATAGCAGTGTGAATTGCAACAGCGTATTCCCCCTTCGCGTTGTAGCTTGCGTCTGGCGCCGACACTCAAGCATACACAATTCAGTTGAATTTAAATCGAGCAAGAGTATGGTCGGTGATGTCGTGATCGACGAGCGATCTTGCGTGGCGCATGCCTACGCGTTGCCACATCGCACTGCATTCTATGCGTCTAGTGTAACTTCCCATAGCCCGCTCTGAGGTGAACAAATGTGTATTAAACATAAAACTGTCTGACTGTCTGCCAACTATTAACAACTTGCTTGCTTGTTTGTTGTAGTCTTCGACATTATGACGTCAGCGAGGATAACGGTCCCCAGTGGAAATGCTTTTTATAGCAGCATTTATTAGTGTGGAAATTGATGTTGTAAATTGTACTTTACCCCATACATTTTGGTTATGTAAAGTTTTATTTTGCCGCAACATAATTTTCTGATAAACTACAGAAAATTATAAATTACGTTTCTGAAAATTCGCATTTAATTTCCAAAAGGTAGTACACCAATATTTTTTCAATATCCCCGTATACGGTTTATATAGAAAATATTATAAATTATTACAAAGAAGACGTCTGACAACGGTTGGTTCGTAGCAGAAAATTTATAAGTTGTCAGTACGAAGCAAACGCATATGGTTCACAAATATAATACTATCATGCTCCTCTATGAATCAGACATATAGATACGAAAAAAAATGAATCTTAGATTTGTACCCGTCCATATTGACCATAAAATACGGCAGATATTTTCTGAGAACGACTAAGAGTAATGGTTCCGAGCTTGATTTATGTTTCGCACGTGCGGAGTGTGGTACCTATGTCATTGGTTACGTGTAGAGGGATGCGGTTTAAAGTGCACCTGATTTTAGAGGATTACATCAGCAGAAAACTTGGAAAACAAATGGGTTGCGCTGTATCTAAAACATGAATGCATCAGAAATATCTTATGTGAAAGGTCATTTATCATTCTGTTAGAGTGCTAAGCGTTTCAGTTTTTTTTTGTTTCATCAGTCAGCACATTTTACCTAAATTTGAATAAATTTTTGTACGTTCACAACTACGCAATGTATTTCAATTTTAATGTTAATTTAAAAACATAATATGTATACAGAAATTCTGCAATGCTACATTACAGATATGGCTGTTGAGCTGTAATAAATTACAAAGAAGATATACTGTTGAGTCCACACGCTACTTACATAACTTAATAACAGTAAATTCAGATGTAGTGTAGAAATATTTTTGAGCATGGTAGGAGTACTTTCCTAAATTACTCTATAAATAAGATGTTTTTTTTGCAATTTACAGCTAAGAATGTACGAAAATTGGCGAAAAAATTAGTAGTAGTAAAATATAAAAAAATCACTTTCAATTAGATTGGCCGAATCAAAATCACTAGGTCGTATTACGGTATTTAACAAGTTTGTTGTTTTATGCCAACTTAAAGAAGACTTTGATAAATACAAATTTTGAGGAGACAAAATATATAGTATGGGTAAGACAGTTCAAGGAAATGCAAAAGTTATTGCTAAAAAAGCCCAACCCCACATGGAACAAATTAGTTCAAGGAAAGTGAAACATTAGTTACTATGGGTATGGAATTGACTGTGTCTCACGCTAATTTTTCTAAGGAAATACTTCAAAGACCACCTCCTTATTCGTCTAGTGGTTGAAATATTTTATTCTATATACAAATTCACCTTCCAAACTCCAGTCTTATTAATTATGGGCAATCACAATCACCGTAGTTTACTTGAGCTAATAGGGCTTGTCAAAATAAGCTCACAAAAAATGCAAGGAAGATAGTATTTCGGAAATGTTATATATGACTTTGCATTTTCACCACAAAACTGCAAAGAAGGTTCAATTTTCCAAGATTCTGAATTTATGTCTGCAAGTGTTACTGATATACCCTTGTTCGAAATGATACCAAGTCATGCGATAAATCAAGCCAATTCCATCGAAATTGCGGATGCTACTGAAGGATACCCTTACATCACTAAAGTTGCTTGGCCTATTACTAATCGAAATCAATTTATTAGTTCTGAATTTCTAAAACCTAACTCTAAATCTACTGCACTACAGAAAACGTCTACACAAAAGAAGTCCACTGAGGGAGAAGGGAGGGGAAGGGGGAGAGTGAGTGAGACTATGAAAAGAAGCAGAGCAGATCTTAGAGAAGGAATAATTAATTGGTATTTTAGCAACCTGGAGACTAAGGTCAGACTTAAAGGTGTTCCTGCATGTAATATAATTAATGATAATGCAACAAACCTTACCTATGACCTAAATAAGGATGGTTTTTTGATATGTAGAGCAATAAAGCAGACTGTCACTACTAGGATGATGGATTAAACAAACGCGTCTACATTGGTAATGTTTGCAGAAGCAGCGGATAGAGTTATACTAGCACCATACATTCTGTAGAAGGTAACAAATATGTATTCATTGTGGGTAGAACGAGGTCTTCTTGGGCCTCATTACAACTGTTATAAAACGAGTTGATTTGATGACGAAATTAATAAAGATTGGTTTCTTAACGTTGCCTTTCCATACTTAAAACAGCTTCAGCAAATAGCGTGAGATGTTATCTTGAACTACATACAATTTTTTTGTAGTTAAAGATATCTGGTAACCCTATTTATTTATAAATGTCATAAAAAATGTGTGAACCATACGAATCGCATCCAGAAAGGAAGGTTCCCAATATTTTTTCTTTTAAAGTAAACGTGCTTAGTTGGGAATATTATGCATGCATCACAGATCTATGACGTATCAATTATATGTTGGCTGAAGAAATCCTGCCTGGTGCCAGTAGCGCAGCAGCAGTGGCTCGAAATGGCGGATCTTATTCGTTCTTCCCCCGCGAAGTTCAGTCAGTGATAAACTTCCTGAATGTACAAAACACAGCGCCGATCAAAATTCATTATCAGCTCTGTCAGGTCCACGGGCATGTTTGATCATCCACGATGCAGCTTTGATCTCGATCTTAGCAGTTTCTATCTTTTCTTACACCTCAAGGTAAAGATGACTGTCAGATACTGATTCCACTTACAGATGGTAGACTTCTACGACACAACAATACAAAAGTTGATCCAATAATATGGCAAGTGTCTCAATTCTTGTAGTAACTATGTCGAAAAATAGTGTAAACATTGCTATACTATAACTATGTTCTATTTTTTTAAATTTAGTTTCTGGATGTGTCTCGTGCAAGTGATGGTATTTTTTCGACCTGATTTAAGGCTTGCTGAATTTATCTACTAAATCGATACCAACAATTTATAGGAAACAAGATGTCCTTGTTGGTGATGTTTCTACAAAGTTTTACGGAAATAATAGCAAGCACTACAATCTGTAAACATTATTTGAAACCAAGATAAAGCAAAGTGAGTGAAATAATAGCAGACGTTTATATGGAAAGAAATCTAAGACCAGACATGCTGCATTGAATATACAGCATGGTGATTGAGCCAACAATGACGTATGCAGCTTTGGTATGGTGGACAAAGACGCATCAAAGAAACGCCATTCAGAAGCTGAGCAAGGTGCAAAGACTTGCCTTCTTAGGAATAGCGGGAGCAATGCGGTCAAGGCCGACGGCAGTTATGGAGGCATTCTTACTTGCCGCCGTTGCACCTGGTTATACAGGGGGTGGCAAGGATGGAAGCACACAGGCTGCAACACACGACGACTCCTGAAGGGGTTAAAACAAAACATATTTCGATAACCGAGCGTGTGAAAAAAAGGGGTTTTGGAAATACGGACCGACCACATGCCGATAAGGCATAGGTATGGGAATGCCTTCACGGTGTCTATTAACAATTTACATTAACTGACACGCCACTATGCGGTAATTTTTAGAACTAGCGTTGGAGGTATAGTTGTATTTCTGGTTGTATTGTTTAATGGGTTTTATTATGTGGCCTTTATCTTTTCGTCGGTATTTAATACTTTCGGTACTGTTTAATGGCAGGTTTGTCTTTAGAAAACTTACAAAAGATTATAATAACATAACAGCGTTCGTAGTTAAACTGATTTATTATTATTCTTAATGGATTTTATATAAATATAGAAGATATGAATAAAGATAACAATAATTAATAAATAAATAGTATACATTGGGATAGAATCAGCACCAGAGGCTGAACTTCTGGAAATCCAAGTCAGTGGACAACAAGTCTCCTCATTTGGCATATGTCATGAAAATTCAATGTAGTATAAGTTGAAAAGGCCGAACAACCAATTCACCGAATCAGCTAACTTTAGGTTGATTGATCTGTCAATCTGTACCGACTTATCTGTTTATGAGAACACCAAAGTAATGAGACAACTATATCGTTACACGTTATGATTATAATAAACTATTAATAATGTGGTTGCTGATTTTCTCATCATCAACTTTTCCATACTTTCTTCCTGTCCACTTTTTGCAGAGTACCCAATTTATTTGTTCTACACACTAAACTACTTTTTTCTTTTGAAAAGCGCGCGAAGCTTAGAGAATTATTTCTACCTCTTTTCGTGGCTTTTTCCTTTGGCTTCTTACATATTTGAGTAGACAGATGAAGTATATCTTAAAAAGAAACCGTTTCTTTATGAAGAAATTCAAGTCAACATAAAAATAAACTGGCGAATGTATGAAACGTTAGATGACACTACACAAAACTATACAGGTATACCTCCATTCGACACCATTTTGGCATCGATTGTGGTGGCACCATGGGTAATGTTAATTGCTAATAGCAGGCAGACGGGAGGAGGCTGGCAGGTATGCACTTGGAATCAGAAAGGTTTTAAGGTTTGTTCCAACCACCTCCTATTACAGTAACACTAGCTTACGGTACTTGCGCAATATGAAAATGGCGTAACCGTACAAAGCACGATCATACGTGTGTTCCAACTTAAATAGGGCCGTGCAAGGATCGGTAATTACACTGTCACAACGACGAATTCACATCATGTCTGATAGCCAAGCTGCATTAAAGACATTACTAAACCGGAAAGTATCGTCTAGGCTGGTAACGGTGTGCCTCGACGAATTGGTGGAACTTTCGAACCGGAATAAGGTCTGCTTGACTTGGATACTGAGCCATCGGATCGGTGGCAACGCAAGGGCTGAAGAACTCGCAAAGAGAGGGTTAGAGGTGGAAATATACGGCCCAGGATCTTTCTTCGGAGTTACGAGGCAAACGGCCCGGAGATGCATAGACCACTAGGTCCGTACGAAACACCAAGAATACTGGGGAGCTATACCCGGTGTAACACATGGTAAAACCTTTATAAGAAAACCATGCAGCAAGAGAGCTAGAGAACTACTACAGCTTAGTACGAAACAGCTCTGTATTGTTACGGGCCTAATTACCGGAAATTCTGCGGTGAAAGAACACCTACATAAAATCCGAGTTTTTTTTGACGGGGAAACACAGTGTAGACTTTGTGAGATAGAACCGGAGACACTCGATCATATACTACGCGACTGCGAGGCACTAGATCGCAGAAGGCAAAAGCTATTTGCGAGAACGAAAGGAGGCCTAAAGGCATACCTTACCCACTCGGTTAGGGACCTGTACGGATTAGTGGAGGGAACTACCGTGTTAGAGTGGGTGACTCGAATATACAGACGTGGCACAATAAGAGCTCTTTCACACTGCCGATTTATAGCAGCGCGAGTTAACAGCGCGACAATCGCTCACGGATTTTACCGATGTATTCCCTATTCCTATACAAACTAGCGATTCAGCAGCGCGGCTGACTGTGCATAGAACCGCATAAAAAGCGACTAAATCGCGATGCTAACTCGCACTGCTAAATCGCCAGTGTGAAAGAGCTCTAAGCCTGAAGGCTGCGGTGCCTTACCGGTGACCATAGGTCGGACGGGTCTGGTATGGGAAAAAAGAAGATAAAGCAAGGAAATAAATGTTCTGTTCGAAAATGGAAAATTTAAATTTTGGAAATGAAGATGCTAACTAGGAAAGTGTTGATGTCTCGATAAGTGAATTTGGGTGACTAGTTCCTAATACTATTGATTAATACATACAGAAGAAGAAACAAATACATTGATATATTAATTATTTTTTATTACGGAAATATATCTATGTTAAACACTGGAAGCTACTCTGACGAAGGGCGATGTTTTCACCCGCTTCACATCTTTTTCCGCTCTAAAACAAATTGTTTTGTCCATGTACTACGGTGGACCACACACATAAAGTTTAAAAATGTTCAGCGTACCAATCTTCTCTTACAAGTATTCGGCACGTTAGTTTTTGAAAAACTATCTACATGTTTTATTTATTTGCTGGTTACCATTTTGTTCAACAAATTTGGCGGTTATTACAGTTTTATCATTTT
This sequence comes from Holotrichia oblita, assembly GCA_023690525.1. Taxonomy (NCBI): domain Eukaryota; kingdom Metazoa; phylum Arthropoda; class Insecta; order Coleoptera; family Scarabaeidae; genus Holotrichia; species Holotrichia oblita. The sequence goes on from CM043015.1 coordinate 51,376,946, forward strand.
CAAGTAATATCCGTTAATTGTTTTGATCAATAGCTGTATCAGATGTTTTGTGGACTAGATGAAGCTGTATGTACAGTACTGAGTTGCTTTAAAATTAAAGGACGTCTTTCTAGTGTTGCAATTAGCATTATTGTATGTCAGATACTTTAATGTAACTTAATTGATATCGTGGAAGTAAATTTCTCCGTTTCACGTGTTATTTACTTGCGTTAATGTTTAATTCATAATCTGTTTTTGCCATTAGAAACTTTACAAATCTTACTCGAGACAAAACATCTAATCGAGCATACAAATCGGATTTATTCGATTCGCTAATCTTTCTGGCCGACGCGACTAATCTGATTTCAATTCGTCGGAATCACAATCGAGTTTTGAGTGATGCGCGCAGGCCATACTGTTTCTATCTCGCCCGTCAAACAATAGAGACGAGAAACGCTTAATAACGTTTTAATAAAATGCAACCGTCCTATTTCGATTCTCTCTCCGATGGCCCAACACGTCCGAAGTTGAAATTAAATATTAGCGCGCTCGGAGCAATGTGGTGTGCAGTGTGGTGTCCCTCTGTAGGTGACGTCGGTTGGGTCAATATTCGGAGAAATGCTATATTAAATTTACAGACTATCGTGCATAGCGTGAGCTAGGAGTATTCAGCTAATTTGATTTCGTTGGTACAGTCACTCATTTACTTACCTTGTGTTATAGGAAATTCGTAGGTGGTTTCGTAGATAACGGGTTGATTATCAGTCTTATACTTCAACCTGTAAACAAAGAAATATACATTTTAGTATGGGATAGCTTGTGTCTCATCCTGATTAATTTAAATGAAGTAAGTTGTTCGTTTGTGAATCTCTGCAATTTAATTGGTTTAAATAAGTATAACGGCTTCCAAAGTTGTCGTTATGGTTACGTTTTCAAACAATGTTAAAGCACTTATTAATATAAAATTTAATATAACTACAAAAATGATTTTATTTTTTTTGTTTTTTAAATTTTAACCTCCACATACTCCACCTTAATCCAAAAACATAACTGGGCGCCCGGGGGTAAATTATCAATATATTAATATATTTTTTGTCAAGCTCAAACAATTCTGTTCAAGGATTAGGGGAGAAAACATGTGTGAGTGTGTTTTCGAAAGCTTTTTGTTTTTCGCGCGCTCGATCTCGTGGACTGTGGACGTCTTTTTCGTAGAGGTCTTGGAATTTGTTGAAATCTAGATACCTATTTTAATGGACCTGCTGCGATGATTGACGGTTATTTTTACTCAATGGCGCACTGCTAAGTTATAACGCTGTTAATAAAATTTACGTGGAGGAAACGCTCTTCTATTAAAAAAGAGAGCGTTTGCTGCAAGCTCACGGGTTTATGTAGCCGATGATCTTGAATTGCTCTCCAATCTTCTAAAAACACATAGCGATTTGCAACTGTGTATAACTGTCATTTCGGGATTAATTTTCTACAGGTCCAGTCAAAATTTGTGGTTTACAGAGTCACCGTAAAATTGTTTATTTCATTACCACTTACTTTTCTACTTCTGGCGTGTTATTTTAATGGTGCAATTTTGTTACAGTGTTTAAGTGTATTTTTGTACAATTTTAATGACATAACATTAATTAATTACCTTAGAACATATGACGAACATATGAAATTTTTATGGTGTACTTAACATCCTTCCGTCATTAGGTGCTTTCGTTTTACATGCGCTTCTGATGTTTTGCTTCACTTGTTACCAACTGCGTTCTTTTAAAAAATCAAGTGATGTGGACATGCACTTTTACGATGCACTTTACTGAAGTGCTTCAGATGAATGTGAAGCAGACCGATAGCGCATCACTTGTTGTGATACGCTTCACCTAACACCTAACCTATAAGAAGCGTTCGTTTTTGTGTTTCACTTGGTTCTTGCATTTCCGTAATACTTCAGTTGATGTCACAACTGAAGCGAAGCGCATATAAAACGAAAGCTATAATTGTCGCTGGCCGGACTTATAATAATATCGCAGCTAACCTACATCCCCCTTCTACGTCAGACGGCTACTGAGCCAAAAACCTCACAACCACTCGTAAATATGCGGCTAAATCATCAATGTCATAGAATAAACAGAAAAGACAAGTTTGTTGGAGCCTTTGATGTTTTATTGACGATTCTGAGTGACCTTGAGGCTATTGATGCCATTTTGAAAATATATCCAACAATGTTGGCGAAAAAGTTTGAATTTGATTTCAAGCATCTAGGTTAGATATGTTCGAAATGTACATAAGATAATTATACAGTGTGGAAACCACTTATGGAATAAAATTGTTTGTGTCGTTATTTTAGAAAATTATAAAAAACGTCGGGACACGTCAACTTGTAAATTCAAGTGTGCGCTTTTTAGACATACATTTAAATCTACAGGGTGATTCACACAACTCTCTAGCATAGTCCATGATGTTTATTTTTAGTAAAACACTCTGTATATTTTTATATTTTTGAAAGCTCCTTAACAACCTGATTTCAAAGAACTACATCATCTAGGGTATATTATTAGTAATACAGGGTGAAACTTAAAATTATTTATAGGTATATTATATAAAATTTGCCTACCTGAAGTTACCCTCCTCTTTTATTAGAGTTGTTCCAGAGTTTTTCCAAATAATATTAAAAGATTGTTGAAAGAAATGGAAAAAAAAACTCATTTGTCGATGGTCACCTCCTTTTAGAAAAGGTGAAATTTTGAAAATTTTTCCAAATTGTTCTAGACATTGTTCCAAAAATTTAGTTTTCTGTAGTTCATGCAATAATTAAGAATATAGAAATATCGCTAGTCTACTGACACTGAATCGAATGTTTAATCGTTTCATATTCAATTAAGTGTGCTCTAAAGTTGTTCTAAAGTTTTAGCTTTACAAAATACATAGTTCGTGCAATAATTTTGAAAAGCAAACGTATTTGTTCGTTGGTTTTGATTATAATCCTCAGCAGCTTTTTTTGAACCGAGAAAAAAAATTGAGCTAAATTACATTTAAATGGAATATTTTATTGCTAAAGAATTTATAAATTTCATTTTGTTTTGCATGTTTCCTTCGTTTCTTTGGTTATATTTTTTATTAAATTATGAATTATGTATTTTTCAATTTACCTCCGTAATATTTATCTTACATATTTTAGAATAATTTATTATTTTTACTCTTGTTTTTTAATTCATTGACGGAATAGGTTTTTGTTAGACCTTAAACAACCATAGAGTAGTAATTTAATGTTATACTGTTTCAGAAATTCTTATTAAAAAGAACAATTAAAACATACCTCGTAATTAAGAGAGCAATAAAAAAAGGACTAGCATATATGTAAAGTACATTTGGATTTGGTATTTGGACATTAGAATTGGAACAATATCGTGTGGTATGACATTTAAACATTTAAACCAAATTATTCCAAAGCTGGGAATATTACAATTAAATGTGTAGCTGATAATATATTGTTCCTACAGCGAGATGGTATACGGATTGTAACCGGTATTGTAACGGTAAATAACCAACTACAACTTACCATAATTACAAAGTGAAGAGATAAAATAAACATTGGAATTAAACATCTTCTGTAAGTGTACTATTTAAGCACTAGCTGTGCGTCTGTTGCATATTATATTGAGAGAAAATAATAAAACCAATTTGAATTGTTAGACGAAAATTGCGATGACACAACACTATTCCAAACAAAAGCCGCAAAAGAGGCGACGATGCTCGTAAACACAGTTCCAAACAGCCAATTACAAACTACGTGAACGGCTCATTGGGTCCTAGTTTAAATTACTTTCGTCTTGTTGCTGCACGTTCTCTGTACTCTAATGAAAAAAGAAGTAATTCGAGAAATTTCATTAGATTTAAAGTTTTATGATGGCGCTATCCATGAATCCGTTAAACAACGCTGAAGGTTTTCTCGAATTGAGTATGTTTACTTTTTAATACCTCCCTTCTTCGTAAGATTTTTAAACCACCCACGGATAGCTTTCATGAAAACTAGGATCTGACTACGGATTCTTCTGATTAAACTTGCAATAAATTATTTCACAGACAGTTTGCATGAAAAAATTACTTGATAAAACTTTTACATTGTGATCGTATACATTGTTGTACATGATAAGAGTTATGAAGCAATGTAGTACTTTGACGAATGGATTGCGTACTTATTTTTCGAAGCATAAAATCTAATAATATTCATAAAGTTCAACTTCATTCATTCTTAGATTTTTAAGTGGTCACCTTAGTCTAACACTTATTTTGTTTTCTTGTTGCAACATTTATTGATACCGTATCACAACAGTAAGTACACGAAAAATAAGAAGTATCAAAACCACTATGTTGAATGGTGGGGGAGTAATATTTCTTTTCAAAATCAATAATTTCAGTTTTACAGTTAATATTTTTTGTAATGTTTATTGACTAATTTGCCTTCCAACCACTGTACATAAAAGATAATACGTGGAATGAAACAATACAGGGTACTACAATTTATTCATAATCTAATATTCACAAATCTGACAAACATATGTAAACACAATAATTAATACTTAACAGCAAACAGTCTGGTATAAATTGGCACCACAAACGCTAATAGCAACTAAACGAAAATGTGTTTTGGTCAAACGTATGTGTATATGGCCGTAAGCATTACAAACAGCGAGGTATTATTAATATAGAATTCCCAAATCCCCATATTCGCCTTAGCATATTCTACAGCTCAGAATTAAGCCGTAACTATAACGTATACCTTATTTTATAGTTAGGTGGAAATACACATACATACATCGGGACATATCGTGATATGTAGTATGTATGTAGTTTGTAGCGGTGTGTTGTCTTAATAAAGGGCAGTAGTGCAGTGCCAATATCGTATTTGGATATCTTTGCAGTGTAGAAGCTGCTCGTACATACATACATACATTAAACCACATCGTTTTTCGTCAATTGTCGTATCCGTTCCGCTTTCGCAAATATTGCTTTTAAATATCAATATTGACCTTGATAGTCGTTTGCTAGTCAGTAGTATTCAACTATCTTTCATAGTAGGTACCATAAATGTAGAACACTCAAAATTATCATAGAGACGATTCTTTAAAAAGATATACAGTGTGTCCCCCGATTACTGCCCGGAGAGGAAAATTTTTTTTATTTTTTATTTTACGTAGAAAAGTTATTCTTAATAAAAAGATTTGCTTGTCAAAATAGCCACTTTACAGCAAATAAATTTGAGCTATGATCTACAGGGTGTTCATAAATTAAGAATATAAGAAATCGGTTCAAGAGTGAAGTACATTCATGCTTGATGTAACAGAAAAACATTATAACAAAAAGTTGTTTATACTTAAAAAATAACACAAAATACAAAATTTGAAATCAAAATTAGTTGAAAACATTTAGGCAATAGGTAGCACAGTATCTACATGATATTAAATACTAAAATGCTATTCAAATGTCATTCCACCCACGTTTACGCATAATTCCACCCGTCTTTCGAACTCCTTGTAGCAATTTCTTATTTATTGTAACGGAATGTCCGCGACACATTGTCTAATTTTGGTTTTTAGTGACTCAATATTATTCCCGAAATTGTTACTTTCATACACTTTTTGCTTTAAACGTCCCCAAAGGTAGAAGTCCATGATCGTTAAATCAGGACTTCTAGGTGGGTATGGATTAGGACCATACCTGCCTATCCATTTAACGCCAAATTTATCATTTAGCCAATTACGTACACGGAGAGTGGAGTGTGAGGGACAGCCATCCTGCTGAAAATAAGTTCTTCTCCTTTCATCTAAAGGCATATCTGATAATGCTTCGTAGAAATAATTTTCGAGCATTTCCAAATATGCATTTTGGTTTAAATTTCCGGGGAAGAAATAAGGACCAATTATACCATGATATGAAACTGCACACCAGACGTTTGCCTTTTTCGAATACTGGCTTCTGTTATGTATACGGAAATTTGGATTGTTTGCAGACCGATATCTGCAATTTTGAGAGCTAACTACCCTATTCGTAGTAAAAGTGGACTCATCGGAAAAAATAATGTGCTTTGCGAAATTTCTATCTTCCAACAAATGCTGTCCAATCCATAAACAAAAGTCCAAGCGTTTGGAATCATCAACCGTTTCCAGGTTATGGGAAAATTTCGGTTTGTAAGGTTTAAAATTGTTCGACTTGAAAATCCTTTGTAAATGGCTTTTACTCAGTTCTAATTTTTGCGCACGATTCCTGAGAGATAACTTTGGGAAATTTTCAACGTCATTTAAAGTGACTACAGTAGCAGCATCATCTTCGTCATACTTTTTTTTTTCTTTTTTCCTTTTTTTCCACCGTCAATATTAATATCTGGCCACCTTTGGCGACACACTTCGGCTACACCAGAATATGAGTATTGTTCGCCCAAACCATAACAGCGCACAATAAAAATCTTCTGTTCAAGAGTTAACATTTTTTAATTATTCGTAACGCAATTTTTAAATGACACACAACCACAAAAAATAGGAGCTGTCAATTAAATAATACAGTCGTAGATTGCTTTCCATTGTTTCTCTCATGGCCGCATTGTCGCATTTTTAATATCATGTAGATACTGTGCTACCTATTGCCTAAATGTTTTCAACTAATTTTGATTTCAAATTTTGTATTTTGTGTTATTTTTTAAGTATAAACAACTTTTTGTTATAATGTTTTTCTGTTACATCAAGCATGAATGTACTTCACTCTTGAACCGTTTTCTTATATTCTTAATTTATGAACACCCTGTAGATCATAGCTCAAATTTATTTGCTGCAAAGTGGCTATTTCGACAAGCAAAACTTTTTATTAAGAATAACTTTTCTACGTAAAAAAAAAAAAATAAAAAAATTTTCCTCTCCGGGCAGTAATCGGACACACTGTATGTCCGACCTAAAAAGTCTTATGCAAAAGTAGGTCCACAACATGGAACGAACCTGTATATTGTTCTCTTTTATTACTGCCTGTACCTATCTGGCACAATTTTACCACAAATCAAAATCTTTATTAAAAACTATAAATATAAAAAGTACTAGAAAAGTTTTGCTAAACGACGTTACAATAAGTCGCAGGAGGTTGGTTACTTGTAGCGGTGAACTGAGACATGTTCATACTCGTAAGTAGTCTATGCGTCAAGTGTGCGTGCTCAGTTATTCATTAGTAATGATAGTGCGAAGTGTTTGCTATAGCATCGTGGTCACAAAATGAGATACGGGCAGTTTTACGACATAAATTCGCGAGTGGTTTAAACACAGATCACTGCTTAGAAAGAAATTCAGGAGGCACAGATAATTCCAAAGAGGAAACTTCACTCTGGAGGACGCTGAAAGAGTGGGAAGGCCACAAACGTCGATTACGAAGGAAAACATTACTGCTATGTCGAAAATGCTCAACAAAGACCTACCAGTAGCTAAATGATAGTTTAGGCCTAAATGCACCGGGAATTCGTTCGATTCTGCATGATCATTTGCATCTCACGCAACTTTGTTGCCTTAGGGTGCTGCATAGACTAACGGAAGAGCTGATGACACGACTTGGTATCGGGAGATATTAAACATTTTTGCTAAGGGAGAATTTCGATAGTTAAGAACATCGTGATAGGTAACAAGACTTGGTTATACTATTATGATCTGCTGACCAAGACTCAAACCATAGTTGGGGTCTTTGATTATGAGGATACTCCCGTAGCTGTTAGAATATCCCGATTTGTAAAGAAGAAAATTATAGTCGCAGTTCTTAAATCGACTGAAATTGTGGAGCGTGTCGGACACACAAAAGACAATCAGAGCTACAGTATACACAGAACAGTCTAGTTTTTCCATCATGACAACACTCAAGCTCACCGCGCCAAAGCTTGCAACTAATAATTGACCAGTACACGACTGAAACTTCTTCAACACCCTCTTTAGGTACAGTTCTGATCTTGCTCCCCGTGTTCCCAAATGTAAAAAGGAAGCTGAAATGGAAGCGATTTCTTAGTGATGAATGCCTTCTGAGGACTTGAGGAAACGAATGTACCTTACTCCCTGATGAAAGTTGGCAGGGCTGGTTTAAGGATTGCTTTCATAGAGTTGAGAGGTGTATGGAATGTGGTGCAAATTACGTCGGAAAAGTTAAATAAACAAAACTGTATTGCAAAACTTTCGTAATACCCTTTGTATATCTTAATAATAATAATAGTTCTTTATTGTCAGAAATTTCCAATTAGTGGACAAATATAATATAAGATGCACAAAGTAATAAATGTACATAATGTATTAAATTAACTAAAAACGTAACAAAATTAATTTGAAACTAAACCCAATAATTATTTAAAAATATCTTTCTACGATCAGCTAGATGGCACATTACTGTCAATGGGGAACGTTGCAAAACATTCGTTCTTGATGTTGTTGTGCTGAATGTGGACTCGTATTTTGATGATGCCCAGGAATTCGAAAAGTTAGTTTAGAGAGTAAGCTTGTACAGTCTATCTCACCATGAACTAGTTTCCGGATAAATTATAAACAGAGGTAATCCCTTCTGGCAGATAGCAATTTCATGACGTCGTAGTAATTCATTTTGACAGATACCAACCTCAGGACAGACTCCGTCGAGTTTGAATGGTAAATATTTTAAGAATCTGCTGTGTAATCTATCAAGAGACATGTAGTGACAAGCGTATATGTGATACCATATTATGGCAGCATATTTCATCTTACGTAAAACGTCTGAAAAGTATAGTATTTTCATCAGCTGAATATCTTTAAAATATTTGGAAACACACACAATAAAGCCTAAAGATTCGCTGGCAGAAGAACATACTGAGTTAATATGATCAGTAAATGTGAGTTTATAATAGAAAATAATTCGACCTTTTTTCGAGAATGTAATCATTAATTAAGTGTAGGATATCACTGCACATTTCAAGGCATTCAGAGTTAGCTTTGCTATCCTGACACCATAGAATTATTTTATTGAGGTTACTTTGCAAATGTGTGGCGTCGTTAGATGAAGAAATTTCTAAACAAATTGTTATGTCGTCAGTATATGTCAGGACAGGACAACTTAAACCAAAAAGCAGATCATTGATAAAAATTGTAAATAATAATGCACCCAAGTAAGAACCTTGTGGCATACCTGTAGAAGCGACATCTTCGTTTGAGCAGTATCCATTGTAGGAAACATAGTCTATTTTGTAGATAGAATTTAAGTAGTCTTAATGCTGAAGGAGAAAAACCGAGTAACGCAAGTTTTTGTAAAAGAATACTGTGATTTACAGTGTCGAATGCACGAGAAAAATCTGTGCATATTACGTCAACTTGTCCGCATCGATCCAAAATTTCACACATACTGTGAAAAAGTGCACAAGTTTGTGACAGTGGAGCGTCTAGCAATAAATCGATGTTGATCAGGAGAAATTAATAAACTTACATAATAATAATAATAATTTTTTGTTCGAATATTTTTATCTGCGCATGCGCAAAAGAAAATTCAAACGTTTGCTTACAGTGACAGGGCAAAACTGTAAAATATGTACTATTCAGTTCATACTTATTTCATTCAAGACTCTTCGAATCACTTTATGTAACTAATTGATTATATCTGTCATTTAAGTCATCCAGATCCGGAGTAGGCATGATAATATATCGCATGATTTCTGACTTAACATTTTTAATAACACATAAGCAGCAGTATAAGTAAATCAGGCTTAGTTTATTTTAAAATTAAATGTATAAATCCTTGGACTCAAACCAAATAAAATTGTTTTTAAATACTTTCAAAATAGTATTTCATACATAGAATTTGTACGTTCGTTTAGAAATATCAACATGTAAAAATTTACATTAAAAGTGGATAATTAAGTTGTACATTTAGTTAACAAGTATTACAGCTTGCAGGATTAAATATTTAATCATCAACATCGGTGTTTCATTATTTGACATAGAACTTTAATGCCAAGTTTCAAGCAAACTTCACCATAAAAATATCATTTCCTAGACAAAATTAGGTGGTTTCTTTAATCTCTTGAAGAGCTGAATTGAAAAAAGCAAAAAAATATTTCATTAATTGTATCAAAAAGGATTAATAGCACGTTTCAAATAAATTCAATCATCAAAATATAGCTAGGAGTAAAAAAAGCAGAAAAGCATCAGACGTGTGTTACATCAGTTGTGTCAATAACTATTAATACCAAGTCTGTACAAACCTTGCCACCGGTTTTCATCTTCTTAGGAGCTGAATTTGAAAAAATCTCAAAACACGCGTCAAAGAGAATTAGTACCAAGTTTCACGTAATTGTGATCTTAAAAATGTAATTTTTTAATTTTTCTTCTATTAAAACTTTACCACCCAACAAGAATTGAATTTAAAAAACGGCGATGCATATCTTTCACTAATTATGACAACGTTTCAAGTAACGTTCATCGTTTTCCTATACGAATTTTGCCACCACCTTCTCCGCACCGCGTCTCGCGTTTCATTAATTGTGTCAGAGAGCACTAATATTAACTTTCAAGAAAATTTGAGTAAAGAAATATTTTTCCTATATAAGTTTTGCCACCTGCACTTCTTCATTAATTGTCTCAAAAAACACGAATACCAAGTTTCGAGTAAATATTATTGACTACACGAACTTTGCCACCCGTTTCTCCCTCGTTCATTTCGCGTTCTTAGGTGTTGAATTAAAAAAGGCGAAACACGTCTTTCATTAATTGCATCAAAGAACATTAGTACCAAGCTTTAAGTAAATTTGATCATAAAAACGTTATTTCCATACACAATTTGACACCCCCTTTTACGTTCTTATGGGCAGAACTTCGAAAAATCGTTTCTTAAGGACTCTTACAATTCAAAAATCAACATTGTCTCCAACTCTTGAATTTATACTCTTGGCGATTTGGGCTGGGCGTTGATGAACTATTGTTTGCTCCATGTTTGCATTTCAACAATTTAGACACGGTTTATATATTTCCCAATAATTATTGGCAGTTTCGCTGTCTTCTTTTACATCTCAAACATATTTTTGGCAACATACTTTAGGGTGTGGTGAAATTATCTACATATTCAAGTGTATACATTGATCCATATCAGCTTAAATTAATTTCTCTGACGTACCAATTTCTCCTCTTACTTTTTCGCCAAAACAACAGTTATACACACGCTCATGCAAATGTATTTTATTAATATTAGTAAATCTGATGAAGTCTTCGTCATTCGTTGCTGCTAGTTTGTATAGGATCCCAAGCTGACATTATCTATGTATGTAGGCTTTCGCTGAAATTATTGTCAAATACACAGGCATGAGAATTTGAACTTGCATCTTCCGCTTAATGTACTATCTAAAAAAATTATTTATTTTTCCAATTTATATTTTAACTACGCACTAAAAACTACTGGAAACGAAAAATATGAAGTTAAATTTAGTACCGAGGGATATTAGTAATACATATTACAGAAACATTATGCATAGATTATTCGCCAAGTTAAATTGGAACGCGAACAGTTATATTGGTAATTTTCTTGCGAACGCAGAGAAGATGGAACAAAGCAATTTATTACTTCTGTATGGAAATGACGGTAAAATGTACCCACCTCAATTTATTTTTATTGATAAACTTTTTATAGTCTTTCGTCTGCTTTAATTTGAAAAGTAAATGAATTCGCCAGAAATACTCCTACACACGCAATCTTTAATGCTTTTTCTCGCATGACGGCTATATCATGTCTACACGTCAAAAAATGGTAATAGTAACAAAAGTAAGAAACTCTTGTATTGTATGGCATTAGTATACAGATCTAATTAAGGTGGACCTATTGTGTAAATTTTTAAGTATCTTTTCAGAAGGACTAAAAATAATTTCTCAGAATTGCAAATGAAAGCAGATCACAATAATTTCGAATCATTATATTAAACAATTTTCTACAGCTTCGTGCAGTTTGGTCGGAGATTTTGGGGTAGAAATGAGAAGAGTAAGATATAAAAGGATAAAAGGTTCGCCAGAACAGATATTCCATAATCTTCGAGCAGTCTTGAAAAAATCAGTTCCTCATCACTGAAAAACCGTTTCACTTTTAGCTTCATTTTCACGTTTGGAAACAGCGCAAAGTCACAGGAAGGGGGATGGTCAAGAAGTTTCACTCTGGTAGTGATCAAATATTCGTTGCAAGCTTGAGGGCGGTGAGCTGGAGCGTTGTGATAATGGAGAAACCAAGTGTCCATTCTTGACTTTGGCCGTATGTAGCTTTTTCATCAATTTGACGACTTCAGGGAGGCACTGTTCTGTATACCACTTAGCTTGCGCTGTGTTTTATGTGTCCAAGACAACACGCCCCACAATTCCAGTCGATTTGAAAACTACAGCTACCATGTTCTTCTTTAGAGATCGGGTTCTTCTGACAGTTATGAGATGGGGTCACATGAAAGACTGAAACTGTGTTTTGAGTTTTGGTCGGCACATCTACAACATTGCAATAGCTGTTAAAATGTTTAGGAATCGACCATTCAATGTTTACGATTAAACAGAATACCTTCCTTTTGGAAGCATACTTTCGTGGAGGATTTCGCAGGGAAGATGGTACCTGAGAATATTTACTGCAGTTCGCGAATGAAAATATATTGTTAATTCACAGAATTATCGCATATGGTTCACTGAAGATCCTCACGAATTCAGAGAAACTGAACTGCATCCGGTAAAGGTTGGAATTTGAGTTTCCATATCACGTAGGAGAATTATTGGTCCAATATTCTTCAACGACAATATAAATGCACACAATTATCGACAACAGATCTTAGAACCATTTTTAAACCAATTGCATCCTGACGAACTACACAATGGATACTTCTAACAGGAACCCTGTTTCAGAGACCTTGGCATGCTTCAATCTTTGTTGCTCGCACAATATAACCAAATCTCATCACCAAATATATTTATTCGACGGAGACAAGATGCATTTAATTAGAGATTAGAGATGCTAAAGAAACTACAAGAGATGAAATACTAGTTGTATTGAGTTTACTTTTTTTCCTCCTCCAGACCCGTCCGACCTATAGTCACCGGTAGGCACCGCAGCCATCAGGCTTATTGTGCCACATCTGTTTGTTCAAGTCACCCACTCTAGCACGGTAGTCCCCTCCACTAACCTGTACAGGTCCTTAACCGAGTGGGTAAGGTATATCTCTGGGTCTCCTTTCGTTATCCCAAATAGATTCTGCCTTCTGCGATCTAGTGCCTCGCAGTCGCGTAGTATGTGATCGGCTGTCTCCGGTTATATCCCACAAAATCTACACTTTGTGTCCCCGATTCTGTGTAGGTGTTCTTTCACCGCAGCATGTCCGGTCATTAGTCCCGTTACGATGCAGAGCTGTTTCCTACTAAGATGTAGTAGTTCTCTAGCTCTTTTCCTGCATGGCTTCCCTATAAAGGTTTTGCCATGTACTATACCGGGTGAGGCTCTCCAGTATTCTTGTTGTTTCGTACGAACCCAGTCTCCTATATGTCTCCGGGCCGTTTGCCTTGTGACCCCGAAGAAAGGTTCTGGGCCGTACATTTCCATCTCTGACCCTCTCTTCGCGAGTTCGTCAACCCTTGGGATAGAGGGCAACTATCCCCTGATGGCCCGGTATCCAAGTCAACCAAACCTTGTTCCGGTTCGACAGTTTCACCAGTTCATCGAGGCATTCCGTCACCAGCCTGGACGACACCTTCCGGCTTAATAACGCCTTCAATGCCGCTTGGCTATCAGAGATGATGTGAATTCGTCTGTTGGTCATCGCTTTCACATTCATTGTGTGTGCGCATTGGAGAATAGCATATACTTCCGCCTGAAACACCGAAGCATACTCCCCCAGTGCGTAACTGTGGCCCTCATTCTGAGAGCATATCCCTGCACCGGTACCATTAGCCGTCTTAGATCCGTCCGTGTACCAGAAAAAGTCATGCTCTTTGATTCTCAGTGCATACCTGGCAGCCTCCTCCCGTCCGTCCGCTATAGACACCGTGAAGGGATTCCCATACCTATGCCTTACCGGCATGTGGTCGGTCCGCATTTCCAACACCCCCTTTCCCACATGCTCAGTTATCGACATATGATTTGTGTTGATCCTTTTCGGAGTCGCTGTGTGTTGCAGCCTGTATGCCCCCATCCTTGCCTCCCCCTGTATGACCAGGTGCAGCGGTGGCAAGTCCAGGAGTGCCTCTATGACTGCAGTCGGTGTCGACCGCATTGCTCCCGTTGTTCCTAGGCAGGCAAGTCTTTGCACCTTGCTCAGCCTCTGAATAGCGTTCCTTTGTTGCGTCTTTGTCCACCATACCAAAGTTGCATACGTCATTACTCGCTTAACCACCATGCTGTATATCCAACTCAGCATGTCTGGTCTTAGCCCCCATTTCTTTCCATATGTGCGTCTTACCAGCGTTAACGCTGTCACCGCTTTTTTGTAATTCTGTCCAAATGTTGGTTCCAGGTAAGTTTGGAGTCTAATGTTACTCCAAGGTACTTTACCTCCCCCACCATCTCTATGGTAACCCCCTTCAACGTAAGCGGATTTAGGCCATCCTGCTTTCGTCGGCGGGTAAAGGCCACGATGTTGGTCTTATCAGCACTGATGCTCAGTCCCGCCAACTCCGTCCATCTACTAACCATGTTCAGAGCCTGTTCCAGTCGATCTCTGACCGTGGTGTTGTGCCTGCCTCGCGCTATAATGACCAGGTCATCCGCGTAGGCCAGTACCCTGTGACCGTGATCGTTAAGCACCTCTAGTAGCTCGTCCACGACTAGGCACCACAGGAGAGGGGACAGCACCCCACCCTGCGGACACCCTCTAGCCACCCGAGCCGCCAGAGTCTCGCATGCGATCGAGGCTTCCACCACTCTCGCCCTAAGCATAGAGTCTATCCAGGCGACACAAGTGCCGTCCACACCTCTGCCTATGAGAGCTCTGGTAATTGAATCAAAACCCGTGTTACTGAATGCCCCCTCGATATCGATGAAGGCCCCCAGCATCACTTCCTTGTTTCGTAGTGTATCCTCCACTAAACTGACTAGTTTAGTTTTATTTCATAGGAGTTAAAAAAGAAGGCTACACTGACTTTCGTGAAATTTGGGATGTTGATGAAGGATGTATAATATCTAGAGTCTAGAGCATGCATGAGTTCCAGGAGATTGCTTTTTGGGCTAGGAATTGATACAGTAGACAAAAAAAGTGGCAAATTATACAGCTCAAAGAAGAAGTAGAAGATGGTCGTTAGTTGTGCTTTTTCAGATAATGAATATTTTTCCCAGATAACCAAGTTGAACGAAGAATGTTTCTCAAAAATTTTCTCTCAGGAAACCTCATTTGCAGGTGAGAGCAAATATAATCAATTTACCATGTGATGTAAAGCAATATCTCGCAAAATACAGAGCAAATAACGAAGGAAAAGAACAGAAAGCAGCTAAACCCAGAGGAAAATGTTCCTTATGTGGCTGGAAAAACAACAGAGTAACTGCAATCCAATGTAGCATTTGTGAAAGATTGGCTTGTAAAGAACATGTTCCAACAACGCATACATGTCTCATTTGTAATCAAAACCCGGAAGAAGGCGAAACCTTATAAGAAGCCTGTTACTCTGCTCTAAAGCAAGTTTTTTCTGTTTTTTGAACTAAAACATTAAACATTAAACATTATCACAATAATTGTCTTTGTCTTCCTCCCCCTCCCCTACCTTCCGTACTGCGCGCAAATGGTGGGTGCCAGTGTGTGTGTGTGTTTGTAAGGAACGTAAACATCTGTGGTGCTTATTTAAAGAATAATAATACATTATTTTTTAAATAATTCAGCAATTGCATAAGTATGTACAAAATACACAGCGACTACTTACGATAAATTTCTACTAGCATGCAACAAATATGAAAAATTTCATAATACATACAGTAAAGGTGTCGTTTATAATTAACAAATCACCATTTCGCAGTGCAAATATAGTAATCTGATTTTACTTGAGTAGTTTTGAGTTATACAGATTTCAATGAATTTTGATTTTTATACCTTAGCCTATTAAATTATTTACAATTAATAATTATTTACGACACTGTTGCATATGTTGTCTAATCAAAACACAATTAACAATGTACACTATTTCAAAATGTAGAGTATAATTGAAATGAATACATTCCTCAATTTATATTTACACACCACTAAACACAATAACAACAGATGTTCACAACAAACGGTTCTCAGTAATTATACCGTTTATTTGTGTAGTATTTGCATGTTGGTGGAATGGATATGAATATTATTTTCCCTTAATTTCACATCAAATACTAGAAGCAGCATTTGACATTAATTCTTGCGTTTTAAAATTCAAATAATATTAATCTACATTTAAACACCCCAGAAGAAAGGTAAACATTCAAAGTTTTTTTAAACGTCTATTGATATAAAATTCTCTCAAACCTCAAGCCTTTATATTTAATATTTGTGTGGAAATACGCATTTGAATAATAATATACATATGTACTTATACAATGAAATGTTTGTGACTTGTTCTCTTTGATGCGGCTACGGTGGCGCTGGTAATTGGATCTGACAAAAACTTGGTTTTGAAAGTTGTTTGAGGGGATATAAAAATGAAATTTAGTCAATAATTTTATTTTTCAACGTATTCTCCCTTAACTTTAACTCACTCGCGCCATTAGTCCTGTAACGACTGACACGCAGTAGCATCAATCTTTTTTTTCCCAATAGGTTATCGTAGATTATCGACACATTTTAATAATGGAGAGAATACTGTCATAGAGGCGAGTTCGCATTGTTTAGAGATATCTAGATAAGATATTGAAATCCATTGTATAATTCATTTTTATGGATGATACAGCTTATCCTACATTAGAAGTTATTGGTTTGAATTGATGATGATACCTCAAAAAATGGATATTTTAATCTAGTCATGTCCATGTCATTAACCTAAAATAAACATATTTTATAGGAACAAATTAGCGTACCTATATACGTCTAAACCGTACGTACAAACTGGGGCAGGATTAACTTTTGATGTGGTTCGGATGACTTGCGAATTAGCCCGATGTTTAGCAAACGTTGGTAGCTAGCTACTGAATGAATAATCACTGAACGGTAATTTCGGTGGTGTACGCAACGAATTCGTGTAATTATTTGTTTTCAGCGTTTGCTCTGAATCCGAGTGGGAAAAAGGCGTTCGTTTAAAGCGCGCCTGTAATTACAAAAATCAATAAACCCCTCCTCTTTTGTTAAATACGAGATTTGGCTAGTTTACGCGTAAGGGAAAATAGATATATAGGATTTGGTAATAAAACAAATTTTGTTCCGAGAGTGCCTAATCGTTCTAAAGAGAACATATTCATTAACAATCAAACAGATAGTTCGAGTTTATTAGTGGTAAGATGTGAAGAATTATTTTAGCTCTGTCTCTAGCATTCTAAACCACCCTGAGCTTGAAATCGTCAATTCTTCTGTCAGACCAGGCGTTGCGTTTGCGTTCAAGGAAGTGTCGGATGATCGTAAGATTGAGATGACTTCGTTCCGATATAGAATCCTGATGTGCCTTGGCGGAGCGATTCCATTCCATTTATTTCATTGCTTTTCATATTACTTGTTATTATTGCTGGTTAGTTATTTTCCTCAGTATTTATCATAGTACCTAGTACTTTTATTTAAAATTTAATACTTCCATTTAATACAATTACTATTGTTCCTGTTTAGTTCATTAGAAGTATTGGTTTCATTTATTTTTTAACTCATATTTGCTATATTTGGGTAATTATTTGGTTCCCATACTTCTATTTATAGTGGTACTTTATGCATACAGTGTGTCTGAGAGAAACCTGAAAATCGCGGATGTAATAACTTCACAGCCTCGCCTACTAGTACTAAGCTACGCCTCCCATCTCTTATTGTCGACGGTGATCGACAAACATTTAAATCTCATGCTATCGCCAATGAAGGTATATTATCAACAAAACGATTCAAATATAAAAAAAGATGTATGGTAGAAACATAAGCAATCCCAAGTTGGACTAAATATTTGCAGAATTAAGAACAAAACACAAAATAAATCTTAAATGTATACTAAAATAAAATTCTAATTACAAGTATTAAAGTAAAAGTAGTTACAACGAGTGTATAAGTTCGAAATGGTTAAAATAAGTTGAAAACATATTTTTAAGTAAAAACGCTAAGCAGTAAGTTCAGCATCACGGTGAACCAATTAAAATTAAACTCGTTTTTGTTTCAAATCATGGTTTCGTTATAGAAACGGAAATAATTAAAAAACTATCGTATTTAGCTATAGGGAATGTTTAATAAATAATAAAGCTCGTAAAGAGAGGAGTTTACTCCAATAATAAAATACAGGGTGTTCCATTTGAAATAGGTGAGAAAATAAACATTCCGAGTTATAACTCGCCCTGCTTATAAAGATTGAATACGTTGATAAATAAATAATTTCTGATGAGAGGAGATCACATTACAAATGTTTCTAGGGCAAATAAATAATTTTATGTGGAAGCCGTAGTACGGTAAGAGGCGCCAACTTTGTTATTAAATTCATGCAAAACTTCCCGTATCTTCTAAAGTAAACTGAATAACATAGCAAAACCCTATATTATAATAAAGGTAAGACCTAGAAGAATTGTAAACAGTAAAATTATACTGGGTGTTCCAAAAATAGTTTAGTTTACCCTGTATTTATTTGACACCCTATATAGTTAAAAATATTTTTAGGTTATAGCCCCCATGCGCTTCAGCTGTTATCTTCATTTTCTCATTTCTCTTATAATACATGAGTAATTCGACTTCCTCGCATTAATGCCCCACTCTGTATATGATTTATAGCGAGACAGAAATAGGGTAGCTACGGGAAAACTCGCAGGGGGTGGCGTATTAATAGCTATTAAAAAGATACAGACAGTCCTGTAGCTACTGACTTGGATGCCTTATGGCTGCAGGTTACGTTAGGTAAAGATACATACATACTGTCCCGTAAAAAACGCAGTTTTAATGTCAAACAATAGTCAACTTTTTTATTTTAAACGGAAATATATTTTTGACTATATTCGGATTGGATTTTTTTTCTAAATTCAACAATGTATAACATAACATAACAAAAAATACCATTTAATAAATTTCGTCTTTGTGTTCTATTATTTATAAATTTTTGAGTGTGCCAGGAAGTAACAAAAATGCGATAAACGTCGATAAGTGTCAATGTGAATTTATTAAATCTTTTTTATTGTCTTGTTTGAACGTTTTGCCACAACAAAAAAACGTAGTTTTATAAAAATGAATAACAATGAGTTAACGGACAAGTGTTCCTTGAATGTAATAAAAACCGTTTTCAAGCTGTTCGTCGTTACAGTGTTCGTTTTCCGGACAGAGAAATTCTAGTTTCGAAAATATTTCAGAGAATTGAAACAAATTTAAGAAATTATGGATCATTTAAGAAACCTAAACCGCAAAAACGTAAATTCTAATAAGGAATTAGATGTTCTTCTTGCAGTACAAGAAAATTGTCGAACTTCAACTCGCGAAATTGCTCATAATATTGGAGTATCAAAAATAACAGTTCATGGAATTTTAAGAAAACGCAAAAAAGCCGTACGTAGCTCGACCAGAATTTTTACAGAATGATAATTTGGTCTGATAAATACACATTTAGCAGCAATGGTATTTTTAATAGAAACATACATAGACAAAGGAGCCAAGATAATCCGAGGTTTGTTTGAATTTTCAATGACGTTTCAGTGTAAATGTTTAGTGTGGCATTTTAGGCGATCATTTAATTGGGCCATTTTTCACAGATGGTTGCTTAAATCAAGAAAAATATCACACTTTATTAAACGAAAATCTCCTAAACTGTTTAGATGAATTAGCTTTGGCAAATTTAAATAGAATATTTTATCAACAAAGGGACTTCCGCGCATAATGCCAGGGTTAATACTGATTGGTTGAACACTCAATTTGGAAATAGATGGATAGGAACATCTGGTCCTATCGCGTGGCCTGCGTGTTCACTGGATCTTACTGCCCTCGTTTTTTGGTTGTGGCCTTATCTACAAGATCGAGTTTATTTAACAAATCCAGAAAATGTTAACATTTTAAGACAAAGAATTATAAACACTTGTCAAGAAATACTTGCCGTTTGTCTTTTAATTGCGACTCGTGGAGTAATTCGGAGATGTGCGATGTGTGTTGAGCGAGGTGGCGGTGTTTTGTTTCTTATAATAATACTTATAATAGTTACATTTCCAATGTTTCATGGTAAATTCGAAAATGTATACTTAATTTATTAAAAAAGTTGATTTTGAGAAATGTTTTTTTTTATTAACCGTTTATGAAAAATAGACATCGTTGAATTCAGAAGAAGAAATCCAATCCGAATATAGCCAAAAATATATATACAGCGTGGTGCAACCAAGATGGGGTGGACGATTATAATTAAACGGGGAGGAGTTTCGAAAAACCTTTCTGGGACTTGATTGATGGCTACATGGACTACGTTTTAAAAATATTTTCTTTATACAGGGTAATCGAACCAGTCAGTGACGAACCAAACTTATGTTTTTTTAAATGAAACACTCGGTATTAGAATACTCCAATTGATTCTTCTAATTGATGCAAACAATTTCATATATCATTAGTTGGGTCTAAAACCGATAGTTACGGAGAGAAGAGCGATTAAAGTTGAACGCTCCAATGTCGTCCATTTTATACCAAAATCGGAAATGACGATTACAAATTTAAGTGTATTATTGAATGTGCCATATTCTTGAGTAAAATAATGGCCTAGACTCAACCTGAAATTATTCACCATTATACAGGGTGATTGAGTTTTGTAAATCTAATTGGGACTTACTTTTTTCAAATGGAACACCCTGTATATTATTTTCCTTTGTTAAAGAGCACTTTATCAGCTTTCCAAAAATGCCATACATGTTACCCTTTTGACTGACGGTTTTTAAGCAAATTGACCGCAAATATAATTTTTTGAGATTTGTTACGTTTAAAGATTCAGTCATCAAAAAACTCATCAAGTTAGTATTTTAATAAAGATGCTGCACAACCTAACAAGTGAATCAGTTACTGTCATCGCTGTCAAAACGTTAAATTCTCTATTTGTGATTTATTCTTGCTTTATTATTAATTATTCAATAGAAATGACTAACTACAGAAGAATTGGTAAATATCGTGTTTATACTGGGCGAACACTAAAAATGCCCAGTGTTGGCTAGTAAAGAATATGCTTCCCGATATCCGGAATACGAAAGAAAGCCAAGACCTGATGCATTTCGAAGTTTATTAGAGAGATTTCAAAACAAAAACAGGAAACGTTGCATTTACAAAACGTAAAGTAATTAACAAACCTGTCACAAATGAAGCAAACCAGTTGACGGTGTTATTAGCAGTTGAAGAAAATCCTCAAGAAATTATCGCTGGAATGGAAAGAGTGTCTGGTTAAATTTGAGAGCAAGAGAACAAGCTTATCTCGATCAATGGAAAGCAGTAATCGAGCGAGCGAGATCACCCGACCTGTCACCAATAGACTTTTTTGTGTGATGTTTATAAAGACATTCCTACGCCAGTAGATGATATGAAGGCCAGAATAAGGCGTAGTTTTTACAATATTTCGGAACGCATTTTACAAAAAGTTAAGCTATCATTTATCAGTTGGCTCGAAATGTATCTGCATTTAAACGGCGAATTGTTTAAATATCTATTGTAGTATTGTTTAATAGTTTTTTTTTTGTGAGGGGAAAATCTTGTTTAATAGTTACCAATATTGTTATTTTTGTTACCAATGTTTTCATTAAATCTACATATCATTTTTATATTTTGTGGTTATTGAGCTTTTTAGTTTGTTTATTATGGATTATACAATGATTATATGCATGTGTCATCGCTTGATGACTTAAATCTTTAAACGTAACAAATTTAAAAAAATTACATTTGCAGTCAATTTGCTTAAAAACCGTCAGACAAAAAGATAACATGTCTGGCACTTTTGGAAAGCTGATAAAGTGCTCTGTAACATAGGAAAATAATATACAGGGTGTTCCATTTGAAGAAAGTAAGTCCCAATTAGATTTACAAAACTCGATCGCCCTGTATAATAGTGAATAATTTCAAGTTGAGTGTAGGCCATTATTTCACCGAAGAATATGGCACATTCAATGATTCAATGATCACTTAATTTTTTCATATTCATTTCCGGTTTTGGTTTTCAATTGGCGACATTGGGGCGTTTTTTCAACTTTAATCGCTTTTGTTTCCGTAACTATGGGCTTTAGACCCAACTAATCTTATATCAAATTGTTTGTATCAATTAGCAGAATCGATTGGAATATTCTTATACCGAGTGTTCTATTTAAAAAAACATAAGTTTGCTACTTCACCGACTGGCTCGATCACCCTGTATAAAGAAAATATTTTTAAAACGTACTCCATGTAGCCATTAATCAAATTCCAAAAAGGTTTTTCGAAATCCCTCATCGTTTAATTACAATAGTGCACCCCATCTTGATTGCACCACCGTTTAAAATAATAATAATAATAATAATAATAATAGTGTTTTACATTAAAAAAGTTGACTATCGTTTGACATTAATGAAAACAACTGAAAATAAATAAACTGTTATTTTATTGTATTTTTAATTCTATTAAATTTATTTTTTGTTTTGATTTAATAATTGTCCGGGACCAAGTGGTTGTGGAGCATGATACATACATGGATTCATATGTATTTGGATATAAGCTTATTAATAATAAAATTGACTATCCTTGGTTATTGGCGTGCTTTAACTTTTACGTACCGGCTTATCACACTATATCCAAATATTTATTTTCGCAGTTTTTTAAATTAGCACTACCTACATCAATTTCCCCAATCAATAGAATTACTTCACTTCTGAACTCTGTTTCAATGGGGATAGATCTGTTTTATGACAAGGAAGTAGATTTAAAACGAAAATTGGTTTTGTTCTTGGGCTCCGCGACTGGTTAGTACATTTTGATGGTGGGGCAATGGCTTGAGCTTTAGTATGTACACACTAGGTAGACACCTCTGTCTGTATTTTATTTTTGCTACAGTTGAAGTACATTCAGTTTATATTACGAATTATAATTAGGAATTAGAAATTCCTGTTTGTATCGCAATAAATAAATACAGATTGCTTAAATGTAACCTACCGGCGTAGATGGTATTAATCTCAAAATGTTACATTTGTGTACCCCATTAATTATACCGGCCCTTGTTTATATTTTCAATTACTGCGTGACTACTGGCGTCTTTTCTTATTGTTGGAGGGAGGCTCTTGTTTACTCGCTGCTTAAGTGTAAACAACCTTCAGCTGTTTCCGATCTCCGACCGATTAGTACTTCATCGCTACCTTCGAAGGTCTTGGAAAAGATCGTGGAGCTCTAATAGCACACAACATATTGTTAGACACAGCGTCTTGCCCTCCTTTCAGTCTGGTTTCAGGGCTGGGTTTAGCTGTGTTTCTATTTTGGCGAAAATTACTGATGACATAATTGCCGCATCTGATAAGGGGTGATTAAGTATTTTCGTTCTTTTAAAGTTTTCCAAGGCTTTCGACAGATTCAATCATGAGTTATTGTTGGCTATGTTGCATTACATTGGTTTGAGTGATTCGGCGGTATAATTCTTTTTAGTTATCTCGTACCAACTCTTTCAACGTACACTCGACGTGACTTAGTCTTCGAACGGTTTTACTAAGCGATAGTGTGCTGTCTTTGTCAGTTCATCCTCTCCACATTTAACGTGACCGTTTCTTAAATGTGGAGGGGGTGGACCGACAAAGATAGCACACTGTCGCTTAATAAAACCATTCGAAGACTAACAATAAGTCGTGTCGAGTGTACATCTATAAGTGGCGTTGTTTCTACTGTTGCACCTCTACTGTCAGGAGTCCTCGCTCAACTGAAAAATACTTTTATAGGTCGTAATTTTTTTTCCCCAACGAAGAGGTAATAGAAGCTGTGAAAGGTCTCGAAGTGTTCCTTATAATAAATATTTCCAATTAAGAGGAGGAGGTTGAATAATAAAATACTTTGACTTTCAAATTTTGTTTGCTTCTATAATCGGCTAAGAATTTTTTAATACGTTCTCGTCAATTGTTCACCTATTTACCAGTTATTTAATTGGTAGCATCGCCAGATTTAATTTGTGTAGATTTTGTTGTTGTAAATTTTTATAATTCAACCGAAAACAACAGTAATCTCCTAACATTACTTTCTTCAGCAATTTTTCTGTAACGACAATTAAGCCAATTATTTTTAGCGTTTTATTTGTTGTTTAATTTTGTAAACTACTGACTTCTAGCTATATTATCATTTACGACAATAAATTTATTCTTTAGATCAACTTTGGTTTTCAGTTTCTGCAACATTCTGTGTAAACGACAATACCTAAAATAATTTATCGAACTTGTAATAATAACAAAGTACTTACGTAAACGTTACGTTAGATTTGTTGAACTGTCTGCTTTCCTCGGCAGTCCAGTTGAGAATGACGTTCGAGTATTCGTAAAATTGACCTTTGTGAACGTGGTCCTGACAAATACGATTTAGAGGTTGTCGCGTTGAATGGAAGCTGCCTTTCGGGATACCGTCTACCGTCGATGATATGATGTATTCTCCGGGATCGGGTTCTTGAACCTGAACTCGCTTTATAACCACTGAAACGAAAAGGAGAAAAAAACGAGGGTTTAATATCGAAAGGAAAAAGCTATTTTTCTAAATGTGTAATGGGGTGTAATATTTCTTGTTTTCTTTGTCTTTAGCGAAGCAGTAATAATGGATTAATGACAAATTTATAACTGCTGGAATTAAGTGTGTTTTATACTATAAATTGTGTTCTATAATGATTATTCTTGAGGGTTTATGTTTTGTTTGTTTTTCTGAATTTTTCATTTTTTCAACATTCGAAATCTAGTTTTTTTTATACAATTTGGAGCATTCTTATAGGTACATAATATTGTGCTAACCAAAGTGGTACTCCGTATATTACACATTAACGAGGTAATTCTCATAAATTCTGGGTCCAACTATCTTATACAGGTAAAACTTTGGATCGACTTATAAAAAATTGGCGGTATTAAACGGAAATAACTGTTTTACAACTGTAATCAGCCATGGTTAGGTTTTGTATTCCCATGTATTTAATCTGGAAATATTTGCAAATCTTGTAGTAAAATTAGAATTATCCAAGAAGAGCTAATTATGTAATAGAGTGCAGGAGTATTAAAAGTTAACGAAATTATGTAACATACAAACGTTTCCAGTTGCAATTAGAGGAATACCGCTACGTTTGTAGTAGGAAAAGCAAAAAATGTTATGGAACAATCGTACACCACAGTCATCCACAGTCCAATAAAGAAGGAAAATTACAATACAAATACTCTGCAATTTGCTTTTAGTGAAACCAAATTATTTTTTAAAACTGATGTTGATGAACCTTTGATTAGAAGAGTTAAAATAATTTTAAGCAGCATATAAGTATCAAATCGATAGAAGAAAATTTAAGCTTGCTAGTAACAGCACAAATATGGAGCACATATGAGGCCTTATGATCGTCTTGTGTCGGAGAGACACATATTAAAATATCGAGACTCAACAAAACCTAGCAAACGCTTCATGGTTTGTTTGAAACGTGGACCTTCGGCGTGTTCCAGCTTGCAGCAAAAACCTTAGAGAAGATTGGAAAGTCTTCGAACCCCATCGTGGCAGAAACTGCAGATCTCGATTCGGTCAAGCTAACACCATTGTGTCATTGTAAGACAGGCCCAAGAGGTGATAGCACAGTAAATTTATAACCAGATCCGAATATGATAACCCAACATCATAGACAACATTTGAATATTACAAGTTGCTACACCTGTAGCCAACTAAAGATACATCCTGCAGAAAGAACTTGAGGGAACCAAGTTTAACCGTAGAAGGAGTGATTTCAATCTGGAGATGTCTATATTTAAAGAAATTGACATAGATGTTGATGGAGATGACTCAAAGAATATTTAGTAAGTTTCCTGAAGCACTAAAAATTGTGAAAATAAAATCCTTACAAAATAAATAAAAAGAAACATGTTTTAGACGATCATAACT
This sequence comes from Holotrichia oblita, assembly GCA_023690525.1. Lineage (NCBI taxonomy): Eukaryota > Metazoa > Arthropoda > Insecta > Coleoptera > Scarabaeidae > Holotrichia > Holotrichia oblita. Next base: position 51,403,083 of record CM043015.1, read on the forward strand.
GCGGATTTTTTCTGGTATCTCTGTAGCTCAACTATGTAGCTACATAGTTGAGGCAATGATGTGTTGCAGGATATTTTCAAATTTTAGTATCTTGCTGGAGAAATCAAGTTTCTGTGGAATTAGAGGGAATGTACTGGAGTTGTTCAGGAGCTGTTTGAGTGGGAGAACGCATTACGTAAATATGAATAATGCTCACTCACAAGGGGTGTTTCGCAAGGAAATGTTCTTGACCCACTACTTTATATTTATATTAATGAAGGCAAACCTGATATATCACAAAAAGCACGTCAAATCTTGATCACTGGTAGTTAATTTCTGTAGAAAAATAATTTAGTTGTGGATGTAAACTCATTGAACTTATACCTCATGTAAATGACAGAATAGCATCAAGCTTAATTAGATATAATGGCTCAGGTGGATAGTAACAAGTCCGTAGGCCTAAGATACAGATGGATTGAACACATCAACAATTTATGTTAAAAATTACATTCAGCATGTCATGCGCTCAGGAGGTTGAAATTGGTTGTTAGTTTTAACTTTTTTTAACTTTTTATTGTGCTCACTTCTGCTCGGTACGTAGTTATAGATTGGGGTTCGTTGCTTGATCTGAGTAGAATTTTTAAAACGTGTTATAAAAATAATGAATAACAAAGGATACAAAACCAGTTGTACTAAGTCGTACTTCACTCTGGCATATGTATGTATTGATAGGAGGTTGGGTCACCGGTTGCTTGCAGAACAGCGACAATTCTTCCCAATATAGATTCGTGGAGTTTCTGAGTAGTTTCCAACGGAATGTTGTCCTATCCTTCTAACAAAACATCCGCGAATTGCTTCAATGAATTTGGAGCTGGAAATCTGCTTCTCACTTCCTGCTCTAAAACGCTTCATGATGGTTCAATTATATTAAGGTCAGGCTGTGCTAAGTGCCTAGGTTGTGCTAGCTAGGGAGGATCCTTAATGATATCTTGATGTTCTTCAAATCAATACTGAAGCTTACTCGTCATGGTAAGAACTTCATCATTGAGGATGTCGAAATATTTATTTGGCTAGTGATATGAATGATGGAATCAGCTGAATACCATGATACAGCCATCATAACGGAGCCTCTTCCATGCTTCACTGTAGGTAGCAGATAGTCGGGATTGTAGGCTTCTTTGGAGGTTCTCCATATACATATGAACCACATTTTTTCCCATCATCAAGTGTCCCGGTTTTATGATCGTGGCACCACTTTTTTTGTAGCTGAGCCTTGGCTTCCGTTATAGAGGTTTTGGTAATTGCAGACCTTCCATGAATGTTAGCTTTGTGAAGTTTCAACCGTACTGTTTTTGTCGAAACAGTATTACTTAAGTGAGGGTTGAGTTCTGCTGTCATTGCTTCCGCGGTAGCATATTAACTGCGCGATACGTCTGCATCGCATTATTTACACGGAAGCAGTGTTGCCAAGATACAATAAGAGGTACTCTATTGCATGGTATTCATATTATTTTGTCCATCCCTTGTATATCCATAATGGAGTTGTTGTTATATGCTAATAATAATTTTAGAAACTTAACAGCAGTTGCCTTTTATGACAAAAGTCCATTTTTATTGCTATAAAGGCATATACTGACACCTGTAATAGAGCATTCAGAGACAAAAACTTTTAACTTATTTTTGTAAGGATTATTAATTCAGCGTTGTGATCGGTGTAATGCAGTTAAAGAAGAATGTATTAAAAATTAAAAAATAATATTTTATTAAGTCTATATCAGGTCGAGAACTTATAATATCTACCTCGTATATAGTACGCCCATTTAAAGTTAATTCAGTACCCTCTGTATTATTTATATGGACAAAGAAGGATGTAGCCAAATAGCTAGTGCATAGAACATTTCGGGAAAGGAAGCTAATTACTGAGCGTAAAAAATCTGGACAACCCTGAAAGCATCCTTAAAATATAATCGTTGAGAACGATGTACACAATACAGTAATATAAAATTCCAAAATTTATTTCGCTGCTCTAAATATTTTTTCTAAGCTTCCCGCATCTTACGCAATCACCTTAAATATTTCGCTAATGGCCTACATTAACATATAATACAGATATAATGACATAGAAAGAGTAATGACTGAGCAAACAGCGGAGATGCCTGGAGGATTTTCCTTTTAAATATTGTAATACGGTAGGGGAAGAACATCGCGGTTGTTTTACTGCTGTAAGGAATACTGAGTTATTTATAAATCATAAGACAAGGAATATTAAAACAGGGATCGTGGATTTGGTAACATTTTAGTCGAAAAGAATACATTACATGTAAGATGTAGGATGGAAATCGCTGAGGTATATGGATAAACGTTTGATAAAGCGTATTTCTAGGCTTATAATAAGCTGCTTCAGATTTTGATATTTAAATTGAATGAAAGTGATTACACTAAGGTAACGTATTTATAAATCGAACAATATTATATACAAAGTTATTCAAATGTACCGGAACACCTACATATTTTTGAAACTGTATACATTTTCAAATAATTTTTTTAACAAAACCAAGTTGATTTTAAATTAGCTATCATTAAAGCATATTTGTAATCTGGATATTGCTCGTGTTGTTATGCAAATTCTATTCACCTTTTTTAAATGAAACACCCATCATATTTTTACTTTTATTAAATCTTGGTGAGATTTTAGAGAACCTTAGTGTATGCAATTATGTCTTTATCATTCCTGAAATATTTGCTCTTCTTTGTAATTTTTATCAAGTGGATGTACTCGGAGAAACAAAACACAGTTGTTTATATTGCATGCGAAATTTATCAATCTCGTTCCCGGTTATTGATCGAAGAAGTCGATAAACTGCTGCTGTGTTTTTAATATATTTCAATTTATTTGTTTACGCGTAGTGGTCCGAAAATGAATAATTTAGTACGTGTTGTGTGTGTGTGAGTAGGTTATGTTACAATATGGTCAATCGACTAACGGCGCTGGTGTAGGAAGCAGTGAATTTGTTTCAGCGGGTGACGACATACAGGGTTTCCACGGCCAAGTGGGACATAGGCAGAATACATGTAAAATCCGTTTTCGGTGAATATTATCTCCCTAATACTACTTCATTCAAAATTAAGGGCCGCATATTATAACTGGGTTAACAATGAACATCTCCACAATCATAGTACAAAGAAAGTCATTTTAATAAAGCCAAAAAATTATTATTTTTAAATCTATTGTTGGTGAATTCCTAATAAGGCTCTTAATACGTGACTTAGTTCAAGCGTCCATGGCGCAATGGTTCGCGCGACGGCTTAATAACGCAAATGCAAAAATCAGAGATTTTGAAGACTGTAAAATTAGGAGGATTGAGGATTAAGGTAAATAATGAATAATTTTTACAATAACAAAAATGATCACGTGCTATTATATTATTCGATTTTTAATTGTTACTAACGACGAATCATTTGTCAAAATAAGCAACAAAACTTAATCAAGATTAAAAAAAAATAAAAAATAAAATTTATTTCTCGGATTCGAACCACAAACAATCTGTGCTTACGTTATTAAGGCGTCACGTGAACGTCTCCGCCACGGCCACTTGCATCAACTTACGTGTTAAAAGCCTTATTAAGAATTCATGTACAATAGGTTTAAAAATAATAATTTTTTTGGCTTTATTAAAATGACTGTCTTTGTACTATGATTGTGGAAATGTTCATTGTTAACCCAGTTATAATATTCGGCACTTAAATTTGGATGAAGTAGTATTAGGGAGATAATATTCACCGAAAACCGATTTCACATGTATTTTTCTTATGTCCCACTCGGCCGTGGAAATCCTGTATATTTTTACTCACAAAATTCGAAAATATTAACCTTTTAATGTAGATTTTTTAAGCAATAAGACATAATACAACAATATGGGCTTACAGAGGTCCTTTTTGAAAATGTATCTGGCGGCGAACGTGTTAAAAGTGTTAAAATATTCCGAGTGTTCCATTTGAAAAAGCAAGTTGAATACAATTTTCATAATAACATGAGCAATATCTAGTTGTAAATGTTCCAGTAGATTTCAAAACTTCTGTGCAAAGGAAATGCAAGAATTGAAACTAAACAAAGATGAATGTAATATATTTATTAGGGGAGAGTTGGGTAAAACGGGATACTTAGTGTTTGATTCTCAATAACTTTTTGCCAAAGAAGTTTTTTTAATGTTTTCTTGTTTTACAGTTTCGCTTAGGTTTGCCCTTTGTAAATAAATCAATACTCTTGTGATTTGGAAATAGATGTAGTCGTAATTTATAATTATTTGGTTAAGTGTCAAATATCCCGTTTTACCCTACCCGTCGGGTAAAACGGGATAGTAAATGATTTTGTAAATGAATTGCTTTTTCTATTAAAAAAAGAAACGAAAACTCAAAAATAGAACTTTATTTTTAAGAACTCAAATATCGAGATTATTTGCAAAAATCGCACGAATACTCTTCATCATCGTGATCTACCCCAGCGCAAGCTTCGTGGGCCCAGCGCTGGCAATTTTGACATTTTACCCAGCCATCATCTGACTTAGAATTTGAGTAAAGTTCCGTACAATATATGCACGACGTATCGCTGCTCTCTGCTCCTTCCGAACTGCTACTGTTGTCTTTTACTCTTCTTGATATTTTTTTGATATTTTGGTGCCTTACACGTTTTCGTATTTTCTTATTTGAATTTGTTGAAGCCTCCTCAGCTAAATTACACTTTGGTATTTTTTTCTGTCTTGCTGTGATTGATCTTTCTAATTCTTCTTTATATGGCGTGGAAGATAAAACAGCAGTTTTACCTCGCCTTTTGTCGTCAGCATGAATTTTTCTTTCCGAGTGTGGAATAGGAATGACTTGTTCTGGCGTTACTGTAAATGTTCTAGCGGTAGATGCACAAGAAGGTGTGCTCTGCGAACATGAAGGAATCGGATTATCATAAAAACTTTTTGTAGAAATAGGCCCGTGAATCATCGGTTGTTCATCGTTTGGTTTTGCCGGTGAAATGAATGTTGGCTCACCTGGTGGCGTTATCAGTTGATTTTCGATCACATTAGTATAGTCACTGTCGATTGATCTGTTCGTAGTTTCAGCAGGTTCAAACATCCAGTCTGGAAAAGCATCAGGATTAAGTGGATGTACTCCGGTTTTTCTAAAACCGCTAACTGCAGTTTGAACGCATGCGGCTTTCATATATGCGGTTCCAAAAAGCTTTCCTATTTGATTTACAGTAGCAGGGCGTCCTGGATGTTGTTGCATCCATTTTTGAACTTCTGAAGAGTAATACGTGCTAAGTGGCGCCATGAAACTCACGTCTAGCGGTTGCAATCTATGAGTGGTGTGCGGTGGAAAGCATAGTAGTATAACGTTGTTAGCTCTCGCTTTTTCAATTACGTCCAAGTTTTTCGTATGAGTCGAATGACCATCCAAGAGTAAGAGAACGGGCTTTTCTCTGGAGGGCTTGGCAAACTCTATAAACTTACAGAACCAATCTGTAAAGATCTCTTTTTGCATCCAACCTGATGAATGATAATATGCCATGCTTCCTGGAGGAGCGTCATCCAAAAGCTCCGGCTTTGCTCTTGCTCTTGGAAAAATGAATGCTGGCGGCATAAACACTCCAGCGGCGCTCATGCAAATTTCCACTGTAACAAGAACACCACGTTCTGCTGATGATATACAGCCAACTTGCTTTTTTCCACACAGTGATAGGCATTTGATCTCTTCTTTGGTACTGTCATTATGCCGGTTTCGTCCACGTTATACCTAAATACGTTCGGCAGGAATCTTATCTTTGTAGAGCACATCAGAGAGGAGCTTAAAATATTTCTGAACAGCAGGTCTATTAAACCCCATGGCTCTCGCAAGCGATGTTGGCTCAGGAGTGCGCAGCTTGATGTTTGGATGTCTACTTAGAAAACCATATAACCACGACTTACCGGCCTTTTTCTTGTTCTGATTGAATCGATGATCCAAGTGATTTCGTTCTGCTAATTCAAACGCCAAACTTCTCAAGTCATTCAGTGTGAATCCAAATAATCGTGCCTCCATAAACAAAATATATTGCGCTAGCTCTTCTTCTTGTTCTGGAGAGAATGTTGATGTGTGACGGCCCAACTTTTTCTTCGATGACTCTTCGCGGTTAAGCTGTCCTAGTCTTATTTTTTTAACTCTAGCTTCAAGAGTTGTACGAGGCACTTCGAACTGTTTAGAAGCCTTTAGATATCCCATTCTACCCTCTAATACTTCCTCCACAGCGTGGTGCATGTTTTCTGCATTCCAGGATTGCCTTTGGGTTTTTCTTTTATACTTCCCCATTTTGAATTACACATGAATCTATAAAATATATTTTTGTTGAGTTATATCAATAGATATAAAAGAAGTTGGGTAATACGGGATAGTATCCTGTTTTAGACGACCGCATGGTATCCCGTTTTACCCAACTGTGCATTTTAAAATAAATGGTTATTTTTTTGATTCATTCAATGATGACACTTTTAATTAAAAATCAAAAAACTAATAGTAAGTAACACTAGAACTATGAGCTACACTCATAATTACCTGCTCTCTAGTCGGAACTAAAATATTTAACATCAAACGAACACCAAACAAAATAGTATAACCTCACTTTTTTCGTTGCATGTCTTTTCTCTCACAGACTTGCAATAACTTCACTATGGTGGTTTGCAACACTGAATAATAGATCGTATGATTCTAATTTAATGTCCAGCAGGTAGATGGCTGTACTCGTTATTGAGAAAACCGCGGTATCCCGTTTTACCCGACCATCCCGTTTTACCCGACTCTCCCCTACATAAATGTCCGTTACATAAATGACCGTCGGCTAAAACGGGATAGTCGGATAAAGCAGGATACCCCTTGAAATTTGTATACCTCTGGCACTATCTGTCTCTCAATATGCAATCCTAATAGTATCAGCAAAGCTCTGCACTTGTCACCTGCAACTGGTTCGTAAAGTTTGCTTAGATGAGCAATTATGACCATATGTTTAGAAAAGTACGGATATACTAATTTGTTCGTATCATTTTAAACTGATATTTTGATTTGCGAATGTAGGTAAATGACGAGCTGTTTTAACACTTTTGTATTGTTGTTATTGTTTATTTTAAAAACTCCAGTTGGGTAAAACGGGATAGTTATCAATGCGTAAAATCGGATACTATCCCGTTTCTGGATTTACACTAGATGACCTTCGAAGTTTGGAATTTGAGCTTGCTCATCCTAATGGATTGTCTAATCAGTTTCATAAAGAGAAAAAGAAAGCCGGTAAGTCTTGGTCGGTAATGGTTGGGCCCATGAAGCATGTGCAAGCATTAAGAGTGATGATTGTGAGGAATTTTCCTGCGAGTTTTCTGGATAAACGCGTTTTTTTAATTGTTTTTACATGTATGTTTCGTAAAATAAAAGAACTTTATGGTTTTTAGTAAAAGGTTTTACTCTATTATAAACGTTTTCTTAATTATTGTTAATTCTTAGTCTTTTAATATTACTATCTTGTTTTGTCGAACTAGGTGGACAAAACAGAATACTTGACATCATTTTGATTATTTATTGAACATTAAACTACATTAAATTAATACTAAGAAGCCGATGTTGTCGTGTACAAATATTTGTTAATGTTCGTCAAGTATTAAAAAAAATCTAATAAATGTCTTATTAAGTATCCCGTTATGGCCAACTCTCCGCTATCGTATTTCTCTGAAAAGCAATATCATATATTTCTTCTGATATGAACTTGTGTCGATCGAGTTTGGAATATATTTCTATTGAATTAAAGGAATCAAACATGCTATGAAACAAGTCTATATTGTTTTCTATTTTGACAGTTCGAATTTGGTTTGGTAACTACAATAGTTATTTTGTAAGCTAATTTCAAACCGAGTGGTCTGCAGTAAAAATCGACTTAACGAGACAATGTGTTAGAGCCATGATTTACTACGGTTTTAACCCTCATAACACGAAAATTTTTAGTGTCAAGTAATACCGGACGGATCACCTGTGACCCTATAGCTCTACCTCAGGAAGTTATGAAATTTTTTTGTGGATATATTTTATTTTAAAATTTATTATATTTTAGAAAGTTGAAAAGTATTGAGTGCAATGAATTCATAATAAATTTTATAAACTTATTATTGAGATAATGTATTTTTAAAAGTTTTACATTTCTTTGGTTTGACATATAGAACAAACAAGGGAATGCACCGGGATAAATATGTAATTAGGTCACTTAATTTTGAAACTTTGTCTTTCTAGAAAACTAGTATATTGAAAGTAAGGGATTCGTGGATGAGCAAAAATATTAGTTTATACGTAAAAAATATTTGGGGTCTTAGCAGATTTCAGTGGTATTATATGCAACATTTTAAGTTTCTTGATACCCTATTTATTAAAATAAAATTCTACGTTGGTAAAATATTAAAAACATTCCGATGTCAAAAGTACATTTTTTGAAAATTTTAACAATAATCGTTACAAGGATATTTAATCACAAATATTATATGGGGTTTTCAGTGACCCCACGATATTATGAGGGTTAAACGTTCTTTACGTCCAAAACAAAGTGTTTCAAGTGTTACATTTGGTGATAAAGTTCCTTCCAACTGCTTTAACAAATTTAAATTTCAAAGTGTTTTACTTAGTAACAATTTTCGCGAACGCAGGTCAATCTCAGCTATTACTGAAACAAATGTAGACGCCGTACGAAGAATGATTCAAGCCGACAATCGAGTCACGTACAGGATTATTAGGAGCACCTTCGGTATTGGCATGACTGCAATAAACAAGATTCTACATATTAATTTGACTGTGAGGAAAGTCTGTAGTCGTTGAATAGGCTCATAACTTAACACAGGAACAAAAATGTGGAATGGTGGAATGGTGTAAAAAAAAGCGCTTCAGAAATATGACGGAGGTAGGTCTAAAGCAATTGACAACGCCGTTACTGGTAATGAAAGCTGGATACATGCATTTGAACCGGAATCAAAACGGCAGTCGGCGTGTTTCCAACAGAACCTAATCCAGTCAAAGTGAAAAAAAAGTGTTTGGAAGGAATTGGTAGCCAGTTTCTTCTCAAAATCAGGAACTGCCAACAGTACACGACAGTATGTCTGCCAGACGTTCTTATAAAGGTTTGCTTACCCCCTAGATCGGAGGTTGCCCTTCATCAAGTTTCCAGATAAAAATTATTAGATCATACGCCATATAGTCTGGACCTTGCACTTTTTTTTTTTTTTTTTTTTTTTCCCTTCCCCAGACCCGTCCGACCTATAGTCACCGGTAGGCACCGCAGCCATCAGGCTTATTGTGCCACATCTGTTTGTTCAAGTCACCCACTCTAGCACGGTAGTCCCCTCCACTAACCTGTACAGGTCCCTAACCGAGTGGGTAAGGTATATCTCTGGGTCTCCTTTCGTTATCCCAAACATATTCTGCCTTCTGCGATCTAGTGCCTCGCAGTCGCGCAGTATGTGATCGGCTGTCTCCGGTTCTATTCCACAAAGTCTACACTTTGTGTCCCCGTCAAACACTCCGATTCTGCGTAGGTGTTCTTTCACCGCAGCATGTCCGGTCATTAGTCCCGTTACGATGCAGAGCTGTTTCCTACTAAGATGTAGTAGTTCTCTAGCTCTTTTCCTGCATGGGTTCCCTATGAAGGTTTTGCCATGTACTATACCGGGTGAGGCTCCCCAGTATTCCTGCTGCTTCGTACGAACCCAGTCTCCTATATGTCTCCGGGCCGTATGCCTTGTAACCCCGAAGAAAGGTTCTGGGCCGTACATTTCCATCTCTGACCCTCTCTTCGCGAGTTCGTCAGCCCTTGCGTTGCCCTCAATCCCCTGATGACCCGGTATCCAAGTCAACCTAACCTTGTTCCGGTTCGACAGTTTCACCAGTTCGTCGAGGCATTCCATCACCAGCCTGGACGACACCTTCCGGCTTAATAACGCCTTCAATGCCGCTTGGCTATCAGACATGATGTGAATTCGTCTGTTGGTCACCGCTTTCACATTAATTGTGTGTGCGCATTGGAGAATAGCATATACTTCCGCCTGAAACACCGAAGCATACTCCCCCAGTGCGTAACTGTGGCCCTCATTCTGAGAGCATATCCCTGCACCGGTACCATTAGCCGTCTTAGAACCGTCTGTGTACCAGACTAAGTCTTGCTCTTTGATTCCCAGTGCATACCTGGCAGCCTCCTCCCGTCCGTCCGCTATAGACACCGTGAAGGGATTCCCATACCTATGCCTTACCGGCATGTGGTCGGTCCGCATTTCCAACACCCCCTTTCCCACATGCTCAATTATCGACATATGATTTGTGTTGACCCTTTTCGGGGTCGCTGTGTGTTGCAGCCTGTATGCCCCCATCCTTGCCTCCCCCTGTATGACAAGGTGCAACGGTGGCAAGTCCAGGAGTGCCTCCATGGCTGCAGTCGGTGTCGTCCGCATTGCTCCCGTTATTCCTAGGCAGGCAAGTCTTTGCACCTTGTTCAGCCTCTGAATAGCGTTCCTTTGTTGCGTCTTTGTCCACCATACCAAAGCTGCATACGTCATTACTGGCTTAACCACCATGCTGTATATCCAACTCAGCATGTCTGGTCTTAGCCCCCATTTCTTTCCATATGTGCGTCTTACCAGCGTTAACGCTGTCACCGCTTTTTTGGTAGTTCTGTCCAAATGTTGGTTCCAGGTAAGTTTGGAGTCTAATGTTACTCCAAGGTACTTTACCTCCCCCACCATCTCTACGGTAACCCCCTTCAACGTAAGCGGACCTTGCACCTTTAGATTTCTTTTTATTTCTAAGACTAGAGGATAAGATGCGTGGTGTAGGATTTGCAATCCCAGAAAATACAGTGGACAGCGTTAAAAAGCTTAGATCTGAAGTGCTTATGCTATGATAACTGGTTTTATCAAATGTCTATATTAATATAGATAAACATTTTGTTTTATGAGTTTGCAGAAATAATCGGTGCTACCCTCGTATATACCAAGTGAGGTAACGGAACGATTCATTGTTTAAATATAAAAATTGTTTCAACATACAAAAATATTATCTTCAGCTAGCCTCAAAAGGTAATGTCATGCACATTGCAAATAATTTATATAAAATAAGATAAAATTGCTAGAAGAAAGTAATATGAAGCGGTGTAATAAATATTAAATATGTACACAGCATAATTTGGAAAAGAAGAAAGTTTTAAGTATGCAATTGAGAAAGTTAATATCTCAACAGTAAAGTGTCTAGTGAATGAAAATTCTTCAGAGCTTTTATGGAACATTGTAATAAGTACGATAAGCTTAAATTATGTACACGGTTGCAATTTTTTCTAGAGAACTTTACATAGACAAGCAGAGTGTTGTGTTAAGCAGAGTGAGTAATATGTTTAATATTACCAGATAAAGAAAATCGGGAATAACATCACGGTCTTTGATTATATATAACTAGATTCACCATTCCCATAAGAAAAGAGTTGCGCTTTAAAGTCGAGCTTTTGATGCGGCCACCAGGAGCCCGCCACTTGTACTTTACATCAAAACATTTTCGTCTAGTTAGGCGGTAAACCGATATCTCACTGAATAGCTAGATGTATTTATACTTTTAGTTACTAGGCGGCGTTATTGCGACTGATAGAATTATGAGAAAAAACGTAAGTTCAGAGAGATATAGATATATGTACCTGTCTTTTATTTGTCGCTTTCTATGCGAACACCTGCTCATAAAAATTGCAAAGTAGAAATATATCGATTTCCTATTTCGTGATATTTTATTTGAAAAATCATCATTATTATCATATCATTTGTAGGTTACATACATATATGAGTTATAATACAAAAAAATTAAAAAATGCACAGTAAATATATGAGTTAGAAAACAAAATTAATGTTAGTATTAATCTACAGAAATAATTACTTTAGAGCATTGCAGTGTTCGATACTTTGCTGGATGGCACAGTGGACCCTCAAAAAAAACTACATGCAAACTATGCCCGCCTTTGTAGATAAATCGTCCACTTTAAAAAATACCGAAGAATTGCTAATTCTATGTATACATAAATTATATGTTGCATCTTATGAACACCTACAGATTTATTTAATAATGCTGTTTCTATTTTGATTAAAAATTTGCAAGACTGCTTTGGTCGCATTAAACATACAGTGGCTCACAGCTTATTTGATGCAGTGCTTATTTTAAAATACATATAAATCCCAATAATTAAAAAAAAATAAAAAGAGTATCGATAACATTTTGATGCAGGTTTGTAAACGCATGTTCAGGGAATCTAATACGTATAACGAAATTCACAAATATACACTGCCACGTTTCGCACAACGGGAGGTTGCAATTACAATTAACAGAAATAACAAGTAATTAAATTTTAGCTAATACACGACTTAAATTTAAAAGATGGGTCGCCGTACAACTGTAAAACAGCGTGAACGGCTCTTATATTATTATAAATTGGGGCAATCGTCCTGAAAGTTGCTCAGATGGTCAATCTGAGTACGTCTGCAGTATAGCATATTATTGAACGTTTTGTAGGTGAGAATCGGGTGAAAGATAAGCAAAGAAGTGCACCAAATAAAATGTTCAATGCATCTGACGAGCGATACATTGTTCGGAAAATCAAAGCAAACCCGAAGTTATCGGTTCCAAAACTAGCTATTGAAGTTCAACATGAATTAGGAAAGTCATACAGTGCTGAAACCATCCATCGTGTGCGTCGCAAACATGACTTTAATGGCCGAGTAGCTCGTAAACAAAGCCGTCTTACTTTTGCTAACGAGCATGTTAGCAAGGACGCTGACTTTTGGAACACAGTAATTTTCGCAGAGGAGTCCAAGTTCAACATTTTTGGGTCCGATGGCATGTCCTACATGTGGCAGAAACCCAACACCGAATGAAAGAAGGAGAACCTCAAAGGCACAGTGAAGCATGGAGGAGGAAGTGTGATGGTTTGGGCGTGTATGAATGCATCTGGTGTTGGAAATTTAGAATTTATTGAGGGAATGATAATGGACAAAAATATGTACATCAATATACTCAACAAGAATTTGTTGAAAAGTGCGGAAAAAATGGGTGAACATAATTGAAAATCTCTGGGCTATATTGGTAAAAAATATCCGTAAACACAACATTTCCAGCCGCGATAAGTTGAAGAAGACGCTGCTGGTAGAATGGCAAAAAATCACCCCCGATATTACGCAAAACTGGTTTCATCAATGCCAAAAAAGATGCACGCTATTATACAAGTAAAGGAGTATCATCCCAAATATTAAAAGTAGTGCAAAATCAATAGATTACCTATATTATTTTTAAGTTTGAATGGAACTGCATCAAATAAGCTGTGCCATAATATTTAGCAGTATTTTTAATTTTTAACTTTTATATTGTTAAACAGCACTTGTGTAAAATAAAAGAAGTTTCTTAGTTAAACTAGATATATTATTGACAAATGTTGTTGCAATTTTGTGCTGATATTCTTTTTATTTTTTAAATTATTCGGACTCATATTTTAAAATAGGCACAGCATCAAATAAGCTGTGAGCCACTGTACGAAGAAGTTAAGGCAAGGCATTGCACATAGACCTATAAAGATTCCTGACATTGTGTCTTTCATTAGTGGAGATTGCAATTTTCATCGCCTGCTACTATTAAATCATTGCTTTACATGCTTGATATTTAAACAGTGTAAAGTTGTTTCTGGGTATCCACGCGATGTAACAGGAAATAAACTCAAAAATGTAATGCGTGTGTGAAGAATTTTGTCATGTTCAAGTTTTAACATCTTAGTTACTTATATTGGTTTGAATACATGCTTTTGAATTATTATTTGTTGTTATTGTTGTTGTGACACTGTATAGTCTCTGGATTTATAGCTTTAGTCAAGCTAAATAAGTCAGAATGATATTTTTAGGACAACATATTCATATTTATTCCAGAAACTTTTCGCTTTCCCTTTTTCTCAGATGTATACTTATAAAATACTTACTACTATAAATTGTTTTTTATATGTCTACAAATGATTGTCTTAGGGCCGTTTGCACTACCTTTATTTAAAAGTTCACTATACCAATGATCAAAATCAACATGGTTGTAAATTTCTCTATGAAATATGCAATCAATCAATAATTGAGTTACCAGTTGTGAAATCCACACAAAATACATTAATCCAAGCATATTTTATATCACTATAAGTGTAGTAATTTTGTCGCAGTTTTCGTGTTTCTATTGTGATTTTTTAACATGCATGAGAGAAAATCATTTTCTGCGATGCTACTGATGTTAGTTATGGGCACTTGTTAATAGATAGCGCATGAGGTATGTCGGTTGTATGCTAAGCTGAAATATATATTAATGAGCAATTTTGTTATTTATGCGACATCTTCTGGTAACTTTTGTGGTTATTGTAATACGCAATAGACTTGGTCAATCTAGTTATATATAATCAAAGATCACGGTTTACTTTGCTTGCTATGAAGGAGGTACAAGAGCTTCTATTTTTGGAGATCAATCCCAATCCTTGGACGTTGACAAGTGATAATTTTCGATCATTCTTCAAAATAAAAATAATCACATAATACTCTTATGTGGAAGATCTAAAATATCCAATATAATAATGTACGATACTACTTATACATATATAAAGAAAAAGCGAGATAAAAACAGGTTGGCAATTTGAGTTCCTATTAGGAAATTACACGTTATACTAATACAAAAAAGGAAGGATTACGCCTCGGAAACGACAAAACTCAGCTTTCGCCCGGCCACATCGAAATAAATCAGAAATTTATGATTGGACGGGATTCATATCTGGGAAAAATATTTCATTTCTGCCGCGCCGATACGTGACGTTTCCGTCGTAAAGCGAGATAAAAAAATAGCGTTATAAGCCAAACAAAGAGCGACAGCGAAGTTTGGAAAAATTTTTAAATCTAAATTTTTTATATCGAGATAATGCGCGTTCGTTATAAATTATACATTGCAAAAAAATTAATACAAATCCTATAAATGAGAAAAGAAAGTTTTGAAAAAAGTAAAAGTCATAAATTATTCTATATTATAGAAGTTGCTTCGTGTTCAGATTAAGATTAATTTTGCAGCGAAATCGTAATGAGTGCCATAATAATTCGGCTTAGAATGAGATAAATCTTCTCTCGTGTGTAAGTTAAAATCAATGTTTGTCGAAATAAAATGATATGTAACATGCTTGAAGATAAAAATTCGTCTGGATTATCGTTTTTGATTTTATAGGTATGTACAATTTTTGTTCTTCTATGTATAATAATTATAGGGGAGAGTGGGCCACAGAGGACCACTTAAGACAAAAAGTGTTGGTATTTGGATATGGTTTATGATTGGAATCTTCTTTTGCTCTAAAATATTTCCGATGTTGTACAACTTCCGGAAGAACCGGAAATTGCTATCAACTTTCTTAATTTAAATGGAATGCCGTCTATATTATTGCATTTTTGAATTGAAGAATCGATTGTACGATACACTGTATTAGGTTACCCTATAGGGGAGAATGGGGCACAGAGGACCACCTAAGACAAAAACTGTTGGTATTTGGATATGGTTTATGATTGGAATCTGCATTCGTAGAATGTGGGAACTATACTCGTATATTATCGTCTTATGTAAACATTTTTAACAAATAGAAACTAGTACTAGTTGTCTTTTTAAAGAAATGGGAATGTCAGTCCCCTGTGCTCCATACCTCGGGGCACATGGGACCATCAGCTTAACTATACACAAAGAAAATAAGTCATGTTAAAAATGAAAGAAAGTAGCTATATTTAGTCATAAAATACATTTTTCTCTTAAATGAACTCAGAAAGTATATGGCAAAAATAACAACTAAATGTTTGCTTTCATAAAAAAAGAATTAAAAGCGAATACTTATTTTCATGAAAAATAGAAACTAGTTTCGTCACAATTTACGCATACGAACGTCATTTTCTGATGCACCTGCACACATGTCGTGGGCCCAGTGGTGACAATCTTAGCACTGAATCCATCCATGGGACACTGAGGACCACATGTCGGTCCCCTCTGCCCCAAATGTACATTTTCAACTATTAAATAAGTTTTTATAGGTTAGTTGATTCACAATTTTAAATTATTATGATCTTTTGAAACCTTATGAATAGCATTGTAAATGCCTGCAGTCAATAAATACAAATTAAATACCATCAACCGTTTTAGGGGATATAATGACAAGAAAATATTACAAGCCTTAGCTTATAAAACAGTTTCTTCCGCACTGTAACTCTAAGAGCTTGTTTTTACCTACAAATCTGACTGCAGCATGATAAAATAATGTGGTAGGTACAGTATAGAGAAGTATCAAATAGATGGCAGCAATTACACAAAAAATATCTAGGAAGTCCTCTGTGCCCTCTAGCGGTTCTGTGTACTCCACTCTCCCCTACTTATCACGATTATTTTTCCAAAAATGATGTTGTTATAAAGTTAATTTCATGTTATGTTATATCTTGCTTAATGAGAATTGATTACAACCGTAAGAGCAATCTTATGTAATGGTCTACGAGCCTTACCCTAAGTTTAAAGGAGTCAAATATCAAAAACAGAAGAAACAAGGGAGAAGGAAGTAAATTCCAAATAAGGAAAAAAAAATACAAAATAGTGCGAAAGCGTATAAAATATATAAAAAAACTGAGGTTGCTGCTAAATAGTTGTAAATTATAACACCATAATGTATTGCAAGAGTGTGGCTAAGTTTTTGGTGGTATTAATGTCGGCTTACAATTTGTGGGTGATCCGTAAATGTATATGCAATAGTTGACAATAGTGACATAGAAAGTATGACATCTCAAAGACAGCAGCAGAAAGGTAACAACTTGTTTTACAATTCCAATGAGAGGTGGTGAAATTATCCAGATGTATAGAAATGCTTGATCACAATATCAATCGTTTACATCGTATTCAGAAAAAGGTGTATTACTTATAGTTTGTATTGTAGTACTATACAGGGTCCGGCAACGAAGCGGGGACGGAAGATTACACGCTTATTTGAAAGTTTGTCAAATATTTAGTCATCGGATATTCTTCCGCACCATTAAGTGTGTAACGATGTTCTCGACTACTTTCGTCACGGTGTCCAATGTGTCGGTGAAACTCACGCTAGTTGACGGTAGATGTCCCTGTGATGCTTTTAAATCATCTTGAGGCCAACTTCAAGCGTGTGTATACGGTGACATTTGACGTCGAGACAACATCATTTATATTAAATACTTCGGGTAGCAAAATAAAGTCGGAGAATTACAAGTCCAGGTATTTGAAATATTTACAATAGATTTATTAATAAACACAAACTATTTTTCAGCACTATTTACACAGATAGAACAAATTGAAATAAATACATTACGAAGCATGATAAGAAGAGTTTAACAAAGGTACAGCATCTTACTTTAACGGAAGGCTTCTAAATAATAAACTAACAGAAAATAGCTTTGAAAATAATGGTACGGTTGGTAAATCATATGTACATTGAAAACAATATAAACATTCTTAACGGAACTCTGGTACTTTCTTTAGGAAATTGGAAGCATAACATACAGAACAATGTTTAACAAAAGTACAGTTTATGTCGGCGAACAGCCACTTACTAAGACCCTTTTTTTATATTTCGGAAGAGAGTATGTGTTACGGTAATTGCATGTTTTGCTGCGTCAGGTTCTATCGGAGTGTACCCTTGGCTAGTGCTTCTAACGGGGCCTTCCAGGTACTGGCAGCGGCAACGGGGGCCTCAACTGGCAATGGTCCTGGTATCCTTTGTCCGGTCCTCGGCTGGTAGTGGTCCTGGTATCCTGTGTCCGGTCCTCGGCTGGTAGTGGTCCTGGTATCCTTTGGGGCTGTCCTCGGCTGGTCCACCTCTCGGAGGGTCTTCTTGAGTTCAGGAGTGAACTCGCTTCTTCGAGTTCATGGGAGAACTGCCTTATCTTGGCAATGCATGGCTCTTAAATATTGCTGAGGATTCCCTCTCTTCGCCGCGGGGATACCCTCTCCATGCCGCGGGGCATGCGCGGAACGTTATTCAAATTGTACACTCTTCTCCAAAAGTCGTGAATACAGGCATGTTCAAAAGTAACTGTTCGGATTCTAATTCCGGAAAATAAAACTTAAAATTTCTACTAATTAGCTGAACGTAATTACAAAAATTGAAATTTAGTTTTATCATATGTAACGGTTCGTTACAAGTGCACGTTTTAAAAATATTTTGTTTTATACAGGGTGTTCCAGATGGAAATGCCAGACTAAAGTTGCATTTTTTTAAATGGAATACCCTGTATATTAATAGAGAAAATGATCCGCGCTTGAAAGCTGGTTACAACGATATAATGTTGTATAGGCCTAAAGTTGATAGTTTATGTGTAAACAATGATTTTACTTGATAAATTGATACATTTCAGTAGGCTATTCTGCATAGGGAAAAACAAAAGATTCGAAACCGACAGAGTAGAATATTTTTTACTAGTATGGACTGTCGTTGCTACGTGAAATAAATTCTGCAGCTGCTCCTTTATACAGGGTGTTCACAATTTTACAAAATCGAAGAAATCTCGAAATTTTTAAATGGAACACCCTGTATATTGTTTGCTCATTGGAAAGCCCTTTTACTACGTTTTCTATTGATATCTCATTTGATGTACCTAGGGTGGATTATTTTCTAATTATTTCTTCTTAAAGTTGGATTAATGAGAAATGCTTATATTTTTAGTAGCTAATTTGCACTTCAAACCTACTGTAAGATTAGATATTCAACAAATAATCCATAAATGGTCTATAACAAGAAGAAACTCCATTTAGTATGAGAAATAATTGATTTTCATTCAGCGGTGAAAGCAAACATTAAATTAATATAAAGTAATATATAGCATTTTCAATAGATTCACTGCTGATCAAGTTATCTGGTGTTTTAAGGTTGTATACTTAATAACCAAGTTGTAAAAAATTTCGTTTTGTGTTATAGTCTTTCGTTCAATCTTTAAAAGCAATTGTTATATTGACTAATTTTAGTATGTACCTACTCAAGAAATGGTAAATATGATATTTATTCTTGAGGAGTGTACAAGAAATTGTCTCCTAGCAAGTAGAGTATATGCAGAGAGATTTCCAAACCTTGAAAGAAGACCGGAAGCATTTGAAAGATTATTAGAGAAATTTATAGAAACTGGTAATAAACCGGTAATCAATAAACAAAGCGAACTGGCCGTATTATTAACAATACAGGAAAATCCACATACAGAACATTTAGAGCGAGTAAGGACAGCTAGAAAAAGATAGATCTAGAGTGGGGCGGTTGTAAAACATACGGAATTAACGCATTGGCGAGCGTGCTATTCCGTATATGTTTTATAACCGCTCCACTCTAGATCTATCTCTTTTCTAGCTGGCCTTAGTCGCTTTAAATGTTCTGTATGTGGAGAGGTGTAGGTAAAGATGGTATTTCAAAGGTAACAGCTATTGAAGGTAGGAGCTTGCGTTTGTTGAGTATCTAATAAAATTAATTTCTTTTAAAGATTGAACGAAATACTGTATAACAAAAACGAAATTTTGTACAACTTGGTTATTAGTATACAAGCTTAAAACTGACACCTTTACTTTATATTAAATTAATGTTACCTTCCACCGCTGAATGAAAATCAATTGTTTCTCATACTAAATGGAGTTTCTTCTTGTTACAGACCATTTATGGATTATTTGTTGAATATCTAATCTTACAGTAGGTTTGAAGTGCAAATTAGCTACTAAAAATATAAGCATTTCTCATTAAGCCAACTTTAAGAAGAAATAATTAGAAAATAATCCATTCTAGGTGCATCAAATGAGGTATCAATAGAAAGCGTAGTAAAAGGGCTTTCCAATGAGCAAAAAATATACAGGGTGTTCCATTTAAAAATTTTGAGATTTCTTCGATTTTGCAAAATTGTGAACACCCTGTATAAAAGGAGCAGCTGCAGAATTTATTTCACGTAGTAACGACAGTCCATACTAGTAAAAAACATTCTACTCTGTCGGTTTCGAATCTTTTGTTTTTCCCTATGCAGAATAGCCTACTTAAATGTATCAATTTATCAAGTAAAATCATTGTTTATACAGAAACTATCAACTTTAGGCCTATACAACATTATATCGTTGTAACCAGTTTTCAAGCGCGGATCATTTTCTCTATTAATATACAGGGTGTTCCATTTAAAAAAATGCAACTTTAGTCTGGCATTTCCATCTGGAACACCCTGTATAAAACAAAATATTTTTAAAACGTGCACTTGATGGTGCGGAAGAATATCCGATGACTAAATATTTGACAAACTTTCAAATAAGCGTGTAATCTTCCGTCCCCGCTTCGTTGCCGGACCCTGTATATGAGTGCAAGAACGTATGAGTTAGCTGCTAAGATAAAAGAGAATCCAGACAACAAGAAAGATGTCGAAAGACATTTGACTTGCATCATTGAAAGGCCATAAAAGTAATAAAAACAATGAAGAAAGATCATACCCAATTACAGCTTCCTGGCAGCAATATGGACACTCAACGAAAAAGGAAGTGGTATAGTTACAACACCGATTCTTTATGGATTTACATCAAGTTTTTTTTTCTTAATATTGACACACAATCAAATGTTTTACCTATCAGCTATCAAAGTATAATCTGGATATACACATCGATGACAATAATACTGAAAATGCGTCAAACCACAATTATACGATGTAGAAACTTCATGGTAGAATTAATGCCAGATCGATTTAAGTCTGTTAAAACACAAGCATCAAAGTAGTGCCGAAAAGAGAGAGACACAAATTTGAATGAATTTATATAGTTTTAACAATCGCGTAATTAAAATTGCCACCAACAAGTCCTAGAAGAATTTATATATGATTGCTTTGTACATATTCATCATGTAATAACATATGCCAACAAAGTAGAAGCACAAATTTAAAAATTAATTAAAATAAATACATTGGATGGTTCAAACATTTTATTTTTATGAAGTATTTGCTTTTATATATCTTCGATTTTACGAAGTTTACTGCGAACATTTTTAAGCATCTATTGGACAACGGTAGAGTCAAGTTTTTTCACAGATTTCTTGATTTTCAGAGTAAGTTCGTCGGTCGTTTTGGCTTGCCATCCTTTCTTGTATAGCTCTTGGTATAATAAATTCCAAAAATCCTCAATTGGCCCACTAGATATTCCAAAGGTGGGTTTGCTTCCTTCGGGACAAATGGGATATTATTTTCTGTCAGCCAATTGATAGTCTTTTTGCGTTGTCAGCCTAGAAAATAATATCGTCGCTGTCGTGTTTATCTCTTATGAAACGTCTCAATTTTGTTAAATATTTGCTGATATACATCCCACGTTTAATAGCTGAAGCTCTTGAATCTTGAATATGCAACTGTGAAATTCCTTTCAGAGAAATCGCGCACCAGGCAAGAACTTTTGACTCAAATTTACTTTTTGAAATAAATCGTATGTTATCGGGGGGTCATCGCAATATTATCAGTATGAAAACCCCTATTTTGTTCACCTTTTTACTTTATTCAAACGTAAAATATTTTTCATCGTCAATAATTGGCGAAACACCACCACACGGTATTTGGGAACTATCGCAAAAGATGAAATTTTCGTGCTAAATTTCTGTTCGATGCCCCAAGATGATTTTTTGGAGCATCTTTCTGTTTTCCTGTTGACTTCTATTTAATATAATTTTCTGCCAGGTTTAGTAATTCCAGCAGCCGTCAATCCTTTGCTGTATCTTGAGAAAATTGAATAAATCGTTCTACGGCTGGAATTGCTTGTAGTAAATAATGCAAAAACAAATTTTTTTGTGTGCTGTCCAAGCAACTTATACACACGTTCCCTTAAATTATTTAGATCTACGACTTTCATCTTCGTTGTGTACCGAATTCAGGCGTACGTCAACATAAAAGTCAACAAACAGCACAAGGCCTACTTCCTCACTTTTGAATGCATTTACTTTGTTGGTATATGTTAGACAGACTTTGCAGGACAGGAAATGATGTGAAAGGAGGGCGTCGTATTGTTTGTAATGAAGAAGTTGTTGCGTATAGTAATCAAAAAATAGTTAGTCCAGTGCCTATCAGACCAAACAAATTTATCACTTGATACCTGCCGAAAGGCTTGCAAGAAAATATTTCATTTACATCCGTACAAAATAACTGTGACTCATCAATTTTTGTCTCCAGATTTTTTATGAGATCCAGATCATTGATGCAAATGCTTATCAGAATCTGATTTAAAATCCGTTTATGGAACAATTTCGTGATGATGTATTGCGATATGGTTATTTTCAACAGGGCAGCAGAGAACCTTAAATTATTTACAGCAGTTTTTCGGGGACAGATTGGTAAATAGAGACCACTGGTCTCCTCGGTCACTATATTTGACCCCATTGGACATTCTAAAAGAATAAAGTTCACTGCATTCATGTATGAATGGAATTAGAATTACAACATATAATTGTGGAAGCTGTAAATGACAGTAGGCCAGCAATATTACATAATATATTTGAATATATGAAAGGAAGAGTGAATATGCTTCAATTTACATGGAGAGCATTTTGAAGAAATGTTGCGATTTCAAAAATTTTAAATGATAAACATTTTGAACAATTGTTATAGTTTTGTAATCATTTTGCTCGCTAGCATTTCTTTGTCAGAAAATGTTCTCCTCTAGTAATTTTGAGACGTTGAGTTACGTAGGTAGTGGCCTTCTGGTATCTCATACCCAATTTTTGCACCCGAAGAAGCAAGTCAAACTTATGGCAAAACGTCAATTGTGTTATTGTACAACATATCTAAAAAGTTTTCCTCTTCACATTTCTTTTATATCGGAATTCTAAACAATCCGAAATCAACGTCCAGTAGTAGTAAGCAAGCTTATCGCTATGCCACTCACACCGATAACATTTTGTAATAGTGGAAATGCTTTGATGAAATTTTACACCACACTCATCACTAACATCGCCGATATTCAGGGAAAGCAAGTCCAAGTGCAAATGCAAGAAGTGTATTTTGGAGCTTATCTTACAGCTTAATATTTGGTAATTACTGAGCAGGTCATTAACAATTTTTGTTAATGACATTGTATCTCACAAATAATTCCAGGTGAGATCCTGTAAACATTTCCTCTCTCAGTTTAGTATTAGCTATATATTAGCAAATTTTTGAGGTATTGAAATCCAACTCTCTCTTAGTCCATTGCGAATTATCAGACGTAATTCTATGTGTAATGGCAACAATTAAATATTTTGAACAATGTTCTTTCCCCAGGAATCTAGGTAGCCTAATTAGTCATTGCTTACGAGCATAATGAAACTATCTTGCCCTACCGTTCCATTCACAGAGGAAATAACAATGCTTCGCGAAGTTGTAAATCCAGTACAATTTCAATTACTTTGAAATCAACACTAATGTACAATTTGTGGGTAGTGCAATTGGTTTTATCAATCAATCTTTATCATCTTTATCAAAGAGGCGCGTTATATTTTCATGTGATTACCATTTCTGCTTGAGTTTTTGAAATTGAGCTCGGGAATTTGGCATTCAGATCCAATTGATTTTATTTTTTTTTGATAAAACGCGTCTCATAGAAATATCAAATAGTGTTTATCGATGAATGAAAAATATGTTCTTCGTTTCAAACTTATATAATGTGACTTAGAACTTCTGAAACTTTCAAATAAGGGACTGGACTAGTGGCAAAGAACAAGTTAGAATAACTAATTTTATCCTTATCTTCGATGGAAAACTCGCCTTAGGTCTTACTCCAGCAAATGAAGCAGCAGCAGAGCAAATGGTATAACAATGCTTTTACAATTGTGAGCTTTTTAGTGAGTTACAGCACATTACGTTCATTAGGAGAAAATTAAAATTATTAAAAAAATAAAATTTCTTAAAAATGAATGAATGGTTAATTTTTGAAAACATTTTCAGAATTACAATAAAAATGTACTTAAGGTATACCTATCAAAGTGTAAATCAGAAAAACCTTGTTGAGTTGTGTTATTAATGTTTTTGTAAAGCCACGATATTGAGGTATTTGGTAAATAAACGAGATAGCTAATTCTAGTTATGACCTTATAAATAATTCGCTAACGTTTAGCAATTAATATCAACAAACTATATAAACATCAAGTAGACAGGAAGTATCTTCGATATAAGTTACGTAGGCTGTAACAACAAGATCCCGAAAATTTCCCGAAACATTCAACGCGGAAGGTAAATAGATTTGGGTAACTTAATTTGTCCAATAAATAAGGCAATATATCAAGTGCCTCTGCACGTCTAGTTCGATTGATATATTACAGCCTTCTATACACACGAAATTTATCAATCCTTCAAGTTATTTCTTGTTGCGTTCGGTCTTATAGAAGAAAATATAATTTAATATAATAGTACCTATATACAATTTCTTCTGACAATGTGGCGGGATATTTATTATATCGTCTTGCTATTTTTGGTGTGTATTTGAAAAATAAGCAAGTATACTTAATCTTTCTTAGTTTTGGAATATATACATGATGACCCCATCCTACATGCATAAACTTTTAATACATACATAATTAGAAGTATGCTCTTTATTGGTATTTCCAATCTTGGAATGCTAATCGTATTCATTATCCGCACAAGGCAATTCAAATTTCCACCCATATTGTGCGAGAGGGTATGCATGTGAAATTAAGTCACTTGAATTTCGTATGCGTCCCGAAAGAATCAACACAAAAGCTGAAAAGTCCCCGCTTCCCGTACAGAATGCTCTTTTGTCTCGATCGAAGTTGTACGGATCAGCTATGGCGAATATGTCAACAATGCCGAACGCATCGATTGTACTAAACTTAATGAGGTTCGTGTGAATGCGACCCGGAAACACTTCGTTGAATGAGAGTTGTGTGGAGCGGTGGTGGGTGCAATTTTCAAAGTGCCCATCGCATCGCCGGTATGTACAATGACCGCACGTTCATTACGGAGCATTAAAGTGCCGATGGCAATTAGTTGTGCGCCATAAATTGCAAGGAAAATTTAAAGCGTGCGGGCTAAAATTAATTTGTATGATTCTATTGGTCTTAGAGGAAAGTGTTTCGCATACATGAATACATAGGTTACGTTGAAATATCGTTAATAATTTATTTATGAATGTAATCATAAACAGAAATTTTTATTATGGTTACATTTAAGATTTTACTCACTGGCTAATGGACATTTTTTTTTATTTCAGTTTAATTAGTTACATATTTTAGTACTTCAACTATCTACATAGTTGAAGTACGTTTTGTAGTTAATTAGGACAGCGGTTTTTCGCCTATCGAACCTCTTCTAAAAACCGAAAAAATTGGCAAACGCTCTGCGAAGTTATTGGTAATAGTACACATAAGAATAAAATGCGGTTGTTATTAATATTTTTTGTGCATATTACGTTATAGTTCACAAAGGACAACAAACAAAAAGGAACAAAAAATGTTTGTAATAAGCACTTATGGTATATTGCAGGAATCACCCCATTAAGGATGGATTACGTAGTTTCGATTTATCCGAACTCATCAGCGTTCCTTTCAGCAGATTTACCTTTACTTGTCAGTCCCGCCACATATTTCGATCTGCTGAGCAGTTTCAGTAGTTATTCTATACAGTGGCTCTATTTAGCAACTCGAAACGGAGAGAAATTGGCAATCCATAACTTGTCCAAGCTAGAGCGGTATCCGCTGTTATCGATTTACATTGTTGACGACAGGTCGTACTACTTCTGAACTTGCCCAGTAGAAAGAAAAAAAGTGAGTTTAAAATTAGTTTACTGTCGCATGGTTACTGTTGTATGGTCTGTCCAATCACTTCAGCGATTTGAGCGTTTAGGATTTAAAAGGATTATGCGGAACTATCAGCTTCATCGCCCCGCAAGTGCAAGTGAAAACTTAAATAAATGAGTAAATGAGCTGAGGGACCGTATTAGGAGGAATTGTATTTTATACACAGGTCAGAGCGATGAGAAGCGATGAGATAGGTTTTGCATCTACAGTGTGAGATGATGAAGTCGAATTGATCGAAACTACTTATTGTTAGTTCGTCTCGTTTATTTAGTTTCTATGTTGTGGCATTTTTTTAAATAAATACAGAATTAATGTAATGAAACAGAACATTCATTACAGTGAGCTAAAAGTAAAACAGAATTATGTTTACTATCTATGAATAACAACTGCTTCTTAGGTAAAGAAAAAATAGTTAATCTTCTTGACTGGACTGCCTGAATTCAACAAGCAGGTTAAAACTTTGCTATGGGAAAGCTACTCCTGTTACTTATTTGAAATAATGCTTAAAAGCTTTTTTGCTATCTCCTAAAGAGTCCTAAACTCACAGGCAAGAAAAAGCACTACGCTAATATCTTAAGATATTACCATGAAATAGGAAGATTTGGGATAACAACTTCTTGTTTTCAGCCTATCGTTCAAGTCTGTTCTTAATTAGTATTGTATGTGAAGATATTACAATATGCATCGAGATAGCATTATAGAATAATCAACGTATAGGCACGTGTTTCGACTTTCTATATCCACATCAGTAAACGATGTCATTAATTCTGCAATGTTCGATAGGTACACTCGGTACGACTTAGTCTTCGAACGATTTTAGTGATTACCTTATTAAAATCCGTTCGAAGACTAAGTCGTACCGAGTGTACATCATATGACAAGATATTTGGTCAATATCTTTGGCACAAACAGCCCTCCTTGCGCATTAATTTGCTATTCTCACGTAAATATGTTGGTATTTATATGTTTATATGTTCTTAATTAGTTCTGCCAAACATATAGGTCTGTATGAAGTAACTTCAGCAATGCAATTTGCGGGATTTAAGATTGTAAAAATCATAAATTTTTTTCAGTAAATTAGATTGTCATTAAATAATCCAGGGAAAATACAATTTTATTGATCTTAAAGCATTTAATTTTGTTTTTACACTATATTTGAGCATATTTGTGATTATCAAGCAAATTTAACACGCTCTTAAAAATTTCATTGGAGTGTTTCAGTGCAAATCTCTTCGTATACATATTACACTCAGATTATTTCCAGTATTACATGTGATTTTGTTACAGCTAACTAGAATAGTTTGACCAAAGTTCCAACTTATAAGACCGCAGAAGATATTTCCAACCTATCTTCTGGCAAAACTTTCCCAGATAAATGAAATACCACAAAGCAACATATGGTGTGAGTATATCAAATTTAGATAAAATATATACACACACCTACATATATTCGTAACTTCCGCTTCCTCAAGTATGAACTTTAACTTCCAGATATTTATTCTAGGCTAACTCGTAACTAAAATTGGAACGAATACGTGTATACGGTTGAAGTAGAAACTTTTAAGTGATTTTGCAGTGGTCGAAACTAGATACCGATGTATACAGTTTTCGGAAAAGTTAGTTTAGAATGGTTTAAAAAGCAACTCTCCTCAACTGTACACAAACTGTTACGTATATGATAAATTTGCCAACGTATATAGATAACGTTTTTGAAATGATTTTAATCAATTATGCGGGATCTATACTTATATTTTAGTTTTTTGTATAACATTGGACTGCTTATTTTAGATGTTAACAATTTCGTATTTGTTGCTTGATTTACGCGGATACTACAAAACGATACAGGATTGTATGGGGGAGACTCTATAGTGAAAGTAGCAAGTATTGAATGCAATAATTTTTTACGATAATTTTTTGTGTACTTTCCTGGTTGCTAACATGTTTGTGCGTGTATCAACAGGCTGTGAACAGCACATCAATAAGTGATTGTCTAGTTTCTTTCCAAGAGTTGTTACATACAGGGTTTCAAGGATTAATAGCTTTTTTCGACAAGCGATTGGCTGAGTCATTTCTGGCCAAACAGAAAAAGGTTGCATGTACGTAATTCAAGGGGAAGAAGACATGCTCCACATCTTCAATTGACACGGGTGCAGCGTACACGTAGCAATCATTGGGCGATTGAACACCGTGATTGTGATCTCGTAAGCTGGAGCCGTTGCCTTTTCACAGACGAATCGAGACTTTGACTATATACCGCTGATAGACGAATATTGGTCTGGAGAGAAAGAGGACAGCGATACAATGAAAATTTTATAGTCCCAACGACTTCTTTCGGTGGAGAATCTGTTTGTATCTATATAGGGTGGAATATGTTTTGGTAGGCGGACTGACTTGTTGGCATTAATTAATGCATCGATGACTTCAGTAAGGTATCGCGACATGGTTGTAGAGCCAATATTGTCCCGTTTGGTGGTGCAATTGGTGAAGAATTTTTCTAATTAGTGATAATGCTCGCTCTCACCGTGCTAGGATTGGTAATGAACAGATAGAACTCCATGGTATTGCAAGAATGGATTGGCCAGCTTGACATGAACTGGCGAAAGGGCGCCTCTAACATTAGAACAACCAGCCACCGATTTGCGTCGTATTTGACGTAACATACCTCAGCCCTTCATAGATAATTTAATAAGAAGTATGCCAAATAGAGTAGAAGCCCTCAAGCGAAGCAGAGAGGATCTATCAATTCTGCAATTGTTCACTAAAAGTGGCAATAAGAGGTACTGAATGTCTTCTCTAAAATAAATTCTCAACGACTTTTTAAATTTGTTAGTCTATAATATAAATTGTAGTGCTAATTTAGAAACAAAGAATAACGCTGACAGCTTCACACTATTTGAACAACAACTCTGAACAAAATGAACTATATCTACATAATGATATAACTTCTAATTAAGAAAACAGTGCTTATTGAAAAGTCTACCTTGAGGAAGAACTATGAATTTGGGTACAAGTAAACCCAGTCGTAAGATGTATTTTAGGGGTCTTATGTTCAATTATAGTCTGTCTCAGACAGTTTTCTCTTAGATACGTATCAGTAGGACCTCCCAGTCGTGCATTGACAATATATTTCTTAAAACTGATTTTACTTACAATGTTTGCAATAATATCTCAGATTTGTTAGATCATAACTTTCAATTAATTGCGTTTGAATGCAAAAATCGCTCTAATAACTTGTTTGAAAATAAACGTTTATTTGGTTCGACTAAGATTGGTAGTTTCACCAACGCGCTGCAGTTAGTAGATTGGAGTCATATTTATCTGGAAGATGATCCTGACGATAAACTTGAACCATTTTAGTTTCTTAGTTATTTTAATGATTCATTTCCCGTTAGAAAACGACCCCGTAGGCAATCAAAGCACTGGATCTCGAGGGGTATTCGTATATCATCTCAAAATAAACGAGAATTGTTTCAACTTTGTAAATTGTTTTCAAACGAATCTATCCTTGCTGCCTATCACAAAAAATATTCTGCTATTTTGAAAATAGTTGTAGAGAAAGCAAAAAAACTTGACGTACAAAAGTCTATTACCAGTTCAACTAATATAATTAAATCGATGGATGGAAT
>CM043015.1:51433078-51700333 GCA_023690525.1 Holotrichia oblita
TTTGTCTTGTTTATGTAAAACATTCATTTCTGTTGATAGTTCGGTTAAAAATACTAAACTGAAATAGAATATAACCCTAAATGATATCATAAATTTAGTAATAGCTAACGGTTCTCTTTGAAGAGTACCTAATTAACTAAATAAAATTTTAAAAATAATACAAGTAATTAGATAGTAACTGCTACAATATTAAATTTCATTAATCTCATATTGTAGAAAACTTTATTAGAACTAGAAAAAAAGTTATTTGAGTAAAGTCGGTAACAGTCACATATGTAATTTTAGGATGGGCGTGTTTTTGTGTTAGTAGCTTGTGTGATATTGATTTGATTGTCTGTAATCTAAAACTAACTCCATCTCGAGACAAGCCCATATCAAACTTGCTAGTCTCATAGTAATTGTATGTAATTCAGGTATTTAATTAATTTTATGTTATTAAAACACTTCAAATCTACATTTACTCTTTATAACAAATTCACACAATTAAATAACGTATGTGACGAATTTTGGAAGCGCCTATATAAGTTAATGAAGACAGTTATTAACAAATGAATACCACTAAAGCGTTCGTAAGTTAATTTGTTTAAATTAAACTTCCAAATCAGCGTTGAGTCAACCGATAACTGTGCAACATATATAAATGTGCTATTATATTTGTAAAATATAAATTTGTCTTTTTGTTTTTGATCATATTATGAAATTATACAACCCTAAATGCGGATCACATTCAACATAAGCAAGCACGTTAATTACATTTTCTCTATTTGGACTTTTTTGAAATCTTATCGAGCTGGAATAATAACTACTCAATATAATAATTAGTGATGGGTAGAATCGAGTACTTTTGAGAATCGAGTACTTTGTTCTCGAGTACTTTTCGGAATCGAGTAGTGGTAGTATTAGTAGTAGGATATTTCATCAGTACTCATCCGAGAACCGATACTGTCCGAGACCAAACTAAAACTGCGTTGAATTAAATGTAACTGGGTAATGAGTACACATCCGAGAACCGAAAGCAAAATAAAATAACCATAACTAATGCTATAATAACGATTAAACACCGTTACAGATTACAGGACATGTGTACGTGTAGAAGTGTATATCTAATGTTTATCTGGCTGTATGCAAAAACAACGACATAAAAGGTGAAGAGAAGCTTTATCTTTCCCTGTAAACTGTAAACAATAATGAGAATAAATAATTAGTAACTCAATAAATGTTTAAAATATCATGTATATAATTTTAATCATAAGTAGGTAATAAATAATAAAGTAAAAACAACGCTCTGGATTTTATTTTATGTCTAAAATTTTATTTTGTAATCCGATATGCTTGTCACGCATATTATTAAGACCACTTAAAAACGACATAAATTAATAAATTTCACAAATAAGGATAAGGGATCTGCACCGCCTGTCTTATGAGGCAGATACACTTAATTTAAGTGTCACTGATGCCATAACTTCAAATAAAGATCTTGCAGCAATTTTGAAAAAATGCAGAACTCTGGTGGGCCATTTTAAGCACAGCGTTTTGTCATCCGAAAAATTGGGAATATTCAAACTGAAATGGGATTCCCAATACTGAAGGTAAAACAAGATGTGACTACACGATGGAACTCGTGTTTAATTATGCTGGAAAGGCTTCTACAAATTAAAGATGCCCTTTCACTTGTTATTACCTCTTGACTTTTGGAAAAGTCATAAATTGATGTTATACCAGAATTGTATGAACTGGCTATTAAGTATCTCTGCATTCCAGGAATACCAGTTCCCTCTGAAAGGGTATTTTCCAAAGCGGGTCAATTGACAAATCCCAGAAGGAACCGTCTTTCTCCAAAATATTTAGATATTATAAATTTTTAAATAATTTTTCTTTTAAATATATGTTTTTATAGTTTTCAGACTTATTTTGTTAATACTGTACATTTGTTTCATAGTGATATTTTTATTTTGTTTTCTTATTTAGAATGTTTTTATTTTGTTCTTATTTTTCTTTGTTAATAATAATCATATACTAGATATACAAATATAGATAAATTTATATTTTTCATTTTATAATTGTATACATTCATGATATAATATAATTGTTAATTGTAAACTACCACCCACCTTCCTTTTTCCTAATTTTTATCTAATTGATTCTGCGGTATGTCCAATAATTAAAAGTATTCCAGTACAATCATCCTAGAATCCGAATACCGGCAACGCATATTTATTAACGGTCGTCCAACCTCGATTTGCTATTACTATATTTACTACCTACATCGGCAATGTATCCGAGAACTAAAAGTACTCGAGTACTTTGCATCAAGGTATCGAGTACAACTACTACTTTCAAGAACCGAGTACTTTCGATATTTTGTATTCGAGTACTCCCATCACTAATAATAATAATCAAGAGAAGAAAACGGTCAGCTATCCTTTGACCGTTTTCTTCTCTTTCACAAGTGAACTTTTTGGTTTCGAACCGATTATTTAATCTATTGAGAAAATCGAAATAAGTAGAAACAAATCCAAGAACTGATAAATATCCAATCCACCAATACTACGTATTGTTTCAATTCCCCCATTTTTACCTTTTACTTTAAATTTAACTATTTTCAACATTTAATGTCCTAATGACAAGTAAACATTTTAAATTTAATTTTATTGTTACCCATACATTAAAAATTTTCACTACATGTCATCCATTTTGATAATGTTTCTTATTGACTGTAAATATTATACATTTTACCCTTCATTTACCTTTAATTTAACAATAAATGTAGATTCTAGCTAAAGATGGCCATTGGCCGAAACATGTGCTAGATAATTATTAAAATTTTTGTAAGGAAAAGAGGAAGTTTTTATTATACACTGAATGATAAATATCTGTAAATTTTGCATGTAAGGGAAAACTTGTCAGTTCAATCTCATTTCATAATAACTTAAACGTAAAAAATTTACACAGTAAAATAAACCGCTTAAACAACTCTATTTTGCCGAATTTCTACGGTTGCTGTTAAAAGAATATTTATGTATGTAGATATTCTCAACGCTGAGGTTTAATTCATTTAAATGTATGCAAATAAAGTATACATCCTACTCTCCCTGAAGAGAAGATTTTCACTTATTAAATCCCACGTTTTTTTATATTTATTTATCAGGTCTATTATCATATTTCTACTACCTAACAAAAAAAGTAGAAAAGCATTCATGCACGGACATTATTCGTCGTAGGTCTTTTAATATCTTTTTCTCGTTTCGCAAACAAAACGGAAGTTGCGGAAGCATAAACGAACCCGGAATACAAAAACAATTTTTTCTCAGATATCCTGGAAAGTAGAGACCTCGCTGAATACTTTATTTCGATGCCGCCACAGTTCGTTGTGGCGGCGCAGTAGCTGAATGACCTGTATTGACCTTACGTGACCTATTGTACACGGAAATATTAAGGAAGTTCGCTGCAGTTTTAATACTTTAGTTTTATTGGGCCGGAAGTAATGGGCAGACAATGCGGGAATGGGAGAAGTGCCACCAAGACGCCTTTAATGCAATCGATTTTAACTGCAGCGGGAATAGTTCCGAAAGACTTACCGACTTTTATGATTCTGCGCTATATTCATGTGTGAAATTTTCCAAACGAGCGCAACTACACGGGAGAGGTCGATTATCGTGATTTTCTGACTTCACTTTAAGTGCCATTTAATTTTCAAGGGGATCGATTTCTGTCTAAATGCATTTTAAAGCTATTACGTCGTTATGCATTTATTGCTAGAAGGGTAATTACAGGTTGAAGTGGGTTCTTCAAGTTGAAAGGTTTTAATGGGATTCCTTATATTCTCGATTGTAATGAGATAATTTATAGCAGCAATAGAACACGAAAGAACGATAAAAGTAATTGTGTGATACTTAAGAGTTTCTATAGTATTTAGAACCTACTAAAAAGGCTGTATGCCTATGGTCTATTTTATATCAGTAATAAATAGAGTAGTCTTAAAAGTATGTATAAATTTTTTTCGTATACTTTTGCGTTAGCTACATAGTCTTCACAAACATATGTACAGGCTTGCCTTTCATACACTCAAAGCGTTACAAAAGTATCCGAAGCAAAAAAACGCTCTACTATTTTTATTTGTAGTGGGTGCAACTGCAGCCACATCTGCTGCTAAATGCCTTGATGGTTGCCCCATCATGCAACTGGTGTGCTTTTGTAATTCATTCAAACACTGCACCACGTGTTACAGTGTTGGGTATCGCTAGTCCCGGTTCAGGTTTAGTGGATATTGTTTCAGAACCCTTTCTTGTCAGCTTCTTTGCTATTCTGTTGGCTGGTATGCCCTTATGCCCCGGTACCCATACCAAACTGATTTTATTGTATATGGACAAGGTTCTTCGGTCTTCCAGACAGCTCCCAAGCTAGTTTCCAAATTATCTGATAATTTTTTTAAGGCCGCTTGCCTTATCCGATTTGATATGAATCAGGTGGAACTTAGCTTGTTTTTTCAGTGCCCTAGCAATAGAGCACAAATCTCTACTGCTAGTACCTCCGTCCGGTGTAATTTTCACCAGACTTCAGTGTATGTGCCCCCATTTTCGCCTTCCCCTTTATGTAAATATCCAAGGAGAGTAAGTTTAGCATGGTTTCCATAGCGGCTGTAAGCGTAGCGTAGCACTTCAAGTCATATTTTCCGAAATTTTATATATGTAACTAACATAAGTTAAACAATCGAAATGGGAAGAATTTCTGCCACTTTACCGATTACATTGGCTGTACTATCCTGAGACTTATTTTGTTTCTATTGTTTTTTATTTATGCCGACGATAGAACTACCGTTGCGTCTAGTTGGAATATGGCAGATTGCCGATGCAAATAATTGCTATTCTTGGTGAACTTGGTCAATGTTTTACTACAATCAGTTTACATTTGAATGGTGATAAAACAAATTCTATTGTATTTAGTACTCCATACTCCTCAAGTAATCGTAATATAATCATCTCTCTAATGATTCACCTCTGGTAGTACGTAAACATTGGGGATTTTGGGGATCCTCTCATCACGCGCAAAGTGTATCTCTCTTCTATGTTTAGCTAACATATGTAAATAGTTGTGAATAGGTGAGAGGAGTCAGAACGTCATGGTAACTCGATGTGTAAACCATGCTAGAGGCCAAAGCCTTCTGACATGGGCTAAAACTGAGTAAAGGGAGCCAAAAAGTTACGGTAACTCGACGTGTAAACGACGCTAGAGGTAAAAACCTACTGACTTTTGTTGGTACGGTGAGAACCTACGGCTACTAATACTGTTCTACTTTGGACAAGTTTGGCTGAGATGGTTGTTCCAAAATGTATACGAGCCAGTCAGAAGGTTTTCAAATTATCATAAAAGGAAACATAAATAAACATTATTTAAAAAGATAATGATGACGTCACATGACAGAAAGGTATGACACCAATGCAAATTTAATGACATGACGTATTAATTAATCAAAAAGTTTTTGTTTGAATGAACTGAATATTTAAGGTCGCGACAGCAATGATCCTTACACTCACGTTATAATTAAAGAAAGTGTAAAAGTTACTTTTGACATATAGTAAACAAACATCATACGGAATAAGGACACAAAAATAAAAGAACTATACTTATTGCACAAGAAAAACTTTCTTGGCTCTAGTGGACCGATCTTTATTACATTTCTACGCAAGCGGTAAACTTTTAGCTTTGTTGGCACTTTTTTCTTCCTCATACGTCTATATAGATGTTTAGGTTCCGTTTACAAATAGAGCTTTCTACAGAAACATGACATGAGGAGATAAATATCTCCAATGTAATATTTTAAAATGAAAACTATTTGTTTTCGAGTGAAAAGCAATTAGTAGATCTGATAATCTTTTTTCTTTAGTTCGTTGTTGTAATATCTAATTTTCATGTTAAATAAATTTAATTATATTGGAAGAATTTCTTTTTAGTGTAATATATTTTTTACGAGTCGAAATCCAATTTACTTCTTGTAGCTGATTCGGGAAGTGAACAATATTTAGTGTTATAATTAAAGTAGATCTATTAATAGATTAGATTTTAAACGTTTCATTTATTTAATGTTTAGATGGAACATTTTGTATATGTCTCGCGACATTAACTTTATTATTTGATAAAGCTTCAGCTCTCAGTTATTATAATGCTGTTATCTTCATTATCAACTTCCAAGTGAGTCATAAAACTAGGAAAGTTTAGTATTTGTTAGAATCGCCTTTGTCTTTTATATCTTTTAAGTTCTTTAAGTTTTAATGGATTAATAGAGATAAGTCTATTGTACAGGGAAGCAAGTATTAGTTCGATGGTTAAAAGAACTTTTTCTATCTCATATACATATGTACATATACAGTGTCGGACATAAATTAAGCAACCATATGGTAATGCACTAATTTTTGTAGTTACTGACGAGTACAGTAATAAAAAAGAAAAATTAACTACGACGATTTGCAACTAAATAAAGAAACATAACAACTCAATTGGATATACAATATTCAAACTCAGTAAAAAAATAATAACGCAAATTTTGACAGAAAAAGATGCGTCAAAAATCAAGCAACTTGCGCAACTATGCCTGTTAATATTTAGTGGCATAGCCATTATTTTTTATTACAGCTGCACACCGCCGGGGCATTGACTCAATAAGGATACGGATTGGATGCGCTGGAATTTCAGTCTATGCTCGTTGAAGAGCTGAAAAGAGTTCTACTTTATTAGTATATCTGTTTTCGCCTCTAATTTTCCGATTGACAATCTCCCACAGATTCTCAATCGGAGTCAGATCCGGGGGCTGCGAAGGCCATGGAAGTACAGTCACATTCTCTTCAAACCACTGTTTCACTACTTGCGCAGTGTGCTTGGGGTCGTTATCATGTTGGTATCTCCATCGCAGGGGCATTTCTTCTTCTGCATATGGCAACATGACGTTTTCTAAAATGTCTCTATATAGAAATCGATCCATTATACCATTGATACAATGTAAAGGCCTCGTGCCATTACCTGAAAACCAACCCCACACAAGTGCACTGCCGCCTCCATGCTTTACAGTTGTTTTATAGTAGCGCGGATCTAGTCTTTTATTAACAGGGCGTCTTACGAAGCACATCCCATCTGAATTTACCAGATTAAACTTAGGCTCATCACTAAATAGCACTGTATTCCACTTCTGGATGGTCCAATGTAGATGTTGTGTTGCAAAAGCCAATCGATTCATTCTGTACTTTTTGGTGAGCAAAGGTTTCTTAGCTGTGCGTCTGCTATACAATTCTTTCTCTACTAATCGCCGTTGGATTGCACGGAAACTAATTGACAAGTCCAGTTGAGCCTTTATTTGAGTAGCTGGCAAAAATGGGTCACGAATACATTTACGTTTTATCAAATTGTCTTGTAATCTAGTTGTCGCTTGTGGGCGGCCAGGGCTACATCGGCTAATAACTGTATCCTTTTCATGGTACCGTTTAATCATACGTGATATAATAGATTTATTTATATTAAAAAGTGCACTAATTACACTTTGTGGTGCCCCTTCTTCATACATTTTAACAATTTGTAATTTAATATCTGCTCTATACGTTTTTTGCCGCATTATACGCTAATGCTCTATTGAACGCTGCTTTCAGTCCAACAGTGCCGTATAACCTATCTATAGTATTATCTGAACATCTTTCCATCTGCTGCATGTAAATTTCATAGAAACAGGATATTCCCAGCTTTTTCTGGGAGAAGTTGCTTAAATTTTGTCGCACCTGCTTTTACTACAATTTACTGATTTATTGTTTTTCATGTTTGAATTTTATAAATAGGAATAAATATCTGTGTATTTTGGTTATCGGATATGTATTTTTAAGTCTTTCAAGTTAATTTTCTATTTTTCTTATTCTACTTCTGAGTAACTACAGAAACGAATGCGTTACTATATGGTTGCTTAATTTATGTCCGACACTGTATAATAACTCTATATTATCAATACAACTTTTATAATAGGCTACGGTTATTTTTTGTAAATAAACGTTTCAATTCTCTGAAAATCAAGCCTCTAAACAAGTCCTAGAGGGTCGTAAGTCTACATTTTGTATAAAATAGAAATTTGGCACCATCGACTGAATGGTATTTAAATACAATGTTCAATGTTAAAACAATTACAGGGGCGGTTTTAGATCATAGGAGTAATCATAATCAATATCTCAACTTGCTAATATCATTAATGATGTATACGCAAATTTGTGTGACGTCATGGATTTGATAGTTTATAGGCAGCAGTTACCCAATAATAGAGATGCTTTGAAAGATCGCATACGACAAGCTGTAGCTTCCTTGTCAATTCGTGAAATACCTAAGGAAAAGTTTTGCTGAATTTCGAGCAAGAATTGAACTGTGTGCGGAAAAGGGAGGAGGTTTATTTGATAAAACTGAAATTTTTTGTTCTCTGATCAAATTACATTACTATTTAATTTCAATGAAAGCAAACATTGTAAGGTAAGAATACATTTTTTCGAAAAATTAAAGATAAAAAAGTTTTTCCTCTTATAAACTCAATCCGTGGACATACTGGACAACAAATTTCTTACCCTTTCATCCCCCTCCTCCCCCCTCCCTCCACGGTCTTCATTAAATTCC
Source organism: Holotrichia oblita (assembly GCA_023690525.1). Classification (NCBI taxonomy): domain Eukaryota; kingdom Metazoa; phylum Arthropoda; class Insecta; order Coleoptera; family Scarabaeidae; genus Holotrichia; species Holotrichia oblita. The sequence goes on from CM043015.1 coordinate 51,441,710, forward strand.
ATACCGCGTTTATATTTACTAATGTAATGCAGCCATTGATTGCAATACAATGCAATCTGGTACTATTCAAACTAAAATGCATCGTTAGTAAATATAGACATTCAAGTTCAATACTTAGACAGCTTATAAATATGTATCTCAAATAAATGTTTCGCGATTACATCATTATTAACGTTGTTTTGTGCTGGAAAACATCTTTAGCGCTTTTATGGTAGGTACTCACGGAATGAAATAGGACGAAGGAAAAAAAAAGGAAATTCTTACATCTTCAGTTCAAATAATTTATCTGTAGCTGTTCGTCTGGCAATCATTGCAGGAGCGTTGGATCCAAACTCAACAGTATGTAGGAACGGCGCTACATCGCATCTAGGTCAAGTGCTTCATTTATTTTCATTCAAGCTGAAATTTTACCATTTCTTTCTATCATTAGCATGGTATATGTTGTAACATATAGTGCCACGTACTCGTAAAAAGATTTAACTACGCTTTATTCGAGGTTTTTATGCTAAATACGGTTGGAGCGGAACAGAATTACAAATGCATGTTGTGAATACACATGAATACAAAACTAACTGTGTTCAGTTGCTATTTCTTTGTTTTTTTTTTTTGGAATATAAATTAGAATTATTTTTAGCAAGCCGCGTATTTGACACATATGATTATGTTTGAAAACATGATTTGCATACCACTTAGATCTTTTAGCAACAGGTATTCTCAGTAGAATAATATAAATTTATTTCTCAAGATTATCTACAGGAAAAAATTAAAATGTAAACATCTGTGCCCAATTCAGTACAAATTAATTACAATATATTTTTACCCACAGATGTATGTACAAGTAAGTACAATTTAATATGTAGGTATGCAGTTGCATTTTAGTATAGAGTATTTCTTTGTAAAATGCATTTCATTCCACTGCACATAATATGGTGTTAATTTTACCCACACAAAAGTATCAATAAAATACACATCAATAACGAGCATAAACAATAGCACACAACGAGCTGGTAAGAGTTACATTGGAATGATGAACGAAGTGGCAGATGAGGTCGATGTCTCCATTGACTCCATTTCCAATTTGCAGGCCGATTTTGACGAGGTGTCCTTCTAAGTGTCAGACAGTGCGGCAAGGCGCCGGGGTATGATAAAGTAACAAAGAAGAAGAAGAAAGTCCGAAGTTGTCAGCTGCAGTAGTTGCAAACCTTGTCAATATTATCAATTCCATCTTGCGTCTAAGATACTTCACTAGGATTTGGAAGTATGCACATATTCGCATGATCCCCAAGCAGGATAAGGACAATCTCTTCCCGCCTAACTATAGACCCATCAGTTTACTTTCTAACTCGTCCAAGATCGCTGAAGCTATAATCCTAAACCAACTTAAGGATGACCTCTTCAATCTAAACATAATTCAGGATGAGCAATTTGCGTTCTAAGAGAGTCTGTCCGCGGCATTCCAGCTCCATTGCCTCGCCGAGGAAGTGAGAAACGCCTTGGAGATGCGCGAATCCACCACCCCACATTGCCAGCACGTTCGACTCCGTTTGGCACGAGGGACTGTTACATAAGAGGATCACCTTTGGATTCAATATTAACCTTATTGGCATCATTCAATCTTATCTGGTAGATAGGACGTTTTCTACCAAGATGAATAACTACCTTTCTACACCTTACCGTATTGGTGCAGGGACTACCCCTGGGCTCTCTTCTCGCCCCAGATATATTTCTAATCAACGTTTCCGACCTTCGGAAGGAACCACATGGGTTTAGACAACCCATCTTTGAATCGATTTCAAAATTTCTAGCGGCGAGATTTGTTTATCCACTTCTATGTCAAAAAAGCAGACTGGGTCTTAACATGGAAATACTCATACACACCGTTTTCCTGGGACCAATAATAACATATGGATCCTTAGTTTAGTTAAGCTCTGCCACTCTCTGGTATACATGCTGCTAATTTCTTTTATTCCCGCTCAGCTAGCTGCCCTCTCCTTTAATTCTAGTATCACCCAAGTTCTAGAGTCTTAGAACAACTTTTTCTAGACGCATGCCACATAATGTAAACATAAATGGTCGCAATTTCCATAGCTTTTTCTTAGCTTCTTTGTTACTTTTGTCTTCGTTTTTCCTACATCCAACCACAATCCAAATTTCACTATAATGTCCAGCTCACTATAAACATCGTATAATTTCAAAGGCAAAAGAAACAAAATCATGACAAAAGCACAATCAGACAATCAGCGGTTGCAGAACATGTTCACCAACACAAATATAAAGTAAAGTTTCAAGAGCCTGCAGTATTAGCTACTACAAAGAACTACCACCGTAGAATTATTAGGGAGGCCATCGAGATAGAGAAATACCAAATTTCAAACGTGAAGCTGGCTATAGACTCAGCAACACGTGGAAGAGCTTACTACGAAAATCTGTCACGACCAATGGAACGAACCGCTTACGCACCGGTGAATCTAGGAGGTATATAAGGAGCAGCAACAACGGAGAGAATCAGTCTGATACTAGATCCTGAAGAAGCTGGTAGCATGGACAGCGAAACGTCGATTGGAATTGCGACTACAGCCGTGAAAGTCTATGAAATTACATCATGACAAAATAGTTAAAAGTTACACAAAATTTTCTGGTCTGGATCTTTTTTCCGGAAAATATTAATTCATTTGTCATGTTACCTACACCACTTTCTCATAGACTTTCCTTCACTTTTGTCAAAAGTGTCGCTACAATTGTTCTATGTTGACGAATGTGGGAACAAAATAATAATAACAACCGTCAATATCTATGACCGGCTTGAGTGGCTCTGACGCATCACGGATGACAAAGACCGTCAATAAACGAAACTGGTGATAGATGGAGAGTTTTAATTAACAGACAAATCTCTCCAGTATCTATACATCTAGTAATTCAATATTTTGCACTTCAATTAACCGACTACACTGCTGTGCAGCGAGGAACATGATCAGTGAAACGTCAAATGAAAAGCTATCTATTATATATAACAATATATTAAAGGTACTACGGAAGCTAGAAAACTCTTTAATCTGCAACACTACGTGCTTATAAATTATGTATGTACCAGTTTATGTAAAATGTTGCCCTTGACAAAACAAGATGGAACTTCACAATATTAATTTTGCTGGAATCTATTTTATCGTCTGTTAAAACTATTCTAAACTTTAAAGTCTCTGCGAACATTAATTCTATTATAGACCGATAATGGTTGGTGGTATCACGTTCCAGTAACTACGATGACAATAATTTGACAAAATTTGTTTCCAATAACGTCATTATTACGAAAAACGAGAAAGAGAACGAAATTACCAACACGCGAACGCTCAGTTATTTTGTTTTATTGTCGTCGAAGACGAATCGTATGTATGTATACAAACAGAAATTGTAATTTAATATCAATAACTTATTTGTATTATCATTTCTAAATTCTATGTTTAAGCAATATATCGCACGATATTATGGATTTCTTCCATGAAAATACGGTTTCATTAATCACATATTTATAACGAATCGATACTCCATATAATACCTCTCTATTTTATCATTACGGTAATACAGAATTTTGTGGGAACATTTTTTCAATCTCCGCTTTCCTCTCCTTCTGAAATGCAATTATATACAGAATCCATCATCCTAATTTCCCTGTTTATCCTTTGGAATCATAAAATTCAGATTCCAATTTCGGCTTCGTATCTCTCCTTTCCGAAAATTCTGCTCTGCCATCCACCACATAATATTTTTCGTCGAGTAGGACAATGACTGTATCATAAATATAAAGTAGCCCGTAACGTCACCGAGATATTGATTTCGCCTTTTATTACGGCTTCGTCGACGCAATAGCTACGTTTCGCGAGTACTGTTGGCAGCCTTGTGACGTTACCTGCCACCATACAATAGAGTAACCTCGCATACGTGAAGACAGGTTTTGTAAAAGCATCTTGCTTTATGACATTGTTCAGGTGTGTGAAATTAATCCTGCCGCATTGCTTACTGCTTTAGACAAGACGTCTCTAACTTTTTCGAGTTTCACACGAAGAAAAATCTAGTTAATTCTTTTAAAGAAGACAACAAAGGATACATGATATGCGACAGCTGAAAGCTAAACGTCTATTATTATTATGGATGAACAATTAGAGTGAGATGTCATAGAAGCAATTTTGAAATTGTATATGTATATACAGGGTATTTCACGAAACTCATTACTTAGAAGGTTTAGTAATGCTGTAATAAAATAATTAATTATTAGAATTAGATGTAGGCAACTCTAGGAAATATAAAGTTAAACCCAAACTATTAATTAGATTTAGATATTTTAATGGAGTGTCGTTTTGATGTCTGTCATAAATTATGCTTTTTCCAAGGGGAATCTGTAGGTAGTGTATCGGTAAGTTTTTATTCTTATAACGCATTTTAACATCGCTGAAAGTTTGAAATATAATGTAATATTCGGCTTACGTGAACAAACTCAGGAACTAGCTAACTAGGTGGTCAAAGGAACCAACAAGACAATCTATCAGTCCATTCAATTCTTGCAATATGCAATTACAATCAAGATGCACTAAAGCACTACCGACTTGGACGATTTGGAAATGGCAAGATACGTCCTATAAGGGTTATACTTCCCAGTGAGAAAGATGTTACTGCTACGTTACGTCAGGCTCATAATTTGAAGGGAAGTAGTGAATTTGAGAGAGTTCGAATTGGTTCTGATAAGACCCCTCGGCAGTTAGAATACTGTAACATTCATTCATTCATTCATTCATTCAGTTAGGATTGGACACCTATAGTCCAGGCACTTGAGCTGGGTGCTCTTTGTACCATCCCTATTGAAGCCCTCATTTCCAGTTGAGAAGTTTACTGTTCTCTATAAAGTCCAGTAACTTGCCTACTGGAAATTTGAGTACCCTCGAAGGCTCCAGTAGATCCTTTCCGAAATGTTTCTGCCTGACTACCTTCAATTCCTCACATGTGCAGATTACATGTAAACTTGTTTCCTCCTGTAGCTCGCATCCCTGCACCAGGGTTCGCTCACCCGACCCGTGTTGCATAGATGCTTCCTTAAAGGACAGTGTCCAGTTATCAACCCAATAATGGTCTTGACTTGTTTTTTACTGCGTCTAATTAGGCTTTCAGAGAACTTGACGACCCCGTCTCCTATTAGCGCTTTAGTATGGAGTTGACCCTCAGTCGACCTCCATTTCCTAACTCTTTCTTTATCTAACCAAGACCAAATCGCCCTTCTAGTAGAATCCCTTGTAATTCCACATACGGGTTCTGGTCCTATGAAGTGTTTCCTAGAACCCTCCTTGGCTAGTTCATCGGCTATTATATTGCTTCTAATATCCTCATGTCCAGGCACCCAGATCAAAGATACCTTGTTGTCTTGTGCCAGTTTATTGAGGTGCTGTTTACAGTCTTTAACCAATTTTGATCTGGTAAGAGGATTCATAACTGCCTTGACAGCGGCCTGACTATCAGTCATTATGTTTATTTTGCTCTTCGTGCAGCCTCCCTTTGCAGTTAGCTTGCTGCAATAGCTGGGAAGACCGTTGCATGCTCTCCCAGGCTTAAGGATATCCTATGTCTTGGGCTCCGACCATAAATACCGGCACCTGTGCCCTTACTGGACTTGGATCCGTCCGTGAACCAGTTATCAGAGTCAACGAAGTCACCCCGTGGCTGGTCTCTGTTCGGTATTGAGATTTTCACCTTTTCAGTGAAAATAATTTCGGGTGCCGTACTGTCCGTTGGCATTTGCAGCAAAGGCTCGTCCAGTACCGTACCCGTCAGTGTGCCCTGTTATCCCAATATTGGGGTATCACACTTTATTGACTTTCAGTCTAAGGATCGCGGCCATAGCCTCCGCCTTTACGTAAAGCTCCAGAGGAGGGAGGCCCACAATGGTCTCCAAGGATGCGGTTCCTGTGCTGTTAGTTGCTCCGGTGATACCCAGCAGCGCCTGTCGCTGGACAGCAGTTAGCATTCCCACTGCCGAAGACACTTCTGTCCTTCTCCATCAGACTGCGGCTCCGTAGGTTATCGTCGGCCTCAGCACTACAGTGTATAGCCAATGAATCACCTTCGGTTTCAATCCCCAGGTTTGACCAACAACTCTTCTGCAGCGCCAGAATAGTTGCGTCGCCCTGTTCGTTATGCTGAATATTCCTCCAGTTGTTTAGCATCAAGTCGCCCTGTTCGTTATGCTTTAATGAAGCAATTGGTGAAAGCAACAACTTTGTTTTCTGTGGATTAACTGAGTCCTTGTGTAAGGCAGCATTCTTCCATTATTCGCAGTGCATATCGCATGATGCCCGCTACTACGCCCGGGAATTTTCCTTTGGCTACTATGACGAATACTGTAACATAGTTAGAAGCCAATTGAACCAGAGGATTGCTGAGGGTGAAACGAATATTAGAATGAAATATGTAAATGGATTGCCAAAAATTGTGAATTTAAACCCGTAAAGTTCAAAATGTACACCAATGAAGACAGAACCCTGTCAATATACTATCAAATCGTAAGATGCCTGAATACCAAGACTCAAGTGTGCTTTCAAGCGGCAGCGGCATTAGTGTCTGATGTGTTGTGTTTAACGGAAACATGGCTGAATGCCGCCGTTAATAGTGCAGAACTATTCAGAAATGACTACACTGTGTTCTGTTGTGATCGAAATTATGAAGCTCTGGGAAATACAAGGGGAGGTGGTGTGCTTTTGGCAATTAGAAGTGCACTGTGTGCGACTCCCATTGACATTTCAAGATTAAAAGAAGGAATCCCAGGTGTGGACATTGTAGGTTGTAAAGTTAAATATGATAATGGTAACTTATACGTGGCTAGCTTATATACATATACTACCTAACACCACTTCAAATGACCTTGAATTCCTTTTTGAACTACCTACTCGCAACATATGATTTTGTCTTCAATTACAATTTTATACTTTTTAGGTGATTTTAATGTGCCCGGGTTTCTTAACGGCTATACAGCTGAATATAAACATAAGTCCTAGATAATTTCATAGAAGTAAATTTATTCTAACAAAATTAAGCTGTGAATTATCATTCAGCGAGGATCATAATATATAGTTAACATTGATCCTAATCATCCTCCATTACAAATATATGTTCGGAACAATTTGCATAGACGCGAAATATTGTCCAGTAATACCTTCAGTAATCAATATAACTTCAAAAAAGTTAATTTCTTGGACCTATACGCAAGTTTAGCATCATGTGATTGGGAATTTGTAAGCAGTTGCACGGATGTCAATACCGCTTGCGATGAATTTTATTGTGGAATTGAATATTTTTTAAAGTAAATTCGTATCACTCAGGAAAACTGGAAACAATTATGACCGTTATCCTCCTTGGTTCAATGGTCACATCATTGACGGAATTAAGCGGAGAAATATAGCACACCGCAACTACAAAAGATACAACAGCTTGTATTACAGAAATAAGTTTAGGCAACTGCGCTCAGAAGTTAAGACTTTAATTTCAAATCCCATTCTTCTTATCTTAGAAACATCGAACTCAAAATTGCTGATGATTCGTCTAATTTCTGGGCGTATGTCAAATCTAGGCGTGACAGTGGCAGTCGGAGTATTCCCAATACTTTTCAGTACAATGAAAGACATATAGAGGGTCAACAGCAAATAGCTAATGCCTTCGCTCATTTTTTCTCAAGTGTCTATATTAAGTCTGAAACGCGTGCTCAGCAGTCATGTGCAGTTAATGTTAGTGGAAAAATTACTATAAGCGATACACAAATATTAACTGCAGCCAAAAGACTTACATCTAAACTGACCGCCGGCGCGGATGGGCTACCTAGCTTTTTCGTTAAGGATTGCATTGGTGCATTCCTACAACCCCTTTGACATCCAGCTGTAGGTAATCTAGAAAAATAAAAAAGTGCTAAATTAATTTTATATTTATGAAATTACCACCAACTTCTGATCGGACCTTTCTTATTCAATTTAATTCAAATTTATAAAATTACGTTTCATTAACATTATTGACTTTCGAAATTTGTTTTAAAATTCATTCAATTAAATTTAATTCAACACTATCCAATGGATGTGCAACTCTTCAAATTGGCACCATCGGTATTTTTTACGCATATCTACGAATGACATCGATTCTTTTGGCTCATTAACCAGCTGACATAAAGGGGTTTATGTTCTACGTAAAATGTTATTAAAGTCCAGCCAACGACAAGGACAGAAATATATTAAATACTACACTAATCTCATTCATATTTTATGAGATAATTAATTAATTTTATATCATTTATTTTGTACATAAATACACACAAATATTATAACAAAAGCACACAATTAAATTCCACACACAGAAGAAGAAAAACCAGCCAGTTAGGGGCATTTTAAGAAGAAAAAGTAGGTGGTAATTAAAATCAATAATTTTACGGTGACCCTGTACAACACGATTTTTGACCGGACCTGCAGAAATTAATCTATCGACGACCGTTATTGACTTTCGAAATGTATTTTGAAGAGATTTAGAGACAATTGAGAATCATCCAAAAAAGCCATTATAGGAAAAATCTATTCTAATAATTGATCGTTTAACAGAGGTTTATTTTCACTTTTATTAAATAGCCACGGTGCACCGTTGGGCCTAAATAATTTTATTACATATCTTCGAATAAAAGTACTTTAAAACATCTAAATTTTCACCGAATTTTAATTACCTCTACGAAGAGGACCTCGTCCATCCACCATCCGTCCAGGCGCGCGAAGACAGAAAGCTTTCGAAATCACATACACACACACACACACACACAGGTGTAAAATTTTAAGAAAAATTTAAAAATTTAAAAATAAATCTTTTTTTTAAGTAAATTTAGTTAAAAAGGTAAAATTTATTTATTTTAATTAAACAAAAAAAAAATTCAAAGTAAATTTTCCCAACTTAATTGAAGGAAAAATTTTCAGAAACTTCCAAAAAGGTTTTAATAGGTAATAATTTAGTTGTGCTGCTTATCACGCAATTTTGAACTGTGTAAACAAATTTTTATAGGTTTATTGAAGTAAATAAAATTTTTTTTTTTTGTAAAACATCTTTTTGACTTGCAAATTTGTTTTTTTAAGTAACTTAGAATTTTTTTTTCACTTGGGTATTTTTCAACGTACAATAAGCTCTCGTACTCTGTTTTCTACACCTGCTGTAGAGTTAAGAATTCGCGAACCCCTGAGATTAATTTTTTTTAAACCCCAAATTTTAATTTAAGGAGTATAACTCAAATTTTCTTAAATTTATTTTTGAATTCCTGAATTGTTTCCACTTGTAGGTCAATAAAACAACAAATAATTAAATACCAATTTAATTTGATTATAACTATAAATTGGTATTTAATTATTTTTATTTTATTATAACTAAAATTTCACATTACACTATATTATGTAATTTTTTTAAATTATTTGAATCTATTATCTACGACAATATATACAGACACATTAAGCCTCAGTTGTCACCGCAGCAGCACGGCTTCGTGGAGGGTCGATCCACCATGACAAACCTAGTTTGCTTCTCGCAATTAATTTCTCAATGTTTGGATAAAAATCAACAAGTGGATGTAATCTTTACCGATATTCAAAAAGCATTTGACCGGGTTGATCACTACCTCGTACTGAACAAATTGGAAACTTATAGGTTACATTCGTCACTGGTATCTTTGCTTGAAAATTATCTAGTTGGTAGGTCACAATACGTGGTTTACGGAGAATCTTCTTCCCCTCCTTCTTCTATAACATCGGGTGTTGTACAGGGCTCTAATTTGGTACCTCTACTATTTCTTATATTTATTAATGACTTGCTCCCTTTATATTGTAGTTGCCTGATCTTTGCGGATGACTTAAAACTTTATCGGCCTGTTCTGTCAATGGATGACTGCTTGTTTTTGCAGAATGAATTACCACGTGGTACCATAGTAATCGCATTTCTCTTAATATTGCTAAATGTCAGGTTATATCGTTTAATAAAAGAGATACCCAATATTTTTCAGTTAGAGTATAGATGGCATTAACGTTCAGCGCGTTGAGACTGTTAAAAACCTTGGAATTATCTTTGATTATCGTTTCAGCTTCATTCCTCACATAGAGGAGATGACGAAACGTGCATTTAGAGCATTAAGTTTTGTATTGCGTAACACCCAAGATTTTGTAAATATTTCCACACTAATAACTTTATACAATTTTGTCCGCTAACTTAAATATGGTGCTATAGTTTCCAATCTATAATATACACACGAATTCGGTGGAGAATATTCAACGTAGATTTCTCAAATATCTCTTTTTGAAAACTGAGGGTGCTCTTCTCTTCACCTTTTGTTTTTGCATGCTTCCCTGTAGCTGTATGACTTGTATTCATAATATAATTTTTGTATACTACGCATGAAATAGTTATAATTAATAATAGTGGAGCTGTTGTTTCTTATTTATTAATGTTTTGATTAAGCTTAAGATTTTGATTTGTGCTAACCTACGATGCTTTTTATGTATTACTGTTTGCCTTATTGGCTGAATCAACTTGTTTCTGCATTATGTGTTTTGAGTAGATGTTGTTATTCTATATATGAAATCGATTTCTCTTATTTTTCTTGCACGTTTGCTTGCTAGGATAGTTGTATTAAAGTTTGCTTGTATGTAATGTTTGTCCTGAACTGGTGTACACTGTTGGACAATAAAATTATTATTATTATTATTATATAAGACGATAGATCGTGCACGCCTTTCTCTTGTGACAACCTCGAAATCATTAATGTTAGTTAATTTCTAGACAATTAATTAGCTAAATAATTATTAAAATGTAATTGAAATTAGAAGTTTCCTTGTATGCGAAAGGGTCTTATAACGTGAAAGTAACTTTACCACACATCCTATAATGTCTGCTTTAATAAACTAATTGCGGGAAAGCTCTATAAACGTAATTGAAACATAAAACAACATAGGAGCTTTGCATAAAATATAATTGCTCTGTTAGCAAGCGAATGAAAACGGAAACAATTATACGACAAAGGAACAAGGAATTCTATTTCTTTGTAATATATTTTCATTTCGTCCTTTATAAGTGCTTTCTAAACGCAATACTATCCACTCAAACACTGCTCTCCCAATAGCTATTGTATACGTGTTTGTTTGCAATGTTTGTAAACTTATCTCTCCCCCTTTTCCCAATTTCCCTTTATATATACGCAGACATACATACGTAATAAACCATCCATCCGTTCTTCAGCACACACTTCTTCGAAATTCTAAAACGCTCCGGGCTGAGATGAGGTTAAGATGCTCCTGAATTATCGCAACGAGTTATCTCTGGAGGGTGCGGCGTCCTCGCGTAACTGTAGTTTTCTCCCTTCCTCCGACCTTTATCTCTATCATCATCATCGTCTTACGTTACAATACGGCCCACGCGACGTTCGGAATTCTCCTATCTTGATGGTAGGAGTTTCGGATTCGTGAACGTAAGACATCCATCCACAACCTAACGGTGATGTATCAGCGATAAGTTCGCTGTATGGTAAGGTAAAGGCATCGGTTCGACAAACTCGAACCCATTTTCTCGACAAATTTCAGTTGTAAAATGTGATAAAAGAATGCGGACTTTATATAGTGTATCTATTAAAAAAGATAAAATGCTTGGTGGCAGAGAGATCTGTCAGTGTAATACGTAACAATGACAAAATTTTATTGTAATCGCGTTAATATTTTGTCTAAGGAGGAGAAAGTGGGGCAAAGATAATAGAAATATGGTCGTTGTCCAATTTGTTAGGTGCATGTTTTACAACATAGTTTTCTATTGCGGTTGCCTCTACTGTAAAATATCGTTAACAGCGTTGGCATTTGTTTTTATTTATTCATTTTTTTTGCGAACTTTGAAGCTTTATGGACTAGTTTTATGCGTGAACAAAATAGAAACAGTTTTTCTTCGAATATTACTTCTAAAGTTACTTGTACGACATTATCCTTAAGAAATTAGAACGATATCCTTTGCCGTGGTTTATGAGCATGTTATATACACCGGATTCACGTCAGGAAGGTCAACAGTCTAACTACAATCGCCCAATACATTGGTAAAGCACTCATTGATTATATTCTCCGAAATAAACTAGCCACTTATATGGTAGTTTCTCTCCAGCCTTCATCACCTAGCTGGACGTTCAAACTATGTATATTGCAATGGTTCTCGATCTTACGAGTTCGTATCGACATCGGAGGTCTCTCAGGAGTCAAAATTAGGTCCTCTACTACTTGTAATATACATCAACGATCTTTTGAAGGGACTTAATTATCCCGCATTGGTACGATGTAAAAATATATACCACTATCATCAACATAGAGAATATTGTTTTAATTCAGAAAAATATTTACTCATTCCCTATCTGGTGTGAAGACAACAAACTAAAGCTGAACATTGGCAAGTGCAGAAGTATAACCTGCATTCGCAAAACAACACCCATTAGATCTGTGTACACAATCGTCCGGTCGTTGATCGTGGCGTACTATTTGGTAGTCGACTTAGTTTCATTCAACATTTGAACATGTGAGTAGGTAAACAAAGTCACTCCTACCACAGTCACTCGACGTGGACACGCTGTATAAGCTGTACTTTAATAGCCAAAACCTGTGTACAATCACCAAATTGTCATAATTATGACAGTTTGACAAGTTTTAGCTGTCAAAATACAGTTTATACAGCGCGTCCACGTCGAGTGACTGCGTCGACAGCATCTAAACGACTTGGTTTTATTAGGCGAAACAGTAAATCGTTCAGTGATACGAACATGGTAAAGACTATAATTTACCCTCGTGACAAGCTGGCTCAATGGTACTATGGCGTCATCACTTAACACTGGAGAAAGTGCACCATCGGTTTTGTAAATTCCTATACTTCAAAATTGGCAGTCAGTATCAAGTAAGAGGCATCAAGAATTGTGGTGGTGAGACAATAATGTTGTTTAGGAGTTTATGCAGGACTATGATTCCAAGAAAAACAATCCTCTAACGTGGCTAAGAAATGGTTTTGTGACCGTGGGGTTAATGTTATAATTTTTTTTTAAAGTTTGTTATATTAGTTTTGCAACTATTTTTATTTGATAATATCTTTCATTTGTATCGTTCTGATATAGATCAATAAAGAGGTTACACGAAAAAGCCAATAATTTTATCTTATTTTTATTATTTTTTCTACTACTGCAATTACTTAGTTCAGACTAATTCAAGTAAGACAACAATCACAGATGATAGACTGTAAAATCTAGGCGCTTAACAGCTCTTATAGTGTTAAGTGTAGTACTTCTCCACAAGTCTGTCAAGTGCTGTCTTGTAATAGCCCTTTATTGCTCACTGAATCAAGTACGTATATAAGTGTTTCGTGCTCCGCATGATAGATTGGGTAATATTAGTCATATTGTAACAGATAACTTGTGAATGAAACGTTTTCTGTTTTCTGAGAGAATATAAAGCAATCTTTATGTTGGTAGTTTGCTATGGCTGACGTAATTTAGCTTTCTACATTTAGCTAGAATTCAATATTATTCATATAATACTGGTGATCTCTATCTACTTTACAGGAAAGTAATAATTAAGATGGCTATGAAACTATAAAACAAAAGGCCTAACAAGCCCAATGTTCGAGCGTCATGTTGTGAAAGGATCTATTAATTTTGCCAGTAAGTCAGTGTTAAATGAAAATCTAGATTTGAGTACTAGTGTATAATAAACTAATCTCCTTTATAACTCGTATATTCTCCAGTGCATCGGTGATAGAAATTACATAATAGAATAATTATTAACGAATATGGAAATACCTCGACTAGCGATATCATAAATAGCACGCAACTGACGATTTAGATTATTAAAATAGGAGCAAGGAATACTTTACCTGAATTGTGATTATAGTGACATATAGATTATGTTAACTAAGAATGTGAACAAATTAATATTTTTCTGAACTAGTGTCGTTAGTGAGAGCAGTTCAGAGATCATTGTCCCTGACATAGAATGACACGACTTAGAAAGGTGGACACACATGGTATAACGATGGTAAAAAGCTTGCACGCCCTCAGAAAAAAAATGTTTTGTTTTTGGTTGCAATCCGCTCGTTCACCAGTGTCTGATTGTCCCGAAAGTGAATTCCACGAAGGTGTTGAGCTGGGAGATCGGGGCGACTGTTGGAAACCTGCATTATGAATAGCGGTCATTAAATACAGCTTCTGTGAGCAGCAGCGTTTTCCTGATAAAACAGCACACTACGTCTGCGGTTTCTCCTCCATTTTTTATACTAAAACAGCATCATATTGCCCAAGATCTGCTCTGAGCACTGCGTAAAAAGTCTCTAAATTCCTTCCGCATTCCAAAAAGCTGTGGCCGAGACCACGTGCACGAAATTTTCAAGGTGGCGGTTAACCCTTGTGCCTCCATTCCATTCTCTACCATTTTGATTCCGGATCATAATGGTGAGCCCAGCTTTCATACGCAGTAACAAATCTTGCTAGGAAGTGTTCAGGATCTAGCTTGATGATGGCCAAATTCGTCTCTGAAGTGACGCTTTTGCTCCGGCGTCAACATTTTCGGAACCTATCGTGCAGCCACCGTTTTCGGACCTAGTTCTCTTTGTAAAATGATTTCTACACTACTGATTGAAATCCTTTATCTTTCAGGACCATGTCATGGACCAGAACAATGTTCTCTCTGCAAACAACAGTTTTCGGTCGTCCAGCACCAATATCGAGTTTATAGATCTCCCTGGGAAGTTTAAAATTTCTTGCCTAATTCTTGTCCACTGAATTTGAAAGTACAGCAGGTCACTCAGTATTTGCACCATATCTATATGAATTTTTTGCAATGATAAACCTTTCTTACAGAGATATTTGATAACTGCTCTGTTTTCAACTTTGTCCATTTTGGAAATCGGTTTTGTAACAATCGATTCTATAACTTAATAACGGATATTATATTTATTGGATACTACTTCATTGCATTTCTCTTGAATGCTGTCCACCATACCTTCACTACCTCCTATTGAACGGCGAGATAAATTTTTTCTTTCGTAAGAAATATATTTGTGGTCGAAGTTCAATCTCACACGGATAAAGTGGTTTTCTTAAACATTTTGTGTATTTATGCTTATCTGCTATTTTGATTTGCTTTCTTACAAGACGTTGCTCATAATTTGAGACGAAGCAGCTCCTGTTTAGGATATTTCTTATAAACAAGAACAATTGGTCTCAACCGGATACCCAGTTTGTAAGTTTTTAGGAGTTCATAGAAATGCGGTGGCTTTCTATAATACCGTAATAGTCTATATCTTACAAAATTGGCCAATGAAAATTCACAATGGGAAAACTGCCGATTGAAGGTACCTTGTAAGTGTGAAAGCCCGTACACCGAAGAAACTGATAGATCCACAAAGATTAAATAGTATGAAAAAAAGTCAAACTTAGAGCTACTTGCTTGAAAGCCATAGGATTGCATAAAAACAAGCAACAGTCTTATGGGAGAAGAATCATCAATACTAAAAGAAAGTTGAAGGAAGACGCCAGGAATAGCCACCCTTTTATAGATTTTATAGTTATAATATCTTAAATGTCTGTGGAGGAAATAGCTATTTACGATACGATTATTTCACGAAGTTGCAGTTAATACCTTTAAATCTATTTCAGATTAAATATTACATACAAATTAAGTAAATAAGTATCAAGTTTTTCGATTAATCACTAAAAGCGATACATTTCTACTAAGAAGTGCTTTTACACAACAATAACATTATAGAACCCAATTTGTTAAGCTAATTCCTTAATCAATATAACCACATGTAAAGCAATCTGTTTTTAGTGTCATATTGGAATTTCAAATCAACAATACGGTTCGCTGACCTAATTGGAAAATAGTCCATTGGCCTAGATTCAGCTAAGCACATAAGATTTATCAAAACGCCTGCTTAATATGTGTATACTTATATCTATCGATTCTTTTGAAAACCCATCAATTCTTAATGGCACGTTCGTTTCCGTCATTCATAATAATGCTGGTACATACAGTCATTAGGCGAACCGATATAATCTTTCGACAAATGACTTTTTTCGAAGTGGTTACTTCAACATAGTAGCGGCGATTTTCTTGTTATATAAGAACTGTTGACTTAACTAAAAGAGATTAATTCATTTATTCAAATGCTATCAACTATTTTTAGTTATTTTATTACTTTATAATATTGTGTAGAGTGTAGAGTATTTAATTAATTCAATTCATTTATAAATTTATTTAAATATACGTACCTGGTTACATCTAGATTACATGCTTCTTTATTGCATAAACATGTGGGGAAAGGTAGCTTCTGAAGGCAATTTTGTACTGTATGCTACATATATATTATATAGGTAGGACACGTATACGTAGAATTTCCGCTTTTGATTTTATAAATCAATGAAAAGGAAATTGCCATCGTAGATTAGCTAAGCAGGTGCGAGTTTGACCTGAAGTTTGTTATTTCTGTAAATTGAAATTTCGCACTGCTTACTTATTTCACATTTGTTATATGTTGCATTTTTCAGCATCGTCATTTACATTGCTCATTTTGTTTATTTATTATTTATTTTCCGAATCAATTGTATATTATTAACTAGATCATATTATAGTTTATATAATTCTTTAATCCAGCGAAATTGCATGATCTCGACGTAGAACTTCAAAAAAAAATTGTAATCCTCTTTCAATTACTCCATGTTACTGGAAAGCGCATCTTGAGGATTTTCATCAGCCCAAACCCTACAATTTTGTTTGTTCAGATATCAAATAAGCCAGACGTCCAAAAACTTTTTTGGAACTAAAATTCGGATCAACTTCCAAGTGCTAATTAGATCCAAGCAGGGCTTCTGTTTTCCCCAAGCCTGCAAATTAGCTGCGTTAGCTTTTTTTCATCTAAATAAACACATGATTTTTATAGTCAGGGGTATTTATCCGAGATTTACGAGAGGATGACCAAATCACGGTTGGGTGTTAATCCAGCATCACTAAGATTTTCCACGTTTCCACAAGGGGTGGTGGTCTATCGGCTCTTCCAAACGGAGTTCTCCGACCTGTAGGCCCTCTGACGAATTTTCCAGGCCAGCACCATCCAATATGCGCTCAAGCGATGCCGTTTCACTTGCGATTTACTGGCGCTGGACCAGGTTAGGACACCATAAGTGGGAATATGTCGGAGAAACACCGCTTAGATCATGAGCTTAATCTTTAAGCTCAGAGAGCTCTTCCAGTACAAGAGCGAAGTCAGAGTTATTAAAGAGAAATGCTGATTAAAAGTCAGCCTTGTATCCTAAGTGATTCGGCTTACGGGACAATCTTATCGCAACATACTTGTTGGCATTGGTGGTGAGGCACCATTTAGATACTCAATTGCAGATCTCTGCAATATGTAGATCTTTTTAATCTGAGACATACCAGAGTGTCATCCCTGAAGGTCGTGTATACGGCTGTGTCATCTGCATACATCGCCAGATGAGTCGGTATAGACCTCGGTATGTCGCTTGTGTATAGTATAAAAAGCTCCGGCGCTAGAAGCGAAACCTGCGGAACTCCGCCTACCGATTTTTGCTGGAGTTCCAAGTGCTCTAGAACCCAGGTCACAAAAGTTCGATGCACATTATAATCAAATTTTTAAGGGTCTATGAAATTGTACCCGCAATTAATGTAGATATATACCAATATTTATTAGACAAATATACAGCAGTGCTACCAATCTCAAAAGTTTAACCTCTTCTGCATGCCAATAACATGCGTTTATATTGCGTTTTATTAAACATTTTCACTGTATTGATTCATAATGTTTCTGGTATATTTCAATTGTTTTTTGGAAAACATAAACGTAGATAATTGTAGGACTGTTTTTAGTGAGACAATCCGAAAGCCTAATATGGCACTAATTGAAATATTGTAGAATAGCTGCATACAAGATATTTGAATGTAGTAGATCTTAAATACATATATCTCTTGGCGTGCAAAGATCCACAACTTCAATTCCCAAGTTTGCCGTACCACATAAAAACAGTTCAATTAGAAGGGTTTTCAAAGGTAATAAAATGCGACTGTATAGTGTTAGTTTGCTTCAGAAACTAGGTATCTAAGATGATCCAGATAGACGTACACAATTCTGAATTCTTATAATGAATTATATTGACATACAGCCAGAGTTTGTAAGCAATATTCTATTTTCACACAAGTACAGGTGTTATGGAAAGGTTGCTATAATAAAAAGTATTTTATATTAATTAAGTATTTGTAATAAGTAATAATATACAGGGTGTTTCATTTAAAAAATGACAAATTTTGTCTTTTGACAGCTGATGACGTCACTCATTTATTGAAAGCATAGAAAAATAGTATCATTTGACTCATATAGATTGTCGAAAACCAGAATTATCACCTTTCATTCTCTTGTAATTAAGCCCCCTCAATACTTGGTATAAAAATTTCAATTCATTATTTCTAAAATTCTTTTTGTGTGTCAGCTGGAATATGACTACTGATTATATACACAGTATTCAGAACACTAAACACTTTAACCCACTGAACACCAAACAAGTTTTAACTAAAACACCGACGCGTTTCAACAGCAATGCTGTCATTATCAAGGCGATAATAAAACTAAATTAAAATAAAATCTACAAAAACAAGTAACCTAAATGTTATGCACGGTCAATCCGATACGCATCATTAATTTCCGATTAACGAAAACAATGACGAATACGGTATAGGGCCATTGTCACAATTCATTACACATGACTTATTTTTATATATTTCTAAACTTTCGAAAACATTTAGAAACTTACAATTGTTTATTTGTCTAATTAATTTAAGATTCGTATGATCGATGTTGTGATCTGTTTCAAAAATGTGTTGGGCAACGCTCGATTTCTCAATTCTATTAAATCTAAGATGAGCCATATGCTCTTTGAATCTAGTTGAGACTGCTCTCCTGGTTTGCCCAATATATTTTTGATTACAATCTTTACAATTGATTTCGTAAATACCTGACTTTTCTAGAGGTTGTATTTTATCTTTAGGGTTACCGATGAGACTTCGTAAACTAGTCCCAGAACTGTAAACTATATATGGCTCATCTTAGATTTAATAGAATTGAGAAAACGAGCGTTGCCCAACACATTTTTGAAACAGATCACAACATCGATCATACGAATGTTAAATTAATTAGACAAATAAACAATTGTAAGTTTCTAAATGTTTTCGAAAGTTTAGAAATATATAAAAATAAGTCATGTGTAATGAATTGTGACAATGGCCCTATACCGTATTCGTCATTGTTTTCGTTAATCGGAAATTAATGATGCGTATCGGATTCAGTTATAGAAATACTTCTCTATTCTTCTCAAATAAGAGATTCGATGTATCAACTTGAATTTTTTGAAACTTTATTAAAAAAATTCAATAAACGTATCAGCGCCTCTCTAACTACTACACCTCAACACTCGAGAAAGCAAATTAAATCGAGCTACCATAAAATTTCCGCAGAAACCTCATCTCCCGCATCTGCCCATTTTTGCAATTTAAATTCATCCAATTTTCTACGGAGCATAGAGAGAATTATTTCATTACTTCTATTAATCAACCGTATCATAGTGTATTTGTATAAAACTGCACGAATAGCGTGGTATATATTATAAGCTTTTGAAAATGTTGAGAAAATAGAATAGAACGGAGAAAAAAGGGAAAAAAACGAAGTACATCTCCAGGCGATGGCGGCGTCCAACCGTTCCTTTTGTTCGCTAAAATGTTTTTCCTACTCTGCATCAAGAGACTGTTCAATAATAATAATTACTGAATGATGAATAACGCGATGAAAAGGGCAGAAGAAGGCGCATGGTGAGTAAGCACTTTTTTCTCTTTCATCGTTTTTTTGTTATGTTTTATGTTTAATATAGGAAAAAAAAATATAGAGAGAAAATGTAATGCGAGTTTTTTACTTGCGGTATATTCATTCAGGTGATAATATAGATGCATATGAAAGACAAAAATCATTCGTTAATTCTTCACAGAACTACTCTACAAACGGACCTGGATCGTCTTTGGTTAACTCCTGTAGAAGCATTGTCTTATAGGGATGAAGTTTTTGTTGGTGTAAACATTTTAAAACAGTTGGATGGCTAACGTTAATTTCTCGAGTGATTTTGTGTGAACTTGTTGTTGGATTCTCTGCAACACAATAAAATGTCTACTTTCACATCGTCCTCTACAAAATGGGGTCTTCTTTTTATCGAGCGGACATGTTCAAGTTCTTTAAACTGTCAATGAACTTTGGAAACGATTCCTTGCGAAATATTAGACAATACAACATACTTCTTATTAAAGATATGAGCAACTTCCACTTCTACACTTATCTTCGTAACCAATCATCATCAAAATTTGTATACGATAACTTTCTGTTAAATATCGCCTTGTTTAATAAGAGGTTTCCCTGGTAAAATCAGAGAGATCACACCAGCATCTTCACCTACATCGAACATACAGTACATTCACTTTCAGTGGGGGTATAATGTAAACATCTCCAGCAGAGAGACCGCAAAAGCCTTCGTTCACAAATCGAGACGGGAATTATCCCGCTGGTTTGTGGACTCCTCTAAAACGCCAAACGGCACGGGAATTGGAATTTGGAGAGATGGAGAAACCGAGGGCGAAGCTTTCAGCCTAGGGAGCTCCCTGCCCATCTTCCAAGCTGAAATAATTGCCATGCAGACCTGCGCAGAAGGCATATTAAACCGCCCGCAGGTTAGTGGAGCAGTATAAATCCTGGTTGACAGCCAAGCTGCCCTTAGAGCACTACAGGCTAGCACGTTTGATTCCGAGGTAGTATTACACTGCCATAGAGCTCTTGTAAAACTCGTGGAACATCACAACACCACACTGAGATGGGTTCCAATTCACTCTGGAATCATAGGCAATGAAATGGGTGACAAACTAGGTGGAGGTGCCAGCGAAGGTCCAAAACCTGCATGTGGGAATTTCTACGGCAGCATCAAAGCCTTTGTCGGATCCGAACTTGCTGCTAGGCATTGCTCCAACTGGGATGCACTTGCCGGCATGAGACACTAAAACTTTCCGGATCCGCCCCTATGAGAAAAGTTTCTATGAGCAGAGATAGCCTGAGGTTACTCACAGGGATCTTAACCGGTCACTGCGCACTGAATAAACACAAACATCGCATGGGCATACTAAACTCTCTTCTGTGCAGAAACTGTGGGACTGCGGAGGAAACTCCAGTCCATCATCTAGCCAGCTGCTTGACAGTTGACAGGGAGAGGCGGATTTACTTTGGGGTCGATCACTTGCACGATAGTAATAATAATAGCTTTTTAATGACGATATAAAAGGCCACAGAAACAATTATAAATACAATCACAAAAAAAACATATTAAATATATCGCCAAAAGGTGCAGGATTAGCTGCAATTAAAACAAACAGCTGCTCTAACTCGCGAACCATGACTACAACTAAAAAAACTAAATTCGTTTGATATGTATAACTAAATTACTAAATACGCCCATGCTACAAAAACTGAATAAAGCAAACATAATAGTCGCTACATAATGCAAAACTAGATCAGCACCAATGCGCAACCACAACATCGAGGAAGAAAAGCACCGGTAGTGCTTTTTTAAATATTGAGCATTGCAAATTTTTACAATATTATTAGCAAAAGATCTCTTAAATAGTTGTAGATGATGAGCAGGAGACGTGAGCAAGCCCTTATTATGTTTAATATTAACTGTATGAACGTGGGTCCTGAATAAAATTTTACGGTAGAAATATGAGGATTTCTTGAAGTAAATGACCCTGTAGCAGAAGAACGTAAAGAGATAATTTGCTCTAGTCGACATATCGAACCAATTAGCCCACCCAAGGATATGTGATATGTGATCAAAGCGATGAATTCCATAGACAAACCTTAAACATGCGTTTTGTAGACGTTGTATGCGTAATTTATCAACTCCGTTCAAACATGGATAATATACGTTAACGCAGAAATTAAATTGGGACATCACAAGAGACTGGCACAATAGCAGTCTGACATCTCGATCTAAACATTCCCTACTACCGTAGAGAATTTTCAATTTGCAATAAGCGGAAGGGATTAATCGTGACACATGTTTCTTGGACGGAAGCTGCGTATCAATATAAAGACCCAAATTGCGTGAGCACTCAGAAATGGGCAACAGGGTATCGTTGAAAGTAACCTGTATCTGTGGAAGAATACTAGCCCTAGATGATGTGCTACCAAAGACTATCACCGACGACTTGCTGTGATTTATAGCCAGAGAATGTTGAGAAGACATTTGAGCAATAGTACTGCCTTATGTGTGTACAATCAGCGGCGGTGAAAAAATGAGAGCTGGGTGTCATCAGCATAAAGGTGGTAAGAGCAATGGTGCAAACACTTAATGATATTGGAGGAATAAATACTAAAAAGCAGCGGTACCAATACACTACCCTGGGGAACGCCAGAGACGGTCAAACGCGACGATGACACCTGCGCACCTAAGCGAACGCACTGACTACGTCCCAATAAATAACCTCTGAAAAAAAAGACTGATTCTCGAGAAAAGCCGATATGATGTAAAATAGAAAGTAGCAACGTATGGTTGAGTCTGTCAAACGCTTTGTTATAATCTAGCCGCACTAGTACTGTGATCCTATCATTGTCAGTAGCCTTGAGTATATCATTCGTTACATGAGTTAGGCCAGACGCACATCCATAACCAGAACGAAACCCCGATTGTTCAGACGGCAAAATGTGGTTGCTCTCTAAGAATGACCTAATTTGAACATCAACGATTCTCTCCAAAACTTAACGAGGGTAGAATTGAGATCGCTCCTATATCATTAAAAGTAGAAGGGGAACAATTTTTTGCTAACGGGGAAATTATGCTCTTCTTCCACCAATCTGGAAAGACATTTTCCAGAAGGCATGTGTTAAATACATATGTGAGTAATTGTGGGTAACAGAAACGAACAGCACAACTTTATCATTTTCAGAGAAACCCCGTCCTAGCCAATCGACTGAGATTTAAAGGAAAATAACAGTGTCTCGACTTCAGTACAAGAAACCAAGGTATATATGATACCGGAGTAAGCAAACTAACTCTCGAGCAGGTTGCGGATTTCTTTGTACGAGTGCAACCTGGTTAAGAGCACTAAAACGGGACGGGGGCATAATAAGTCGCTCTTATGGCCGAGCTTGCCTTTATGGCTCTCCCGCCCGTGCACTCGCAAAAAAAAGGACAGAACGTCTTTCAAAACGTGATAATTTACTGAAATATCTCTGCCACTGTGGATGATAATGTCATACTGACTTATTTTAAACGGCCTATAAAGATTCGTATTAAATAGATTAAAACAGTAGGCATATACACTCATACATAACTAAAAGGGCCGATGAAGTCATAGCATATTTTATCGTTGGCATACAATTTTTTGAGGTTAGGGTGATTTTTGTGCAAAATTCTAGTCGGTCAGATTATGTTTAGTGGATTAACGACAACTGAATTGATAAAAAGTGTACGTAATATAAACTTTAAATTTATTATTAATATTATTAAAATGCAACTAATAACACCCAACGATTAAGAAATTGAGCAAACAATTGACGGAAACCAATCAGACGATGTAAATTCGTCGCCTTCTTTTTTTAATGTATGTACCTACATCGTCTTGGAGTAGGCTTGTGTGTGTACTCCAGAGTTCACCAATAAGATTTATTATCGTATTGAACTTCGTAGGAACCCTCGTTGAACAACTTAAAGTAGAACTTACGCTTTGGCAGAATTTCTATTTCGATCTTGTACGGCAACGCATTATTCACTTTGTTTGTTTGGTAAGTTGACTTGTTAACAATGTGAAATCAATAATCCTAAATCTTATTAAATCAAGGAAAACATCCTCTAGCGGTAGAAGTAAGTAGAAACTACAGATAAAGTATTACAAAAAGTAGGAAATTTCCACAATTAACAACATTACACATTCTCGAAGTGTAATTAGGGATCAGTACTTATCGTTTAGCTTATTTATATTAAGGGCATATATATTAAATTTGCATAGTATAAGATACCTTTGCACAATAGCTATAGATCTTCATTTAGAACTTGTGATCTGGCATTTCCGTGTTTGGGCGTCAGATTTATTAAATTTTAATTATAGAGAGGGTACACCGTATTAAGCTGCTCCATTCGAGTTCGCCGGGAATCGATTCGTTGTTCCTGACCTATCTCCGGCTTTCCTCCACCTTATTTGCACCGTATCTGACATCTAGTCTGGGTTAATTATGCAGTCTAATTTGGGTGGTATTATGCGATACGCTTGGATAATCGAGATCGATAGAGAAAGTAATCCATCGCTATGCTAACAACAAGAAAAAAAAAGTATCTTTCTTTATTTCCTGGATATGCATGTATGATTTAATATATGTATATATTTAAGAATCATTGAAGTGAAGGATGAACATGAACATGAAGACCGTGGATGGCAAATTATGCAAATAGACAAATGCCGATTATCATTAGGATACACCGCAACGATTTAAACTCTAACATTCTTTGTTTGGAAGGGATTCCAACAGTCGACATTATTTATTTGACCTTCGTCTTTGTGTCCAGGATCTAATTTTCTTTCTTCGAGCTCTCTCAAAATTCCTCTAACATACCTAATGAACGAACCTTTGCTCCTATATAGGAGTAACCGCTAGAATTTTTTAATATATACAAACCTTGTTAAAGTACAAACAGGCAAATTCAAGAGCAGTATCCCTAATTAGATAAACTAAACTATGTAATATGGTAGATTAATATTAAATAGTTTCGCATACTAAAACGAAACACATAGAAATATGTCCACATTCCTCCAGAACCCGAAATACAGCAGTTGCTGAACTTTAGATTTGATTTCAAAACATCTAAATCAACCTTATTTAAGGTCATATTCATGTAACCGGTGAGTCCATGTTCGCATTCGTATTGTAACAAGTAGCAACTCGTGCGTATACAACTACTTTAAAAGTGTAGTTAAGTTAAGTACCATCCCTCTTGTAATAAAGAGATTTCATTCATAAATAATGGCGCATCTGCAACTAATCAATGCTAAACTCATAGATGTCAAACATGTTGAAAAACGCGCAAAGACTCCACACCGAGAAGTCATAGATTAGTTAGGTATAAACAAATGAAAAGTATAGTGACCTCAATCCAGAGACTGTCGAAAAACAACAACAAATTCTCATAATAAAACCCAACTGCTTGTATGCAACAGCGATGATATCTTCAACATGACAGTCGAATAACAAGTTGACATCTAATGTGACTCTCAGGTTCTTTGTAAAGGGAACAGGTTTGAGTTAGTGTGAATCAAGAGTGTAATAAAAGATAATAGAATTTTTTTTGCGGCATAATTTTGAATCATTTTTAAACCGTGGAAAATATTTTCCGATTTCCAAGATGGTCGCCGGGGGGCGCAACCGGCATCTTAAAGTTTTAAAGTGATTTTTCACTAAAATCCACCCAGTAAATGTTACCAAAAAATATATGCCTTTTAAAGCGGAGCTTTACTCGAGTAATTTTTGTTTAACACTTTTTGACGTATCTATTAAAATAAAGTGGTGGGGGGTAATTCAATGTTTTTTTTTTTAATAAACAGCTGTAACTCCTAAACGACTGAATTGATTTTAACAAACTCGGTTTCATTGGATTTATTGTTCCATCAAACCTATCATATCTGTGATATGTATATTTCTTAGTGATGCCGCTAGAGCGCGTTTTTTGATATAATAGCAGAAAACTGCAAAATTCTCTAAAAAATTAAATACAATAATATTACTTTTTTTTCATAAAAATGTAGCGAACGAATAGTTTTGCATTCTTATCTGGCCACCCTGTACATATGACACTTAGTAGCAGTTGTACCAACTATAGTTAACCTTGAGTTCAACTGTACCGTTGATGTATCAAAAATATAACTTCCCTGTTATAGAAGGATTATCTTTATGGCTTTTAAAGAAGAAAACTGAACGTTTCCTAAACCCTAGCAGTACCTACCTCATCAACATAAGGCGCTTCACTTATCGTAAACATTTATTGGCGATTTTTTACAAAATTTTTCGAAATGGCGGATTTTGTTTTTTTTTCTCTCTATTCTATCTTCAAAGTTGTCAAAACGTAGGCACGCTAATAAAATTGTGAATCGGTTAACATTTGTAACGGATTTAAAAATATCTCCTCCTGATCTGTTTGTTGCAAAGGTCTATCTGATATCTTCATGGTAGGATTTAAAAATTGACGAAAAAAATCGTTTTTTTTCGTTTTTTTGAGATTTGCCCAGTATACAATGTCCTGAAATATTTGCTCATTGAAGATTATATCAAGGTTGATATGCTTTTTTGTAGAGGAGAGTCCACAGAAGCCAGGACTGTGTTTTGTTGAAGAAGTCGGAATCAAGCTTACTGTTATCATTAATCTTCAACTTCATATAACAGCACGTTTTTTTCATTATCAGGATTACAGTAATATACCTATACCTACATACCTATATATATCCTACTATTAGAAAATCCAGTTGCATATCCATTGTGTTAGTAAACACGCAGAAAACTGTAAAAATGTAATATTGGAGGAAATAACTCATACTTATGCAGACTAGTGGTCTTTAAGTTTCAAATTCTCGAAATACTTATTACGCGTGTTAGGATAATAAATAACTTTACATAAACTCTAATGTATAAACTCTAAACTAGATTATTGAGTAAAATGCGGCCCTTAAGAACCCCCAGACTCACATTCGTTAACTAAACACGCTCGTAATTTTAATCAAACAATTAAGCTATGTAATAGTTGAATAGACAAATAGTTAAAACGCCCTAAATACATAAAAAGCCCTAATACTTTAAAATTATATTGCTTGCCCATAATTTACACAAAGGGAAATATTTTCTGAATTCTTTACAAATCTTTTCCGTAGTAAAACACTCCTGCACCTACGACTTCATTATACTTAAAAACCTTAAACGGAATCTTCCAGTTGAACTTTGTTTTTATATTTTATGAATTCGCTAAAATCAGATCAAAAACTTATCAATTAGCTAACGGACAGCAAATTCTATTCGATTAAGTCTAAGTCAATTTGAGATAATCTACTGACTGACATGAACTTCAACAAAGTCGATATGTTGCAATAGCTAAAAAATGATCATTAATGAACAATAATAATCACTACTGGACAAATTCTCATCTTATTAAGTCGTTTTGTGATGTTTTCTCACGTGAGCGATTGTAAACATGAACCTGTAGTAAATTTCATCTTGTATTTTTCTTGAAATCGACTGTAATGGCACCAGGCGCCGATCCACACAACATTCATCACTTATTTTTATCCTTGGAAAGTTCTATATGCGCAGAATCTCGTTCCCGCAGCAGCAACTGTGCCACACAATGTTGTCAATGTCTAACAAAATAAGTTGACCAACTCTTATTTGGTCAGTCAGTACAATCACCTCTGAAGCCTGCACTTTTTTCCATACTTCTTGACAAAGTTGTGCCTATTATAACTAGTTACATTTACAAGTTACTGTACAACTAAGTATTTACCGTACAAGCTACAGTTACAAATTAATTTAGGTAACTAAACACAAGTACAATTATGGTTACATAGGAAAAGGAAGTATAATGTATGGTAAATACAGTTACGAAGTTATGATACCTAAAATAATCGCTGAAAAGTTACAACGACAGTTACTTTCGTACTTTATATTCTAACACATCAACATTCAGAGAAAACAATTAGCGTAATAACTTGACACACCCTTTAGTTACGAATATAACATATCGACAAAACGCAGTAGTAATTCTATTTGTAATTCTAACATCTTCACCGGGCTAGTGGTCTTGTGACTAGCGCACTTGCTTTGTAGTCTAGCTGTACCGGGTTCTCGAATCCCGGCATTTTCTTTTCGATTTTAAATTTCTGTAGTTTTCCAAATTTTACGAGAAAAGCGGAAAGGTAACATCTTAAATTGATCAACAGCCGTAGAACGTAATAATAATAGACACTGCTGCCCTGTGTAATGTGATGCTAAGGCATGAATTATTATTATTAAAGATAATTAATTATTGAAAATTATTGTCAAGCTGTTCTATACGCAATAGGAAAGCATTTTAAACAAAGAAGTAACATTCTCTTGTCATATATTTATGTAACTTAATGCTTATAACCCAAAAAGGTTTAATCCAGAGAGAAGAAGTTTTCAATTAGCAAATTGTATATTTACTCGATTTTATCAAACAAGCTGTTTATTACCAAATACGATATGCATCTCTAATAAGGACGAATAAAAAAACGACTAACTTTCTGTCTCCGCTTTCACTGTCGTAGACTACCAGATTTGCCAAATTTTTTTTAAAAAGTGGCCGCCATTTTCTTCATCTCTGGTGGGATGGTTTTCAAAATCAATATCTATCTATATTACATTTACATTAAGAAGTACTTTAATATTGTTCGAAAATATAAATATAATTCGATATATCAATGATATACAGGATGTCTGTAAAAGGTCTTTACACACGCCTACCACATATTCCTTAGACCAAAATAAGCCGATTTAAGGTGACGTTACACAGTTGTGCAGGAAGTTTAAATTTTCCTCATTCTTAGAGTACCGTAGATTTCTAAACGTGCAAGAATATCGAAATTATTATAATTTCTATAAAACTATAACTTTAATCAGGCAGTTGCTGATTAACAAAATAAAATTGGAAGACCTGTAATAAAAAAATTAGTACAAATTACTTGACGAAGTAAGGCTTTTTTAACGATATCTCTTAATCATAACCTAGATATATACATGTAGTTCCATAAAAAAGACACAGTAGCTAGAAATATAGTGTAATTAAAAAATGTATGGTATTTTTTTAATAAAAGCTCAATAATATGATGCCGAAGGCAAATGTACATGCAGGAAGTTCAGCGATTGTGCAACAGATGACGCTCATTAAATGTCAATAGGTTTGTTCCTTTTAGACGTTTACAACACGACGCATGCAGTGATATTGGAAACTCGCTCTTACGACAATGCAAATGGAATAGGGTATTTTTATGGCGCATGATAGTGCCTTTTACTATATAAAGCAAGAGACCAAATCGAACAAAGATAATAAAATTTTCAATTGCCCTAACAAAATTTAAAACCTTTAATTATTTTCCAAATATTTTAAATTTCTAAATATTGCGGTTTACTATTAATCTAAGGCCTATTTACATATTTTTTTTGAAAAAAATTTTGTTTTATGTCAAATTGAAATTATTTTTACCAAATTATCGTTTTATACTATACTTGCAATTTAAACAGTTTAACAAATTAGAGGAAACAAAAAAGTATTTTTGTTATTAAATTACATTTTTAATATGTTTCACCAGTATGCAACAGATTACTACAGAAAGTAATAAGTTAATAAGGATACTTAAAAACCTAAGAAGTTAAATAAAAATACTTAATTTTTACATAAAAGGATAGTTATGGGTAAGAAATAACACAGCTTGCTTTTTTATTAATTATTTCTGGAAATATAAAAGTCTGATAAAATGTTTCTAATTTAGGAACTACTTAATTATTGATATAATAATAAATTGAATTGTTTGTTCTACAAACGTTTTATTGATATGTAAACTGGTACAGGTAGGTACTTTTTTAATTTGAATTAATCCATTATTAGCTATATGATCTAGAAAAAACTAAATATATTAGACCGAAATTTCAAAAAATTTATATATATGACTGAATATCATATTTTACTTTTTGCCCGTCGTTCCTGCATTTTCAAAAGTCTAGGGTTTTTATAAAGAATACATTGGCGAAATGATGTATTTCTTGCTCTTCTACCCATTCTGCAAATCCTGAAAAAAACGGCTCTACACTACTCTATGCATGTACCTAATTCTTATGCTAGCAAAACCGTTAGTAAAAACCTCGATAAGCTATCGCAGCATAAAATATTTATATAAGTATATAACACCGTCATATACACAAACCTGGAATTACTACTGTATATACGGTATTTTTATTTACACTAATAACAATAATAATAAAAAATGATAAAAATGCTAACAAATAAATCTCTTGCGAATTCTTGCAGGACTAGAAAAACCAACTAGCGAACAGTAGAAACACAATTAGGTACCTTATGGATTGATACCACATTGATACTGATGCACAACTACATGAGATGTAGTTGGAGTAAAGAAACTTTCGAGAAAAGGAATATGTAATTTTTACCCCAACGTATTCACTGCTCGCTCTACCCTTTGGCTGCAATACAACTGACAAAGATAAACCGAGAGTCTGATTATTCAGGTAAATCCAAATACAAAGCAAATAAACTTATAGTACGGAATTAAAACAAGGTCATTAAATTGAAACGGAAATTTGTGATGTGTATAGAAATATAGTACTCTCCAAGCCATCTATGTTTCAGTTGCGACATAAAATACAGTTTGAACGATATGATGAAAATTTAGGCGCGGAAACGTCCGATTTAAGTAAATTTATCTTAGTCCAAAGTCGCTTAGTTTGGGTACTATGCGACCTTGAAGTTAAAATTTTGAAATCGATTTTTTATTATAAATTCAAAACGGCTTATGCGATTTTAATAAGATTTGGCACGGTCAGTTAATATTATTGGACGAATGTTTTGAGAAAATTTCAAGAAAACACTAATACCGGAAGTGAATGAAACACCATGACCATAATGAAAATTAACATAATTATTTTTTCTGTCTGTAGTAGAGACACGAAATAATCTTTATTCGATAGAGTATTTCAAAAACGATCAAATTATGTCTCTTGTAAAATTTTCCTATTTTTATTCGTTGTCGAGGAAAATGAAAGAAAGAACTTATGGTCGTGTGTTCGAAAAAGTATAAGGTAATCCAATCGCCTGTGATTTCTATCATAAAAAAATGAATTTTGCATGGCTAAATCTACTCTTCAAATTAAGACTACAGGTAAAAGAATAGGCTTAGTAAAAGTTCACGGTTTCGGAAATTCTGGGTAACTTATTTACTACAAAAACGACGCTCTTTATAAGAATTGATTACTCTAATGGTTTTGCGTTATTTTACACAAAAATTCTTTAAACAATTATTATTATTATTTAACTATGCAAATTTAATTTGTTTATGATAGAAATCACTGACTGGATTACCTTATGCTTGTTTCGAACGCACGACCATAAGCTCTTTTTTTCGTTTTCCTCGACAACGAATAAAACTAGGAAAATTTTACAAGAGACATAATTTGATCGTTCTTGAATACTCTGTCGAATAAAAATTATTTCATGTCTCTACTATAAACAGCAAAAAAAAATTGTTAATTTTCATAATGGCCATGCGTGTTTTATTCACTTCCGGTATTACTATTTTCTTGAAATTTTCTCGAAACATTTGTCCAACAATACTAACTGACCATGCCAAATCTTATTAAAATCGCATAGGCCGTTTTGAATTTATAATAAAAAAACGATTTTAAAATTTTAACTTCAAGGCCGCATAGCGCCCAAACTAAGCGACTTTCGACTAAGATAAGTTTATTTAAATCGGCTTATTTTGGTCTAAGGAATATGTGGTAGGCGTGTGTAAAGACCTTTTACAGACACCCTGTATTTATATGTACAGGGCGAGCAACCGGATGTGACCACCACGTGACCACAAACGTCACAGAAAAAGTGTACTTTTTTGTTTTACTGTTTATTATCCTGCTTATTGTATTGTTTACGTTTTGTCATCTGACATTTAACGTGTTTGAAAATGCTAGTTTTTACGTTTCCTGCGATTTTCTTGTAAGTTTTCGCCTGTAATTTTTTGTAAATATAGCATTTATTGCACAATAACTGTCTTTTTAAACACTACTGAACGGAACGCTCAATATTTACCTAGTGAAAATGGCATTCACGGATGAACAAGACAGGTTCATTTTAATGGCGCATTTTCGAAGTGCTACACAGGCACAAGACGGATCTTGGTCATACTCTCTTCAGTTCTGCATCGAACAATTTACTTTGGAATATCCAAATGAGGGCCTTTGAATATGATCGATTTGCTCAACAACGTAACAGACTGGTACAGCGATTTATGGAGACCGGTAGTATTGCAAAGCGTAAAGCAGTAGGCGCACCACGAGTGTTAACTGAGGAAGCAGTAAATGACGTTTCTGAGCGTATGACAACTAGTCGAAATAAATCAATTAGAAAAGTATCTGCTCAAACAGGTACGCACTTACTAAATAATTAAAAACATATGTATTTAAATTTCTATCACACGAATATCATATGGAAGTTGTCGCCCAGCCTTAAAGAAACATTTGCATATGTTACCACATAAAGTTATTGTACATAAACAGTTGTTTTCTCGAGATTTTGAACAAAGGCGAACTTATTGCTTACGGTTTAATGAACATTTAAATCAGGTCCAATTAAAGATAACTTTCTTCTCCGATGAAGCATGGTTTCATCTTTCGGATTATATAAATAGCCAAAATTATCGCACGTGGGCTACAGAAATCCCACACGTTTACAAAGAGATGACATTGCATCCGATTAAAACTGGTGTGTGGATTACAATGTCACGTAGACGCATTATGTCACCAACATTTTCTGACGATACAGTTAATGCTGCTCGTTATAGACATAATATTTTAGAATCGTTCATTAATGAACTCCATGATGATGAACTCCAGCATGAATATTTCCAACAAGAAGGTGCTACCCCACATACAGTTGGTGCTACAATAACATACTTTGAGGAATATTTTGGCAATCGATTAATAAGCAGAGGACGTTGGCCAGCGCATTCCCCCAATCTGACACTGTTAGATTTTTTCTTGTTTGGGCATCTAAAGAATGTAGTGTTCCGAAACCTTCTCCATACTCTTGACGAGCTGAGAAATGCCATCATTGCAGCGGTAAATAGTATCAACGAAGAAGTGTTAAACAGCGTGGTTCGCAATATGCAACGAAGAGTCAATTTATGTATGCAAAATGATGGTGGTCATTTCGAGCATTTATTGTAGATGAAATTATTTATTTTATTATATATTTATTTATATTCTCTAAAAACATCTTAATGAAAATATTTACCAAAGTATTTTTGTTTTAAATGTGATCTAAAAAACAATTAAGGTTAAGTTATAAAACTATCTGGCAGATCAGTAAACTGACATATCTTGTACTACCAACTTACCAATGTTGCCATCTTAAAATTTAAGGTCACGTGGTGATCACATCCGGTTGCTCGCCCTGTACATATGTAAAACAAAAAAATACACTTTTTCTGTGACGTTTGCGGTCAGGTGGTGGTCACATCCGGTTGCTCGCCCTGTATATTTAACTAACAAAAATTATATTTAATCAAAATATTAAAATCATAACAAGTAAATTAGTATTTGAAAATAGAGTGAATTAGTTCATTCATTTATTCATTTATATTGGATTATCCATAAACCGTTCAGTAAGGTTTCCCTCGAATTCAAATAACCGTACAAATACACGTACAAATACAGTTTTGTACGTGTGTATGTAACCGGATATAGAACAATACAAGTTTCGCTGAAATTAGCTCCATTTTCATTTCTACCTTCCGCTTTATTTATTATAAAAGGTTCGCGGTACACATATTATACAAATAAACAAATATAATAAGAGTATGGCCAAATGCAGATATCGATTGCACTTTTCCTGTAGTGTCTGTAGGGCATATGCTGAGTTTTACTCTAACGTAAATATACTACGTACTACCTATATCCATACATACATATCTGGATTCTTAGTAGATAGCTTTTTGAAAAGTTCGTTGCGGTTTATTTATACTTGTCGAAAAGAGATTTATGTTAGATATGCTTTCCATATAGTTTGGTAGTGTATGTATTGTGTTCGCTTCAGCAACTCTTCAGATATCTATAGGTCAGACAAGTTTATACGGATGTTTTATTCATTTGCATGGCGAAAATGACGTGAAATATCGTGGATAAATCGCTGAAAGGACGTTTGCAAAGTTTTTCCTTCGATTTTGTGAATGATGAATCGCTTTAGTTTAAGGATTCAGATATATGTTTGTGAAATCTAGTTGCTTTTGATTGCTGCAAGTCTATAGTTTAGATAAAGAATTTTTAAGTTTCAATATATGCTCCGAATATTTTTCCCATTTATTGTATTTGATTGTCCATAGTTATTGTGTTCGAATTATCTTTAAGTTCTATCAGGTATACTTCATTAACATGTGGATACGTTATTAGAAAGCTATCAAAGTATGTTAGACCGTTGCTGTAG
The DNA here is from genome assembly GCA_023690525.1 of Holotrichia oblita. Lineage (NCBI taxonomy): Eukaryota > Metazoa > Arthropoda > Insecta > Coleoptera > Scarabaeidae > Holotrichia > Holotrichia oblita. Next base: position 51,476,118 of record CM043015.1, read on the forward strand.
AATAGAATAATTTAAAATTCCTAAACTAAAATATCCGACGCATATGAACAAATCTGTCTTGTATTTTAAAAGAAAATTAGTAGGTAATAAAAATTGTTCTATCAAGTCAACTTCAAACAAAGATGGAAAAAATGGTTCTTAGGACATCATCTCGAGTAAAATAGAAAATTTCAAGATCAAGTACATACAATGGCAGAAAATTCAATTGGGTCGTGTGCAAAAAAAAAAACATCAGAGGGTATACGCTTAAAGAAACAATGGCAAAGGAAATCGGCCTTGTACTCGTATCGAAGAATATAGTGTCGCAGAGAATTTGATTTGGCAAGTAAGAATAAAACAGAATTATTTTTCAATCCAATGTGAGGAGTCGACTGTAGCAAACCATGCAATATTGCTTGTCTATTGGTTGTTAAGAAACCCATTCAAGAAGATATATTATTTGTCAAACCTCTCAAAAATTTATTGATAAGGAAACACTCTTCGATATGATCAATATAGCTATTGAAAACAACTTGATTAAACGGGTGCTTTTGTTCGAGGATCATGTTCTGGTCTTGTGGCGTGAGTACAGAAAATTCATGATAAAACCAATTTTACTCACTTCTGTATCTTCTCTCTCACTTTATAAAGACTTTGGAAACCTTCGCATTTCTTTACTACGTCATATAAAAGTCAGATTGCTTTCCCCCTGGTAAAGTTTTGCCCATTTTGTTTGAATGAAGGGCTGAAATTCCTTTATCTTTTAGACCAGTTTTTAAAGATCATTCATTGATTGACTTTTGACCTACTTTAAGAAATTAATCCTTGTAAAGTTTTATAAGCATTTTATAAATCACTTTTCAAAATACACTTACTACGGATCTGATCTAAGACTCAAACGTTCAATCGAACGTTAACGTAAAACTATTTGATTGAATGAGCATTGAATTTAAATCAGTTTCTAATTCAAGCAATCTTAACGAAAAATACTATTATTATGTAATATTCTATTGAGGGAGATGGGTACGTTATTTCGTATTTAGCTTCCTTTTCTACAATAATAACTAAATATGCCATACGCTTATCACATGCAATGCAGGAGATATTTCGAGCGTTATCGAGTTTGCATACGACCTTCAATTGCAAATTAGTATGCTATCATGTCGTATATAAATATGTCACGAGGTGAGCTCACTTAACCGTCCAATGATGGTTGGCATGTCTAGCGAATTGGCCAAGTTTAGTAATAACACTGAAGTTTTTTAGGTATTTCCACATAACGTTTCGGTGATCATGCTTGTTTAGAAAATTTTAGAAACTGATGATACAACAGCATAGAATTATACTACATGCCTCGCTATAGTAATACATGTCTCTTCTCTAAACAGAGTAAATCTAAACTTTTGCATAAACATTTGAATTTGACCTATTTCTTACAACGTATACATACTTATAACTATTTTGGTCGTCTTTTCAGGGTTCCTATAACAGTGTTTCTTAAAAAAAGAAGAGGAGGAAACATTAGTCTTGTAAAAGATTTTATATAAACTAAGCCATAAATCATTACTTGAACCAAACAAGAGTGATCAAGTACATATTATGAATAGATAAATAATCAATGAAATAATCAAAAATGGGGAACAAAACCATTTAATCCCTGCCCCCTCCCGCTATTGCCTTAAAAAGATAGTAATTATTTGCATCATACCTTTTTTTGAGTTGAAAATGCTTTACGGATACTGGATGCTGCTTCCAGTAATGCAGGTCTCCGGCATGGATTGTACAACGCTCCGTATACCCCTAAAAACACCTAGTCTTTTCCACCAATTTTCCTGGTACCGGCCTTATGGACTAAAGCGTCAGCATTATGGTTGTCTTACTACTTAGTAATTCACAAATCTCGTAACTGTCGTTGCCCTTGTTTCTATTCTTTTTGCAAAGTTGCGAAAAGTGAAAGCCTCGTTTTCCCTCTTCTCTAGCATATATTTTGTTACACTTGAGGCTCTTATTCTCTTCCCCAACTCTTTCGCGTTCCCATCTATAACATTCCATGAATGAGGGCTGTGGAGAGTCTCCTCCACCACAGTAAAAGCAAATATTATCCTCTGTCTTACCTAGAGTAAGTGTTCAATGAATTAGAAATTTCTAGGAAAGTACTTTAAAACTTACTTTCGTTGGGAATATCTTCTAAATAATAAAATTCCCGGAAATTTCGGTAAATATACTTTATTGTTTACTTTATAAATACCGCTTTTCATCGTAATAGTTCCTTTTAATATCGTTCGCTAGCATCAGGTAGAAATCCGAAGATCGCAATATCGTCTGGGATACCGTCAATTGCGTTGTCGAGAACAGTTACTGAAAAGTGTTTTTTTTTGCGAAATTAGGGTAAATAAATTATTGTATTTTTGTTTATAGTGTAAATATATAGATTTCAGTTATTTATGGTAGTGTAGTATAGACAGACATTAAGATACTTTTGTATATATTTAATGATATTAAGTTTGTGTTTTGTTATTTGTTGGCATGGGCCGTAAAAAAGACATCAATAATGAAAAGAAAGACATTATTGCTTCATTACTGATTGAAAACAAAATAACCCAGCGAGAAATAGCGAAAAATGTGAAAGTTTCATTTGCTACTGTGTCGCGAATTTCGAAACGGCTAACACAGAACTTACCACCTACCACGTCAAATATGTAGAAGGAATTGTCGTAAAAAGAGAATAACCACTTTTCAAACGTAGAGAAAAATAATATCGACGGCTTTACTAAACCGTAGGGCATCGGCACAAACGATACTTCGGAACTTGCGACCAGATGGGATAAAAATATCACACATGACACTGCGTCATAGACTCTACGAAGGCGGCTTAAAATGTAGACGTCCGGCTAAGAAGCCCAAACTAACTGCTAACTTCAGTGACAAATGTCGGATAGAATCCGTAACGCGCTTTGTATGTGAGGAGAAGACCCTCTGAAAGGTACAAGGACGAATGCCTCGATAAAACTGTTAAGCATCCACCAGTAGTGATGATGTGGAGTTGCATTTCCGAACATGGTCCTGGTCGCCTGTACTTTGTTTGCAGAACCATGAACCAAATTCAATATTTGGAGATGCTGAGGGATGTTTTTTGTTTTCATATTTGCAAGGAATATGTACAGAAGACAAGTCGTACACATTTATGCACGACGGTGCTCCATGCCATACAGCCAAAACTGTAAAAAAGATTTTAGAAGAGTAAGGTACGGCATTGCTTCCTTGGTGTGGGAACTCCGCGGATTTACAGCCAATAGAAAACTGTTGGGCCGTATTAAAATCGAAAATAAAAACATTTCATAATCCAAATATAAATGTGTTAAAACAGAGAATTGAAGAAATTTGGGAAAATGATCCACTTATTAAGGATACAATTAAAACCTGTATAAATAATATGCCACAAAGAATTAGAGAAGTACTGAAAGTCAAAGGTGGTAGTACCAAATATTGATTTACACTACTTGTATTTTCAATTTATAACTTGTTTTGTATAACATAAAACACATAATGTACGTACAAGAAGTTTTATTGCAATATTTTGTGAAAATCATAAGAGTTTCAAATTCATTGAACACCTACTGTATATGGAAAGTACAACTACATAAGGCGCCGTATCCAGTAAAGAACTGAGGTAGGTAGTAGTCGACGAACCTGTGCTTGCACTGTAGCCGAGGGTCTATTGTTATGCATTATATCTTAATAAAAAGAATAAAGAAAGAAAAAGAAGAAAGAAGTTTATCAACACTGTACAAATGTGGATCTTACAACAAAATACATTATCACTTGTACTATGTAATTACTTTTCGCTAAAAATAAAACTGATACTTCCTATTATTTTTGTGAAAAAATCTATGTCTAAAAAGAGCCTAACATGCTATTACGTATAAAAAAGAAACGTGTCAAACCAAGCTAAAAGTTTACCGTTTGGCCGCGTGGAAAAGATCAATCCATTACGATTCAAGAAAGTTTTTCCGTAACATCTTTATTCTCAATAATATTTACCTACTTTATATCAAAACTAGTTTTAACACGAGCTTTATCAATTTTTCAATATAATTTTTAATTTTTGCAATGTTTTTATATATCTACATTTTTTTCTATTTCAGTGTTTGAGTTTTAATTAAAAATAGTATATTAAAAATACCTAGTTATGAAATATTGGAATTATATCAGTAACATTTCCAACTGCAAACTGTTGCATGTAAAGTTTATGATACTCTAAAAATAATTCAATTTTATTATCATTACAAACATTTAAGTTTGATCGTTAGTGATTCAAACTATTATACAATACAATACTCTTTATTATTTGTTTTATGTATAGGAGCGGCATACTGGATCAAAACCTATTGTAACGATGTGAATTGTCTTCCATTGTCAGTTGTCTTTGCATATTTGAGTTTTATAAAATGTCTGAAGGTCAGAAATGTAGTATTATCCAATTACCTCCAGACGATATTAATACTAAACATTTCTACGTATTATAAATAATTTGATTTTAAATTCATTCATTTTGTCTATAGTACACAACTGCCTATACTTTCCAGTTTTTTCATGTACCTAGTAACAGATTCTAATGTGTTGCATGCTATTTTTGACTCCGTTTCCGAAGTAACCGAAGAATATCCCCAGGTTACTCATACGCAGTCAAAAATGTATGTGTTAATACTCCTGTGTAAATTTTCAATTTTTTTGTGTCAATCAAATATCCAGATGTATAAAATATATAGCAAAATACTGTCCAACATTCTTATGTGTATTGCTTTGTAAAATATATTTGGTTACACTGGATACAACGTGGTCTTAGTTTTACAAATGCAAAGGCGTAAATATAGTTGTGAAAGTTTGTATATTATTGCTGTCAGACTACATGTTGATAATAGAATTAACCAGTAAAATACTGTAATGTTATCGGGTTCAAAGCAAACGATATTCGGTTTAAAACGATATATTAATTAAATAAACACTTAATACTAATTATAAAGAAACAAATAACACGAATAACACTAACTATGTATGTACAGATTATTTATATGTCGATTTATAACAATTTATTTATGTATCCGCGACGCGCACGTTCTCCAATCAAGACTGCCTTCCTCTGCTAGATGGCCCATTTATATATGCCTCGGTGATTATTTCTCGATCATTCTATATCGATCTGGACAAGTTCGGAAGGATTACTCATCGGTCGCCGGTCAGGGTGGGTGACGTCATGATCACGCGTGGCGCTGACTCATCACAATACGTAGCAGCAATGAGCATACACAACAACTCAGAAACGAGCTGGAAAGAAAGCTAAATGACATTGGATCACTCCTGTTCCAATAGATGAGCCAAATGTTTTTGTTTCAATTTAAGTATAGTTTAATTATAGTTTATTAACCACCTACTTGGTATTATTCCAGTTAGATATAACATTGAATATATCTGGCAATAGGAATGTCATCTTCGACAATTAATTCAAGCATTTTGCTCCGATGACCTTTTCAACCCTCTAGTTATTACGAAATCATTATTATTTTGATTGTCAACAATTTTCCTTACCCTTTTTACATCTCTAATCGTTAAATAACTTTCAATATATACTTTTACATTTTTAGCCTCTCTTCCATTTCTACAATTCTAATTATTTTGTCGTTTTGGTCCATGACTATATTTGCTTAGTTATCCCCTTTATAATATAAAAGGCATTGTAAACACTAATTCTGATTGAGTCACAAACTGAACTTTTCTTGTTTTCGCCATGAAATAATAAAAAATACAAAAGCAACCCTCTTGCAAAATAGTTACCTCTTACCCATTTTATTCAATGAAATTTTTGAACAATGTTTAAAGCAACCAGCACTTATTAAATTATACAATGAACTTAAAACAAGAAGTACACGCTCTTTTCTACACACTCTATACAATGCATAGACTGCCCGCAAAAATATACAATACACCGAAAAAGTCATAGCCATCTTCTTGATTTTAAAACAGATTCTTGAAAGCGGTTTAAAAAATTTCAAATGCAAAAGATATAAAAACGAATCTAAAATGCTTCCAGATCCGTTAAAGCTCATCAATTGTTTACAAATTTGTCACAGATTGTTTCAATAATGTACCGTAATATCAGACAAATTTCTACGAAACAATAACAGTAACATTCATAGCAATTTAATATTCTATTACATTGTTGTCGTAGTTTACAGTTGCAGTAACGTTTATACTCGAATGACGAAATACTGTCCGCGATTCATTCCACTGAAATTACGAAACGTCATTAATTTTATAACGTAATTCCACCTGATTTATCCAGGGGATCGGTGACATTACGGATCTCATTTTCCCGGGTCCTGAAAAATTCAGGACACGCACATCCGAAGCGGATGAACTAGAAACGAATTGTTGTATTCTTTTATATTCAATTTCGTTCTTGCTGGGGAGTATTAAAAAGTAGATTAATGAGAAAATGACTGCCTCTGTATTTCTTTTACCTTCTATAACATGATATTGTAGATATTCTTCTTAAAAGTAAACTCGAAGATGACAAGATTTAAAATTTACACGTCAATGCAATGCAAGATATTTATTAATTCGTAGGTAGCATTAGTAACGTTTGTAACAACAATGCGTTTGTAGTACTGAAAACAGTTTTATTTCAGACTTTTGTATCACACTTTGTTGCAGACAAAAAAATTAGAAATCATGGTACTTTTAAATAGAATTAAAACATTAATTCTTTTATTTTTTTTCTCGAAAACGGTTCATTTTATCGACAATGAACAAGAGTACCTATTCTTTATCTTAATGTTCAAGGTTTCCAAATTTGTTATTATACAGGGTGTTCAAAATGTAAGCATTGAAATGTACAACTTAGTCCGCCCCTGGTAAACTAATCAAGCTAATTTAAATTTAAGGGCAGTATTTTAAGAATTCCTTACTACTGTTTATCATATTAAATTTTCATTAACCTTCCGTGGGTAAGGTGCGAAATTTTCTTTTATGGGTAAGGTCGGTCTTGCAGACCGCAATTTTAAAAAATTAGCCAAAAATTTGTGAAGCCGTTTGTTTAAAAAACTTTGATATCTGTGTAATTCTTATATAAATGTTGAGGTGTGGGGATGGAATTTACATTAATAAATGTAATTTTTGTGTAAAATATTGACATTTGAAAATAACTCAATTTTTTTGGTAATGTAATTTTATTAATTTTTATATTAAAAAACTGCAAACTGGAATTAGACTATTACATAAAAAATGGTAAGAACATATTCTAATAAATAAGGAAAATGTAAATTTATTGATTTTACAATATTTGGAAAACGAAACTATTCATCTACCGTTTTCATCTACGTTTTTTCATCTACCGTTTGAACTATTATTTTATGAAGCACTGTATATTGTACAACGTCTGCCTCAGTACTGAAGTAGCATAGTGTTCTGAAGGAATACATGACAGCTCAACCCCCTCTAGCGGAAAACTTTTGAAATATGGCACAAAATGTATTGGCTCGGTCTCAGAGACCGTACCTTACCCATCGAAGGTTAAATTATAATACGTAGTTTAAAAGTTATTCAAGAAAAATTGATTTCCAGTGGTGTCCCTTAGGAGGCCATATCTCCGTCGGGAAGGCCGCGAGGAAAAAAATTGGGAACTTGTCATCTTATTTTTCAATGTTCTATCTGAATCCGAGAGATTTCCGACATTTCTTCGGACACATTGTATATACTGTAAGTACCATGACGCGATCAAAACCCGGAAGCTCTCATCAGTTTCATAAAAAAACATTCTTTAGGTCAACGCCTCATTTCCCAAATTTTGAAAATTGTAGCAGATTGCTAGGTTACATTAGTTTAAAGGTTTGCAAACAAGAAGTACAAATTTGTTGAAAAGAAAACGAAGAGAGCATCTATTTATTGTTTGCATTATTAATTGTTTTAAATTGTATTAGGTTTGTTTTACATTGTACCATAGTCTAAAAGAAAAACAAAAACTTCATCTTCAATTCAATCTCCTTTTTTTGAAATTGAAAAAAAAAAAAAGTTGTTGCAGGTTGCTTAAGATTTGTTCTATAATATTGCAAAGTCTTGCAAAGTAATACTAAGTGTCAGACGGGGGAAAAAAGACATTTGCTTTCGTATACAACCACAACATAATTGAGAAAAATACTTTTCTAGCATCCCGGCATAAAAAATCTTCTTTTGGCTGGTTTTTAATATCAATTTTCAGACATCTGGCAAAATGTAGAGCAAAATTAGATAACCTAACAACTTACAAAGAATCAAACAGCAAAAACACAAATAGTGTGGGTCGTGTTGTGGTATAATGCTTTTTATATAGGTTGGTAGGATGTAAGTAGTGAAGTTAAAACAGTAGCGTGTGCACGCTTTATGATTCTGTGTTGTAGTAGTATTGTTATAAGTAGTAATGTTATGTGATTAGAAATAAATAGATCTTATACAGTATCAGTGAAGGCTCTTATTGTATTGTTCCACTGTGAGAAAAGAAGAATTAAAATAACAGGTTATGGGCCCAGGCACTAGAGAAATAGAAAAGAACAGATTAACAAGTATATAAAGAAAAAGGCGTTAAGAAAAATGGCGAAGGCGGAAAAAAAGAATACTTTCAACATAGATATTTTAACAAGTAATAATTATCACACCTGGAAATTCCGTATGATGACATTAATGCAAGAAAAAGAAGTTAAAGAATTTATCGAAAACGAATTTAAGGAAGAAAATTATACGGATGAAACAAAGAAGGTCGAAGCGAGGAAAGGAGATAACAAATGTAAATCTTATATAGTTCAATGTCTAGATGATACACAGATCGAATTAATTAGAAACAAAACCACAGCGTATAGTATGTGGAAAAGTTTAGAGGAAAGGCATGAAAAGAAAGGTGTTCCCGGACAGATGCTCTTAAGAAAAAAACTAATGAATATGAAATTACAGGAAGTGAAACACCTGGAAAAATTTCTAAGTGAATTCGATGAAACAACAAGACAGCTACAAGTGACAGGAGCTAATGTAACAAAGGAAGATTTAATATGCAGTTTATTACTTGCGATGCCACCATTCTTCGAAACAATCGTTACAATTATTGAAAATATGCCTGAAACAGATCTAACAATAGAGGTGGTAAAAACGAAATTAAGATGTGAAGCTGAAAGATGGGAGGCATTAAATGAAAATAAAGAATTAGACAAAAGAAGCAATGTGAAACCCGCTGCATTTTCTATCAATCGCCAAGGAGTATGTTATGGGTGTGGTGAAAGTGGTCATTATAAAAAGGATTGTAAGAAAGTGAAAAATCAATCGACCAGAGGAAGAGGATATACAGGATTTCAACGAGACTACAACAGAGGTACATATCGTGGGGAACGAGGTGGATATAACAGAGGACGAAGCAGTAGAGGAAACAGAAGAGGCGGAAGTGAAGAGAATGACAGAAGAGGGAACTATGCGGAGAATCAAAAGGAGAAGAATGGAACAGAAGAACAAGGTATTTGTTTTATGACTAATAATGAGAGCAAAGAAGATGATGTAAGTGTTGACGATCTTTTATTTCACATAGACTCAGGTTGTACTGATCATTTAGTAAATGATAAAAGATATTTTACTGATTTCTTATATTTAAAAAATCCAATAAAAATCGCTGTTGCAAAGAATAATAACTTTATGGAGGCTATTGGTGTAGGAAATATAAAAGTATTTAGTATAGTAAATGATAAGAGAATAGAGTGTACAATAAATAATGTTCTTTATGTTCCAAATTTAAGGAAAAATTTAATGTCTGTCAGAAGATTAGAAGTAAATAATATTAAAGTAGTATTTGAAAATGGTAAAGTATTGATGTATAAAGATGCAGATTTAGTGTGTATAGGCAATCGGAATAGGCTTTATGAGGTTACTTTTAAATTAAATAATTTGAATGAGTGTTTAAATGTAGAATCAGAAAATGAAAAAGTAACACTATGGCATAAAAGATTAGGACATATGTGTCAAAGTAATTTAGAAAAAATAATTAAGAATAATATGGTTAGAGGAATAGATAATTTCAGTTTGGGTAAAATCGATTTCTGTGAGTCCTGTGTAGGGGGAAAAATGACAAAATTAAGTTTTGGTAGTAGAAATAAAGCAAGTAGATTATTAGAAGTTATACACACAGACATCGCTGGACCAATAACACCTTTGAGTCATGATGGGGGTAAATATTTTCTAACTTTCATAGATGATTATTCAAATTTTACTCAGGTATTTATTATTAAAAGCAAAACTGAAGTGTACAATCATTTTAAAGAATACGTCAATATGGTGCAATCAAAATTTAACTTCAAAGTAGCAGTTCTTAGATGCGACAATGGAAGCGAATATATTACAAATGAATTAAAAGATTTCTGTAGAGAAAATGGTACATTTATTGATTACACGACTCCGTACACGCCTCAACAAAACGGTAAAGCGGAAAGGTATAATCGTAGTCTGGTAGATAAAGCAAGAGCAATGATGCAGGAAGCTAACATGCCAAAGTTATTTTGGAATGAGGCAATAAGAGTAGCCGCATACATTCTGAATAGATCTCCACATAATTACATAAAAAATAAGACACCTGCAGAGATTTGGAATGGAATTAAACCAGACATCAAAAACATAAGAATATTTGGGTGCACTGCATATGCGCATATACCAGATCAATTCAGAGACAAATTTGACAAAAAATCAGAAAAGTGCATCATGATTGGGTACACGAATACGGGATATAGATTATATAATATAGTAAAAGAAAAAATAATTATGGCAAGAGACGTAATTTTTAATGAAAATGATTTTTATTATAAGAAGAAAACGGTAAATATTGATATAAATGATGAGGATGACGATAAGAAAAAGGGAAAAGAAATGGACGAACAAAAGGGACAAGAAACCGAAAGCGAGGAAGAGACGCATTATGAAGAAGTAGATAAAGAATTAAAGAAAAGAAAACAGAAACTACCAGTGAAATTTAATGACTATGAGATGTATATGGCTTTTGATGCAATATCATATATAGAAAAGGTGCCTGAGAGTATAGAAGAGTTAAATGAAAGAAATGATAGAAATTTATGGACGGAAGCAATGAATAGAGAGATAAAATCAATTGAGGAAAATAAAACGTGGACAGAGGTTAAGACGCCGAAGAATGCGGAAATTTTAAATACTAAATGGGTGTTTGCTTCAAAACCTTTTGAAAATAATTTACAGGATAAATATAAAGCGCGACTTGTAGTAAGAGGGTTTGGACAAAAAGAATCATTTGATTTCAATGACTTATATTCACCAGTGGCACGAATGTCGACGATTAGGACGCTATTATCAATAGGAAACTATAATCATTATTATTTTAAGCAACTAGATGTCAAGACAGCCTTCTTGAATGGAGATTTAAAAGAAGATGTTTATGTTTATCCGCCAGAGAGGGTCAAGTGTAAATCGGGAAACATTTTAAAATTGAACAAGTCATTATATGGACTAAAACAGGCGTCTAAGTGTTGGAACAACAAAATAAATAGTTATTTGGTAAATTTAGGATTTAAACGATCAGAAGCTGATTATTGTTTATATATTAAAACAGACAATAATCAAGTTATGTATTTGTTATTGTATGTTGATGACATTATTTTATCGGGACCAGATTTAGCGGAGATAGACAGATGCAAACAAGAATTAATGAATAAATTCGAAATAAAAGATAAAGGTAGTTTGAAAAATTTTTTAGGACTGGAAATTGATTATGACAGAGAAAAAGGGATATTAAAATTAAGCCAGGAGAGGTATTTAAAGGGAATTTTAAAGCGTTTCAATTTTGAAAACTGCAAATCATGTAATACACCCATAGACCCAAGATTAAAAATAAAAATAAGTGAAGACAAAGAATGTCAAAATAAGCCAGTTAGGCAATTGATCGGATGTTTGATGTATCTTATGCTGGGTTCTAGACCAGACATTAGTTTTACTGTAAATTATTATAGTAGGTTTCAAGATAAAAATTCCGAAGAAGTGTGGATGTGCTTAAAGAGGCTATTACGGTATTTGAAGGGTACTGTAGCAATGAAGTTAATATATCAGAGGAAAGAAAAGGATTTGCCATTGGTTTGCTATGTCGATTCGGACTGGGCGAGTGACTTAACAGACAGGAAATCGGTGACAGGTTTTATTATTAAAATATATGGAAATTGTGTGGCGTGGGTCACCAGGAAACAGAATTGTGTCGCTTTATCGAGTTCAGAAGCTGAATTAGTTGCCTTATGTGCAGGAGTTCAGGATTGTTTGTGGTATAAAAAGATGTTATATGATATGAATGTGAATATTTTGAATTTCAAAGTCTTCGAAGACAATCAAGGATGTATCGCATTAGTAAAGAATCCGGAAAATAATAAACGCGTGAAGCATATTGACATTAAGTTTAACTTTGTTTTAGAAAACATGAGTAAACATAGTATGATGTTAGAATATATTAGTTCTGAATTGCAATTGGCTGATATGTTAACAAAAGGACAGAATAGAGATCGGTTTTATTCAAATAGGAAGGAAATAGGTTTAGAATAGGATAAAATTTTTGAATATAATATTTTGTAAATGAGTTTTGTAATACATATTTTATTTTGAGATTGAGATGACTGAAATGAGTACCTATAGCAAAGCATTAAGAGAGGGTGTTGTGGTATAATGCTTTTTATATAGGTTGGTAGGATGTAAGTAGTGAAGTTAAAACAGTAGCGTGTGCACGCTTTATGATTCTGTGTTGTAGTAGTATTGTTATAAGTAGTAATGTTATGTGATTAGAAATAAATAGATCTTATACAGTATCAGTGAAGGCTCTTATTGTATTGTTCCACTGTGAGAAAAGAAGAATTAAAATAACAGGTCGCAGTCGCGCAGAGGACACGCGGGCTTTTTTTATTATTTCCTGAACTATATATAATGGAAAGATAAAATTTTGCAACACAGATCAGGACCACTGGAACTAAAACGCTACACCACTAAGACCGACATGGTTGATACAGAGTGACCACGGGAAGTATTAACATTTTAGATGGGACTGTACCAAGTCCTGGCGAGTGGTCAGGTGATGGTAGAGCAGTCAATCACCTCTCAAGGCGTGCCCATTTATGTGTCCCAGTCGCAATGGAGCAGTGGACAATTGAATATCGCGTGTTTACCTACGAGTCGAATGTAAGAAACAATGATTCAGTGGTAGTGGCTCAGCGTGATTTTCACCATTGAACGTTGGTTTAGAAGTTTTCGCACCACGGGCAAAATTACGAGTAAAAAACCAGCGCGTGCTATACGAACGGTGCGGACTTCGGAGAACATTGAAAGGGTCAGAACAGCAATGACCAGGAGACAACATGTTATTGATCCCTTCTTTTTTGAGGATGTAGTTGCAGTGGCAGTGACTGCGAATCGGTACCTGCATATGATCGATACATTTTTTCTTCCACACTGCAAAGGTTCAACTTGCAACAGGACATATGGTTCCAGCAAGACGAAGCTACTGCTCCCAGAGCAAGAATTACGATGATCTTGCTGCAAAACTTGTTTCCGGGTCATGTGATTTCAAAATTTGAAAATGTGCCCTGGCCTCCTCGTTCCCCCGACATCAACGTGTGCGATTTTTTATGTGGGGACATTTGAAAGAAAATATTTTTCTACGCAAACCTCGTAATTTGGATGATCTGAAGGAGGTAATTCGTGAAGAGATGATCAAGAATTGAAAATTAAGTTCAACGGCATGTCCTAACAAACATGTTAGGAAAGTAAATAAATTTGTTTAAAATGTTAATACATTTCACACAGCAATTTGCACGGTAGGAGTTACACGATAAACATAACAAGGTTATCGTTTACGCCTACCAAGAAATATTACTTTGTAGCAGCTTTAAGATAGAGAAAATAAATTTCCCTTGTCACATAAAAAAGATTCTCTATGGTCCACTAATGCAAAGTAAAACCCAAGTACAGATTAAAAATTAAAAATCCCCCAGTCATCTGTAGAAAACTCATCTAAATTTTTCCTCGGTAAGGTATTCCTCCGAACCTGAATATGTACTCGCCGAGGGATGAATAATTCCTTTGTTTAGCAAGAGAATATGGTATTTCGTACGACAAGGGTTCGTCCGGCAACGTATTCAGAGGTTCTGTGGTTTATCCGCTGAATATAATTGTAACTAGAACTGAATAATTTAAAATAGCTCCCGGATTATTGAGCTAATCTTGCGCACGTAAACGAACGCGTACCTAATTGATGGAATTAGCAATAACGTTGTGGGGTGTTAAGAATCTCGGATACTAAGCACATATTTACGTGTTAAATTTATCATTATTGACTGTTTCATACGTATATAAATTACAATATAGGTATTAATTAGTATGAATTAAGTCACTTTTAAAGTAATGTATGTACTGACATTTAAATGGCACCCAAGGTACAGATTTACACCTTCTGTTTGAGTTAAATTTTATTACCACTTAATATATTTGTTTTTTAGTCTTTTAACATTAAGCTGTCGTAACCACTTGTTTTATTTCGTTTCCATTTTGTTTTATCTGCTCTTCCGGGATAAATAATGTAGTTCACGAGCATCCATTTGTATCTTTGTCTTTAGAACGCGGGATAAGTATCTATATCTGTCTCGAAATCTGTTAATGCCTTCTCCTTTTTCTCCCAGATTCAAGTAATTACCAGTGACATTCTTGTTCCACGCTGTTAACACGCATCGTTAGTTGAGAATAAATTATGTTCCTGTTATCTTTTTGCAGTATTTTATCTACTATATAAGCTCAGAGTTTTTACAAAATAAGCTATACGTATGTATGTATTATATGTCGAAGGCATTAAAGGACGCTCTGAATTTCTGGAATAATAGTTTAGATTTAGATTTAAGTAATGGTGATATTACGCTACGGCCTATTGGTCTCTTGTGTCCCCTGCATGAGCTGTAAGCTGCTGGGGTATGCCCGCTCTCAAAGCTCTCCATCCAGTCTAAGAGCTTTAATAAACTGCATTCGCTGTGATGGTTTCAGAGAAGGTATTTCATCTTCGTCTATGACATGTTTACCGAGACACGGGTTCCCATGATGGCGGTGCAGTAAGATGTCAAGTGCACCGGATTTTCATCCTCAGTGTTCACCAAGGTGACAATGCCCAGTAAGAAGACCTGTGAGGATGCGTAGTCTATTTCTGCTTAGTTCTAGCAAAGTTTTTGCTCTGTGCTTGTTTTCCAAGGAAGATTTTGGAGTGCCTCAGACCAGGGAGATTCTTCCGGAGGGATGCCCTGAGCCTCTCTTCTCTGTCTAAGTAGATGTAGGTGCTTATCCCTATACCACAGAACGGTTCCGGTCCCACAAGTGGGGTTGTGGCGGCCTTTCTTGCTAATAAATTAGCTTCTTCGTTACCTCTGATTCCAGTATATCCTGGCACCCAGCATAATGCAACTCTGTTTTCCGTGCCCAGGTTACTTAATTTGTTAAGACATTCCCAGACTAATTTCGAGCTGATGGTGTTAGAACTCAGCGCCGTTATGGCTGCTTGACTATCGGAGAAAATTGCAATGCTCTGCTTCCTCCGATAGTTCCTGTCCAGGTTCAATTAAGCATATCTTCCAATGGCATTGATCTCCGCTTGGAAGACATTGGGGTATATCCCTATTGGCTCATGTCCCAAATATCCCTGTGGAATAATAGTTTCTACCGCCAGATCTTATAACTGTACAATCGAAGAACCTCAATGCCTCCACTTCTAATATCAGTGCACAAAGTAGCGCATTTACTTCCTTTGTAATGTAATGCAGGTTTTTATTTTTTGTTCTAACAGAATAAAAGGTGAAAGTTAATAAGTGCACCACGTTGACTAAATATTGTTTTCCAGTTTTATTTATACCATTGTATGTTGGCTACAATTGTAGCAAGTTTGAAAAACAAAGGTTACTTTGTTTGCTTGCTTTGTTACATGCACCACCTTGCCATAAGTGGTATACATATAGTGCCATTAATTATAGGCGATTCACTTTGGTATTCGCCCACCTGTAACTGTTTTACCTTTGCGAAAAAGTGTAACAAACCATATATGTATATTCGTAAATCCGATGACAAAACCTATCGGAGAGGATGGTCAATTGATCTTTACGATGACATCTATCAAAAAAGTGACTGTCAACTTTTTTTTTTTATGACACCCTGTATATTTTTTTGCACCATTTAATAGGTATTTTATTTCTAATTCCGAATATGTATCACACTCTTTACTTTTGGATAGAGTAACAGAAATAATCACTAAAAATCGTGGAGATAGTTCTAGGAAAAAAATAGATGCCCATGAAAATAATTTCAATTCACTTTTAACTGTCAACAACACATATCACGGCACGTCACTTAGTTGTGATTTCTTTAAAAATGGCTGTGTATTAAAACCAAGAGAAGTTAGATATGATTTTAATCTATGGTGAATGTCAAAAAAATAGTAAGGTCGCTAGACGAATGTACCAACAACGGTATCCAGAGAGATCATTGCCATCTGACAAATTATTAGCAAAACTAGCAAGAAATTTGGGTGCATTTGGGAGTTTCAAGAAGAAGAGATGTGCTTGTAGACCAAGGATTACAAGAAATGAAGACAATGCAATTGCAGTTTTAGCTCGAGTAAGTGTTGATCCCCGCATATCCATTCGGCAAATAACCAATGAAACTGATATTTCTTTTTCGTCAATTCAATGGATTTTGAAAGATAATAAACTGCATCCATTTAAAATTCACGTACATCAAGCTTTGCTTCCTCGAGATTACGACGAACGGGTAAACTTTATAACCTGTCTGAACTATGCCCACGAAGTTGGGATTTTACAACTTGTCATGTGGTCAGACGAATCTCGATTTCAAAGCAATGGAAAAGTGAATCACCACAATTGCCACTATTGGTCAGAACATAATCCTCACTGGCTTCGATAAATCAATTTTTAAAATGTTTGAGGAATAAATGTATGGTGTGGCATCCTTAATGGAAAAATGATTGGACCAAAACTTTATGAAGGCACACTCACGGCGGAAAGGTATCGACAGTATTTAAGGCAGGCATTATACGAATATAAGGACGATGTTCCGTTACAAATATATGGTCAAATCTGATATTACAACAAGACCAGCTCATGGCTGTCGAATTGTCACCAATTATTTAAATGAAGTTTATATTGGACGGTGGGTTGGAAATCGTAGTGGCCCCCCGGATCTCACGCCACTTGATTTCTTTCTGTGGCCATATCTTAAGGGGAGGGTTTAAACAACATCTCTAGTTGATTTGGAAGATCTGCAGAATAGAATAAAACATGGATGCCGTCAGTTGACTCAAGAAGTTCTTTTGCGTGACTGTACTCAGGAGGTATTACATAAGGCAGAAATGTGTCTTGAGATGAACGGTGCAAATTTCGAGCATTTGATGAACTGGGAGTAAAATTTGAATCGGTTCCAAAGTATGATATGGCAAAGCAATCAACTGAACCCTGAAGACTGGGGTTAGAAATTAGAAATAATACTTTGGAACCGATTCAAACTTTACTTCCCCCTGCTCCAGAAAACCTTCTTAACACTATTTTTTGTAATTGCAAGAAAGGTTGTAGTGCCAAATGCGGCTGTAGAAAAGTAAGGTTAGAGTGTTCTCCAGTGTGTACCAATTGCCAAGGTCAGTATCGCTCAAATGTCCAATTGAATACAACAGAGGAAGGTTTATGTGATTTTGATGAAGAGACAACTGATTCATCTTCATTTGAACAATTTATGAATATCCAGCAGGAGGAAGAAGAAAAAGAAGAAGAAGAAGACATGATTGTTGAAGTTGACTATAAAAATGAAAAATGAATATGAATATTAAAAGAAATCAGAACGACAATTAAACTCAATAACCAATATCAATATTAATAATATTCATCCAGTTAAATAAGTATTGTCTCTAAAAATTACGTCATAACTGTTCGTGGAAACCCAAAAAAACCTGAAATGTTGATCTTTGATCCCGAATAACTTTCTTAGCACACATGGGATTGATGGAGACTTTTAAATTTTTTTTTAATGGTAAACCCAAGGTCTCCACCAAAATTTGGCTCTGTCGGAATTTTTTTAATTGATCACTATTTTTATCCCTAAATTGACCGATCTATATAACTATAGCAGCTACTACAAGAGATCAGTCATTAATCTAAGAAGAAAAATTGTTTGTTAAGTAATGATATAATTACATTCGTATCAAGTGAGTTGCAAACTTATTGAAAATAATTCTAATTTACGAGAATTAACACCAGCCTTAGCACCCCTCTAACTTGCTAACTGGGTCGTTAGTTATTGGTAAGAAAACAGTTCACAGATAACTAACATTATTCAGTAAAGACGATACGATGTTTTCGTGTGACCAACAATAGGGGACTACCACGAAGTCGATAAATTAGATGTAATTCATGAGCAGGAAAATGTGATTGGATATTCATGTTTCCTTTGCGATATTTAATAATTGATGCTTTTAGCGATCACATTTTAAATTTAGATTTAGTAAAATTTTCAAATATTTTACAGTTGTTATGCTTGAGTGGTATATATGTATATGAGTGCGTGAATGACTCCAAATAGACACAACAACGATCAAGTGTAAAGGTCTAACAGCAATCAGGAACTTAATATGGACAGCGAATGTGACGACACAACTTATACAAATCCCTTATCCCAAAGAGGTCTGAACTAATCTAGCGATAAACCCTAAATTTCCAGGCAAATAGAGTAATCATCTTAGCCGCCAATTTATTATCACTTCACTTCATAATAGAGAAAGTTCCGCTTCGATAATTTTCGGATACACACTTTAGCTAATATGAATACGCACCACTACCTACCCTTAGAAATTTATTGCACGATAAATTTAGTTCTCGGCTTCAAAGTGAGTCGCGCAAAACGTAAACAAAATTATTTACCTAACAGGTCTCATATTTAATTAGAGACTAAACTAGCAAGAACGAACATATTATTCAAACAAATTCAATTACGGAATAATAACATTGTTGGTCTAGCACGATTGCACCGTGGAGTTTGCAAGTCGAATGGAACTTTATAGCGTGTTCTATAAAGTGTGTAGGTGGTAAAATTACGTAATTGCAGCGAGTGAAATATAGTCCAAACTCGTTGCATACGAATTGGAACTACATGATGTGAGTTATGTAAAGAAAAGGAAAGATCAAGGTACATGATTAAAATAATATGTGAGAAACTTTTCTGATTATTCATCAACCATGTATGAAAATTAATTTACCTACGAATTACTCTTCAAATTTCGACTTGTGTAAGATACTAAAACTAATTAGGTCGTAATGAATGAGTTTATTATGAAGTGACTCATAATTTTACGGTGACATACTATTAATTCTGAGAAAGGAAAATATTGATATTCTCAATTCATTTAACCTTCTGACCAATATCTTTTCTGACATCAATAATTCTCAGAATATGTTTAGATTCTCTCATTAAATTCTATAACATATACCTGTTCCGGCGTTTAATTGTGTAGGATACTTTTCTCGGTGGCGTTTAAAAGGGACGAGGTGTTTATTAAAGTAGGACGTTTATTTCTTTTGACATTATTTTCTTGCGGCGATTATTGGAATAGCGGCGCTAATTAGAATAAATATGGTATATGCATGGGCATGGTATTATTTTATTGTAATAGTTCGTATCTTTACATTTTGTTTCATTTTATTGTACTTACCCTGAGATACTCATCCTATAGAAATAAAAAAACTATACTATATTGTTAATAATAATGATAATATGTGGTATTGTGGATTCAAATATTCGCTTATGTCCTATGCATGCTATAGGATCACCGTAAATGTAATGTAATAACATATTGCTATGGATTATATGGTGAAGAGTTTTGAGCGACGCTGACGATCCATGATGCCTGGTTTCAGTCAGGAGATGGCGCGCATCGATATAGTATAATTTATTTTGTTATTTGAAATGTAATTATTGTAATTAAAATTTGTTTGATGTTTAGTTTAGAGTTGTCAAGTTGTAGAATTTTTGCGGATTACGAATATGTATTTTGTTATGATGTACGACGTAAATTTATTTAGATATTGCGATGTTAAAAAGTTGAATTTTATTTAAATGAGCTTTTTGTCGATAGATGTTGCTTAGGCCGGATTGTACAAACCTAAGTTCAAGTGGAGTTCAACTAAACGGAAATTCAACTGAACTTGAGTTTAACTTTTTGGTCTGTTGTACAAATGCTGTTTAGATTGAGTTTAGCTAAGCTGCACAGACGAACGTTTTCATCCTGGTAATAGCAAGCGATGCACATTCGCACATGCGCGTTTGAAACATCAACGGCATCAACTGTCACTTTTGTTTGTGTTTTGATTTGACGTCTACATATTGAGATCGAAACTGTACAATGTATTTGTAAAACGCTCAGATACCTGCATATACAGCGTTAGTAAAAAGTACCGGAACGGTCGAATAACTTTGTTATTTGAAATTTGATGATGATTTCTGAAATTTGGTATGGGGGTATAGTTAATATAAATGCATTTTATGCATTTTATATTTTTTTCACTTCCGGTTTAATCGGCAATACGTCCAACTTTTTTTTTAACGAAACGCCCAGATTTTTTTAACAGTTTTGAATGCAAAATAAAAAACTACGTTCAGGAAGTATTAAGATGTTTATTTTTATTCACAAGAAAACAGTTAAAAAAATTAAAAAGTGTCCTAATACAGAAAAATCAAGATACCTGTCTATTCAGGTTGCGATTACAATAATTGTTCAAAATGCCCTCGATTTACAATTTGACAAAAATGTAAAGTGTAAAATAAAATTTCTTATTGAATTTTGTATTTGTTCTGGAGTGATGCGATTGGCTTCTTGAACTATTCTCTCTTCCAATTGTTCAAGATTATGGGGATGATTTTTGTACACTTGACATTTCAAGTGACCCTAAAAGAAAAAATCTAATGGCGAGAGATCTGGCGAACGTGCTGGCCATTCGATTGCTCCTTTACGTCCGATCCAACGATCCGGGAAAATTTCATTCCAATAATCGCGGACATTATGGGCAAAATGGAGGGGAGCTCCATCTTGTTGAAACCAAAAATGTGCATTAGGGTGATCACCTATGTTTGCATTTGGAAAGAGGGCCGCAAGTGCTGGAACAACCTTATTTCGCAATAAATTTAAGTAGACGTTGCCAGTTAAATTTCCTCTTATAAAAAATGGTCCTATGATGTTGTTTCCAACAAGACCAGCCCAGATATTCACCTTTTGAGGACGCTGTGTATAGACTTCTTCAATCCAATGCGGATTTTCAATTGACCAGTAGCGACAATTATGTCTGTTCACAGTGCCGTTGAGACAAAACGTTGCCGCATCTGAAAAATGATGTGATCTAAAACATTAGGCTGCTGCTCAATCAATTACGTCATTGTTTCGCAAAAATGTAGTCTACGATCTGGAGCATCTTCAGTTAACTCATGGACGGGATACATTTTATAGGCTTTAATTCTTGCTGATTTAAGAATCTTATGAGCAGATTTTTGAGAGATCTCATGAATTTGACCTAATTCTCTTGTGGACACGTGATCATTTTCTTCCACTGTAAGTAACACATTCAAACTAGTTTCTTCGTCTGTTGCTGTTAATGGACGTCCCCTTCTAGGTAAATCCTTCGCCTGACGAAAGACTTCAAACTTTTGAATTGTTCGGCATACCGTACTTTTACTAATGTGACGATCCGGATAAACAGTATTAAAAAAAATACGAACCTCTTCAAAAGAACGTTGACGATCACCGTACCCACGCATCATTAATATCTCAATTCGTTCTGATCCAGTAAGTTTTACTGCCATTTTCAAATGTGTCAATGTCTAAAATAAGTAAATTTATAGCGATGTAAAAGTTAAAACGCTTTTAAAATTGTCAAATGTGACGGCAAAAAGAATGCAAACACTAAACAACAACTTTTTTCAAAGGTACCTTGTTTTTTCTGTATTGGGGCACTTTTTTAATTTTTTAACTGTTTTCTTGTGAATAAAAATAAACATGAACGTAGTTTTTTATTTTGCATTCAAAAATGTTAAAAAAATCTGGGCGTTCCGTTAAAAAAAAAGTTGGACGTATTGCCGACTAAACCGGAAGTGAAAAAAACATAAACCGTATTGCATAAAATGCATTTACATTAACTATACCCCCATACCAAATTTCAGAAATCATAATTTTCAAATAACAAAGGTATTCGACCGTTCCGGGACTTTTTACTAACGCTGTATAACACAACATTGTTATATTGTTGTGTAATGGGATCATGTACTTTATCGTAGAAAACACAAAAATTGCTGAACAGCATGGCATTACAAGTCGGATTTCCCAGCGGGCTGAAGCTAAAAGCTAATTAGAAGTTTCAAAAAATCAATTTTTCGAAAAAGAACATGAGCTCAAGTTACAATTTATGAGAGAAAAGCATGAACTGGAACTTGAGCTCATGAAGAAGAAAAAACAGCACATGAAATGAAGTTAATGGAACAAGAGAGAATAAAATCATTCCATTTTTGAAATTGGTTTTCACGAGGACGAAATACTTTGCGACGCCTCTGTCGATTTATAAGATCTACCAGTTCTAACATCTCTTCATTATCTCAATCGATAAATCTTTTCATATTTTGAACAACAATATTCTTTTTCAAAATGTAAAACACTACTATATAATAATAAATTATCATCAACCGTATCGTATCACAACACAAAAGTGACGTTAGGTGACTTGAACTCAAGCTTAAACCGTCAAATTTGATAGTTCAAGTTAAACCAGAGTTGGACTTCCGCGCAGGACTACACTCGCATTGTACAACTCAAGTAAAACTTGAACTTTGGGTTTTCTTCGGTTTAAGCTGAACTCGAGCTTAAACTCGCAATGTACAATCGGGCCTTAGAATATTTCTGTATGAAGATCATATGTGGAGAGGGAGATCTAATTTTTTTGTGGATGGTAGATGAGAGATTGTTTTTAAGATAGAGAGTAAAAGAGATCTATCGTGTAAAGTCATACATATTTATTTGCGTTAGTTCACAAATTTAAGGTAATATTAATTCTTAGTAAATTTAATCCTTTTGATTAGAGAGAAGGTATTGTCTTTGCTTTTAAATATCTAGTTTTGTAAGTTTTGTAGTTTATTTGAAATTAAGAGAATTGGAAAGTAATTTAATTTTGTTTCGGGAGATCAGTCAAAATTTTCGGAATTTTTTCAAACAAAAATTAAGCGTTTATTATGAGTTGCGATCACTTTGTCGTTGTTCAGATTTATTTGTTGCTAAGCAACCTACACATTTCAATAAACATTAGTGTCAAAAATTTGATCAATATGTCATACAAATTGGAAATTTGACAAAAAATATTTACAAGCTTGTTGGACAGTTCAATAAACGAGAAATTGTGAGAATTTTTGATACAGAAAATATTTCAAAAACAACTATATATACGACCATAACTGAATGTGAGCAAGGCACACAGTTCTTGCATTCTTCTTTAGATGAGTTATATATAAGTTTTGTTACTTGTCCATGAAATATTAAGTAATAACTTATAAAAATTGTCTATAAATTACATGCATTATGGCAGAACACTCTGAAAGCTAACCGTTGCCAAAATTTCTATTTATTCCGACTATGTAGCATCTAAAAATAATCCGAAATCGCTTGTGCATGCAACGTGCAAAATTGGGACGTACAACCCTTAGTAGCTGCGCAAAGCAAAATCCGTGTTACAGTATTGAAAATTTATTACTTCTATCCTGTTTTATATGTCCTATCAATGATTTATGTACGCAAACATGCTTTTAGTCAAGATGGAACTTTGCCGATCGCTAAATGCACGAAAATATACTGTCAACAACCACAACGTTCGATATTGCGCTGCATCCCCGCATGATTTATAATTGCTTTAAAGTGATTTCTTACTGTATTTGTTTCGCAATCACGTAATGAACACTTTCCTAAATAGCAGTATTTCTTGATATCAATTCTGTGAATTAAAATAGAAATTTTAATTGGGGTTAATTTGAATTATTTCTTAGTAGAACTGATTATTTCATAATTGCAAAGTTTAGAATCAATGACAATAATTTTGTGTAGCATTGGTAATAACATTAAAGTTAAAAGTCTACGCAAAAGTTGTATAGTTATTATTACGATATGGAAACCGTGAAAAAATTTGACGGTATCTCTTATAGAAGCCTTTATAAAGGGACCTGTTTATAATAACCTGTATAATTAATAATAAATTAGGAATATTATATATAATAATAAATTAGGCATATGATGATGAGGGCAAATGAAAGAATGAATCTCACAAATAAACAATCCACACACAAGTTTTGCATTTCTTTCGCTAGTATACGAAAAACACATATTGCTGTAAACGACGATGTGCACCCGTCGAGCGTGGGCTGCTAAATAAGAAAATATGTATTATGTATTGGTCTCGACGGTAAGGTGAACTAAGTGAATCGGTTGGGTACTTTTTACCGCTGCTGTACCAGTAATATAAAAAATGCGTCACGGATAGCTTACCAATTTTCATATTATCTACATTTCGCGTGCATTGCACTCATCTTTGGTGTAATATGAATAACGTACAAGATTTTTTTGCAAGTTTCTAACATACGCAAAACTATTAAAAACGGATGGTAATTTGATACATATATGCAAGGCTTGCACTTCTCTGGATTGCAGATGTTCCAAACATAAATTTTATATTAATGAGGCTTTTTTGAAGTATATGCAGTTCAAATAATTTAACAATTTACATTAAAAAAAAACTTGATGTAAAATGTAATTAATTTTTATGAAATTGAATGAAACACTTTAAACAAACTATCGATTTCACCTCCATCGTTATAAAGAGTGACTCAGAAAGAAATTGAATACGGTAAGAAATTATCGCCATCTCTGTAGCACTGTGTCAACGCGTTATTCTAAATGCACGACATCGTTTATATGAGTGCATAAGATATCAAGGGCAACATTTAGATGACATTATTTTTAAGGTCTAATTTCCAAATGTTAGCAATTATATTTGTAAGTTCAATTTATTAAAACGAGCTATTTTATTCCTAAAATCGAATTTTATTCTGGGACAATCTATATGAATTCTTATTCGGTTTAATAGAAGTTTCTCTTATATAGAATGTTCTCTTTCTATAGTTTTGGTTTTTCGAAATTAAAACAATAACCTGCGTTATTGCCCTAATATTTTTTGTATACTTCGGATACGTTCTTCAAAATATGTATTATTGTACATGTAATAATTGTGGAAATGTATGTATTGGACGAACTAAATAGTGTTGCAAAATACAATAATCATTTATACACTAAATTACTATACTCTAAACCACTTAAAACTAATCAAGAAAGACGTATTAGATATATTACTCGCACCAGACGTGTTATGTTTCTTTCCAAACGTTTTAATTCTCCAAATGAGATTATAGTTTCTCACACGATCTTTGCTCTTACGCTGTTTGTTTGACGTTTAATTTCTCTCGAACAAAATGATATTTGCTTAATATAAGAATAGAAAACGAGAATATTAATTGTGCATGCATAGTTTTTTCTTTTTTATTTTAATGTAAGAGTACTTTTTTTAACATTTTTTCTATATAATCATAATTAACTAGTCTCTTATTAAAATACCTTTAATGCGTTACTTCAACTTAATTGATTTTCCTGTTTCTGTTAGTGAAATAGAAGAAAAAGAAAATGTATTTATTTTTGTTAGAAAAAGATTGTTCAATAAATAAATTTTTCTGTCAAGGAGATTATTTTGATTAATATTTTAAAACACATCAATGATCCTACTAGTAAGTGCAATAAAAATATATCAAGCATTAGAGATGGACTATATTTTTCTTGCCTTTTCGTTTTCATCAGCGTCCCTCCAAATGCCAGAACTACCTTAATCGCTTTTCGCTTCCTGTATTGTACAACGACTCGGACAGTAAACTAATTCTAAACTTATTCCCTTTATTGGTTAGATGTAGCTCGAGCAAATCGTAGATTGTCAGTCCCCTTAAATGTCTTAATACGCTAAGTAGTTCAATTGTGTTTCCACAGTGAAAACGTCAATCGTTGCCAAATATAACAAATAAAACATTTTTGGAATAGACACATATGGTATAAGTGTAGGAATCACCCTACTAGCAAGAGCAATAAAAATTGATCTGGTATTAGAGATGGACCATACAGTTTTTGCCTTCTCACCTTCATTACCGATGTTTGAAGGGATTCTGACGACATCAGATTTAATTTCTTTAATTGATCAAAACCTAATCGGTTTACAAATGTAAAATGTTATGTATAACTATATTTTGATATGTAATTAAGGTGTTTATTATAGTAATTTGGTAAAGATTGAGTGGTCCATCCCTGGTACCTTTTATTGATTTTTGAACATCTTCTGTTACTTAAATTAGAACTATATTAGAACATATTCATGTGTCTTCTATTAAAGAAAAACAATCATTAATTAATTGAATTGCATGTGTTAGTATGTTCTAATATTTATAATTGCCTTCCTTATTCGAAATGTCTTCACATGAAGCGGTTGAATCACACTTATTGTTTTCCTTTGTGTCATCTGTATTTGAATATGTGTTTCAGAACGGGTTTTTTTATATCTAAAGCTCTCGACAGTGACCTGTTCATGAGTCTGAAAATATAATCATAACTGTGTCTGCAGACATACCAGTAGCAAGCCCTTTACATGCAACTGCATTTGAAAACGGTATCCCAGCACATTAGAAAAAAATTACTAGGTACATGTGGTCTTGTCCCAAGAGCATCATTTTTGCAGGCTACCCGTAACAATTGCAAATTACTGTGAATGCAGTCACTGTATACTAAAGTGTTAAATTATTTATATCATTGTAATTACCTTATTTGTTGCCTATGTTTCCAGAGTTTTTACAGTTGCGCTGCACAGTTCGCCTTGCTGGTTTATTTATTAATTTGATAATAAGACTAGCCGACACAATTTTTACAACTGATTTAGCAATCTAAAATGTTAGTATTTTGCATTGTTTTAAACATAAAAACTCTATTCTCGTATAAAGTATCACGTCACATTTTCGAAATCATATTTTTATGTTTTCATTAAGATTAACCTAACGTAAGATTTAAATTAGGGTTAATTACACAGTTTGTGAAAGCATTCGAAAAATAATGCAACTGTTTTGGCAGCACATACTTCTTTTAGAAATGTTTGCGAACATTTTCTCAGAATCAAACTACCAAGATATCGTAGCTAATTTGTTAGAAAACTATAAAAATTTAGAGAGCCGAATGTCGGTCAAAATTCATTTTTTGCAGTCGCATTTTGATTTCTTTCCTGCTAATTCAGAAAAAATGAGTAACCAATGGTAGGTGGGATCAGAGAAAACAACAAAAACAATGTTTATTTGTTTAAAATAAAAGAAAACTATATAATAGAGCTCTTGCTAATTTTTAATTGCTAAGCAGTTTGCAAGATTAGATCGAAACAAAAAGAAAATAAACTCCATCTCGTGTACCTATTGCTTTTCGGAACTTCTAAATTTGCTTCACGCACGCATCTACACCGAAGCACGAAAACACCCAAGATCGATCATACAATATAACAAGATTCGATTTATTTCGCTACCTTATATTGAGTGAAAGATACCGTGGATAAGGGGGTTATTTATTCGCGTTTGTGTTAGCACTTGTGTTTTAGGTTTCCCGAATATGAAAGCGGAAACAGAACGTAATACAACTAAGCTATACGATACTTCGATTCAGCAGTATCCTTATTCTCCCGTCTGGAACGTTTTATTGAATTTGATATTCAATCTATTTCGAACAGAAATGATATCGTCTAAAACGCATTTGCATATTTGAATTCGAATGTGTGAAGTGATACGACGGATCTTCTAAATAAATCGTATCATATTCAAGTCAAAACCGTACGTTTTCCATTACTCTCCTCTAATAACTCATCAAAAACTACTCCAGCTTGCAGTCACGCAGACGTCGTATTGAGAACGGAAAGATGTAAATATGATGCGTAACGGGTAGGTACACTTCAGACATAATAGATTTTTTTATAACAAGCTCTTTCGACTTGAATTAGCGAGATCAATGTATTTTAAAGCAGGTAGGAAATCTTGGCTGGAATGATTGATGAAGGTGCATTAGTAAAATGTATCTACTTGTTAATGGCTATAAACGAAAGCTTCCGAAATCCATTAGTAGAATTATTACCGTACATATCGACAAATATATGTTCATTCAAGTGATTTTAATACTTACATATTGCAGGGGGTTAAACCCCTATAAGGTACTGATGTGGTAAGAGTAATTTTCCCGTTAACGTTTGTAATCATTTGTAAAGCCACAATTAGGGCATACCACAAGTAATTCTATCCAGTTCTACTCAATTGGAACATGATATCTACATGTGATTTACCTGGCCCCTGAATTATTGTATAGAAACTAGCAAATTATTATTAAATTATAGACTCATGTAATATAATTAAACAGAACACAAAAGTGTGAAACGTATACATCCCTCTGCCGGAGATTTGGTAAAACTACATCGGCATGTTACAATGAAGCAGGTAAACCTAATTCAAAGTATCTGGATTGACGATAGCTACACGTCGTAACACACACTGCATAAAGGAAACGTTTGTAGTTCTATCCTGACACACAGACACGTGTTTCGAACTTATTTGTTCTCGTCAGTGTGTGATACAAGAGTATGAACTGACAAACGAATTCCCACATACCCGTTATATCCAGAAATTACTCGACAGAAACTCAGAAGATAAACTCCATGACCTCTATCGGGCGATAACCAGACTCAACAGGGCAGATCACCGTCGCCGCACTGCAAGCGATACAGAGATCACGTGTGTAAGCGCTACCGTCCTCTATCAATCCAGGTGCTTTGAATTAGGTTTACCTGCTTCATTGTAACATGCCGATGTAATATAATTAATTCTTTATCGTGAATAAAAAAAAACCTCGATTAAATTATATGTAACGATGAACAAATTGTATAAGCAAATTAGAGACAAAAATTATTATTACACTGTTGGAAATAATTTACGCACAGGCTACAAATAGGCCCATACTTAAAGATGCCAATTCTGTCTAGGTATCTCCTTAGACAGCTGTGTTCTGTTAACAGACTTATTACTGTTCTAAGCTGTACTCATCCCATCGTCCGTTTGTTTTGTAGCTGCCCTTCAATGTTGTTCCAATATACCTGGTGTCCTCAGTTCTGGTTCAGGTCCAATGAATGTTTTCAGAAGCCTTTCCTTATGCATTTTCCAGACAGTCCCAGGCTAGTTTCGAGGTTGTTTGATAGGATGCTAATATTTTTACGACCGCCTGGCTATTCGATAGGATATAAATCAGCTGACCGTTAGATTGTTTCTCCAATGCTCTTCGAGCACAAGTCTCTATTACTATTTCCATCTAGTGTATGTGATATTTCCACTAATCTCATATATTGTTTATGATTCAAGGTTTCACTATATACATCTGCTCCACAGACTGTGGTTTTTTTTGACCCATATGCGTACCAAATTTGGTTTTGAATCCCAGGTTTCTGTTTTACACTGTACTCATTCCAATATAGGACGACCTTGAAGGCTTTGTGTCCTGCAAAGAATTATTAAGTATTGGTACAAAACTAGATATAATGCATTAAGTGTAGATTTAAATAAATAAAAAGTAATTGTTATCCTTTAATTTATTTTCCAGCTTTTCTATTTGCATACTTAACTATTAATTCCTGAAAATACTTTTTAAAACACCTACAATGTAGCAAGAAAAAACATGAAATAGATTTTCATTAAATCCAATTGATTTTCACGAGGAAATCCTCTTCAAAAAAGAAACCCTAGTTGTAACCTTATTCAATTCTCAAATACCCTTAAAGTTGAATACATTTTCGCGTTAGAGAAACCATTCTCTTTACTATATAGACACGACAAAGATCTCGGGGTAAGTTACACAAAAAGGTTGGAAACTTCCGGTTAGAAAAAGATCTGCTCTGAGGATTCAGCTTTTAAACAAATGACCGAATATTTCATTCGGAAGGCCCCGCATTATTCGTTCCATACACCATTGTTATACGGAACCACGTCTCGAAACCTTCGTATTCTGTCTTTATTCATAAAACACATTCTTTTAGATTAATTCCCCCGGAGACAGTCTTTGGCGCATGGACACGAAATTAAATACTTATACAGCTCCCTAAACGGTCTTGCCGAGTTCATGCCTTATCTAGACGTGTGTATTAAAGGTATAGCAGAAATATAGACTGTATATGTATGTGCACGAAATATGCTGTTTCTTTTTTAATTTAAAAATTAATTAAGTGTGCAAACGCGTTTTCGACTATTTTAGCTTAGGAACGAATATGTTGTTCTTCGTTGTAACAATTTTTCTGCTAGAATTCAATTATGCTTAAGTCTTCTCTTGCGGTGTAATTTCGTTTTCTTTTCTTGCTTTTTATTATATTTTTTAGACATCGTCTACATGTAGCGGTATTCAGTTTGGTGTAGCTGTTAAGCTGTGAATCATAGCCAACTTTAATACATTTCATACCAACTCTCACTCATTGGTAAATGGATCTTATCTATTGTAGGAATTGGTGAAGCGAAATTTTCAGTTATAGGACCTGAGTTAATTAGAAATGTCCTTTTTTACAGTGTGAAACAGGAATAATCTCTCCATTAATTCTAACATTGATACTATTTATCACCGCAGCTCTTATCTTGGTTTGAACAAAAACCAGGACATTAACTTCTCAGTCTTTAGAAAACTTGTGAACAAGAGAGTGAAAGTCGCTGTTTAATTGCGAGATAGCTACATTCAACTGTTCAATATTCAATGCATAATACACTCGTGCATCGTCCACATACAAATGATATTTGCGGTGTTTTAAACAATTGACTATGTTAGAAAAGTAGATGATATAAACAAAAGGTAATAAATATCATTATCATCAATGGCTAATCATCAACAATATGAGCCATTGCAGACTCATAGCCACAATTCACGAGAAAACCAGATTGGTTAATAAGCAAGATTTAAAAAGCCACGGATGTGGTGACTCTCATCTTTTCCCAATAGTTTACAAAGAACTGGAAGGATAGATTTAGGGTTGAAGTCAGTATAATCGATATGGGTGTTGACGACGTAGGTAGATGACAAATGCTTCTTTTCCGGCAATTGGAAAAACATGTTCTAACAAGCATGTGTTAATTATGTAGACGTGTTGTAGGTAGTATAAAAGGACGACACACAAGTAGCATCTTCAACTCTCACCGATAGAGACCGACCATGTATCCACTATTCGTCTTGCAGAACGTAATTCTATGACAGGGTATACGTAACTTTTTCCGATTCCTTATCAGACTCTTATAAACGGAAGTATATACTAGGGTTGTTTAACAGGAGAGTGACTTTTCAAAAGTTGACACGACTGTCGCAATAATGACTGTATTGCTAACTTCAGCTATCTTTTAGACGCCTACTGTCAACAGTGCCTACAGATCGTCAGTTACTTTACATTTGACAGACGTTTAAAGTAAACAAGTTGTTATATATATAGACACATCGAAAAAAAATCATAATTAGAGTAGGTTAGGCTATGTGAATGGATTGTTACTTTAGTCACTTCCACATAATGACATTTATTCCTTGACATTTAATTTGAAAACATTTGTGTCAAATATTTCTGAGTTTATTAAATTACATTAAATTGAAAAAAATGGTATTCATCACAGAGCAAAGAGCTAAAATCATCGAATGCTAATTCCGTACAGGTGAGAAAGTAAATAGAGAGTAGCAATATTCAATTCCAGAATGCATGGCTGACTTTCGTGAAGAATATCCTGAATTAGTATTTGATTACAATAGTTTTTACAATGTTTTGACAAGATCTGTGCAGTTGTTCAGGAGACTGGTGATGTTGGTCGAAAAACTGGTAGTGGACGGCCATCTGAACATACAGCTGAAAATATTGGAGTGATTCGGCATATTATTGATGAAAATCCAAAAACTTCCATTTCAGCAATGGCGCAACAGACAAATCTGTCCTATGGCACATGCCAACATATTCTAAAGAAAAGTTTACACTGTCATACATACAAGCTGCAATGTTTTCATGAGCTTCTTCAAGTGGATTATCCAAGACGAGTGGAATTTTGTCAATGGTTCCAAAATAATCTCAGCAATGAGGATATCCTTAACATGGTTTTTTTCTCAGATGAGGCTTAGTTTTATCTTTTCTGATATGTAAATTCACAGAATATGAGGTTGTGGTCATCGATAAATCCTCACTTTTTTTGTTGAAAAATCATTGCATCCCCAAAAAGTTGGTGTTTGGGTTGGAATATGTCGAAGAAGATTGGAGGGTCCCATTTTTTTTTGAAGGTACACTTACTGCTGCACGATATCGCGATGAAATACTTGGCGCATTTATAAATCAACTGGATGATGAAGAATTACAGAATGAGTATTTCCAGCAAGATAGTGCAACAGCATATACAACCATAGAAACTCTTCAATATCTGAGAATTTTTTGATGATAGAATAATAAGCAGAAACACTGAAATCCCATATCCAACTAGGTCTTGCGATTTATACATATGCGATTTTTTTGTATGGCCATACATCAAAAATTCCGTTTATTCAACCCCAATACATATCCTGGAAGAGCTTAAAAATTGCATAAGAGAAAAGTGTTTGAAGAGATTAATAACTCACCGCAAATGTTGCATGAAGTTTTTAATGGGTTACGAAGAACAATTGGGTTATGTTTAAACGTAAATGGACAACATTTTCAACAATTTTTATACTTCCAATAAAAAACCTGATTTCTTAAATCTATTCGATTTCGGTTCTTTTCAGAACCAACACATTGACCTTGAAGGAAAAAATTACTATAGCTCTGTTATATATGCTTCCATATTTGTGTATTGTATTAATAAATCACTGTTTTCATTGATGAATCGGCTTTATCGTTACGGTTATATTTTTCGTACGTGATGTGTGTTTTCGAACAGCTTCATATTTTTAATTTAGTTTTCATATCTTTTCGCGTTATTTTTTCCTTTTTTAAAATGCGCAGTGCTTCGCAATCATGATGTTTTTGACAATAAATCGTTATTAACAACCACTGATTTCGATAGCCGTCTTCCCCGTAAAAGTCAATCTGTCCTACTGTCACCTCTACTATCTTGTTAATATTAACGGAATTATTTATTTCTGTTTATATTGCAGTATCATTTCGAGGTTAAAAACTTTGGTTACAAATAATAAATATCATTATGTGGTAGTGGCTAAAGCAACGATCAAACACCTTTACATAGCCTACACTAATTATGTTTTTTTTCGATGGCACGTTATTTAATTAAAAATGGATAAAAAGGAATTTCGTGTGTTAATAAAACATTACTTTTTACGCGGAAAGAACATTAAAGACACTGAAGAAAAGTTACATAAGTATTATGGTGAATCTGCTCCTTCGCACGGAATGATTTTCAAGTGGGAACTGCTGAAAAAATGATAGCTAAAGTCCGTGCTATTGTAAAAAACGACCGCCGGGTGAAAATGCTAATGCAGAAAATATTTCAACCGAACGGATGCACAATATTCTACACGAACATTGACATTTAAAAAAGTTAACCGCAAGGTGGGTGCCGCGTTTGCTAACTGCAGAACAAATGCGCATTCGTGTATCAATTTCCAGTGACTGGTTAGTTATATCAAAACGTAATCCAAGAGAATTTTTTCGTCGTTATGTCACCGTAGATGAAACTTGGATACATCACTATACGCCAGAAATCAAATCACAATCAAAACAATGGACTTCTCTCAAAGAACGTGCTCCAAAAAAAAGGCAAAAACCGCTTTTTCAGTCAAAAAGGTCATATGGACCTTGGCTACCATCTTTTGGATTGCCAATGCGTAATTTTTATTGACTACTTAGATAAGGGAAGCACAATAACTGCCCAATATTATGCTAATTTACTGACGCCTACGAAACTAAAGAAAAAAGTACCTCGTTTATTTAAAAAGAAAATTTTGTTTCATCACGATAACGCACCCTCTCATTCGTCCGCCATTGCATCCCCTAAATTCATAGAATTAGGTTACAAATTGCTGCCGCATGCTCCATATTCACCAGGTCTAGCTCCGTCGGACTTCTTCTTGTTCCCAATTTGAAAAAGTGACTTGGCGGAAAGAAATTCGGTAGAAATGAGAAGTGATAGCCGAAATGAATGCATATTTTGACGAGTTTCCAAAAGATTACTTTTTTGATGGTTTAAAAAATTGGAAAGCCGCTGGATGAAGTGTGTGGAATTGCAAGGAAACTATGTTGAATAAATAAATAAAATATATTTCTACCCGTAAACAACTCATTAATTGAAAAGTCATTCTCCCATCAAACAGCCTTCGTATATTTACCTACCTACCTGAAGTGTGAATGAAGTGTCATTCACTTCATGACCAACATACATCTTACAATTTTCTTCTACAAGAGAAATATCCGTTTTGCATCGGCTGCAGTGCTACAGAAGACAATGATATATCGTAGGCGTGATTTAGACTACTTAGTAAGCAAAATAAAACTATTAAAGCGAATGTAAATTCACATTGCTCTGTAGGCTTCTCATGCTGGTCAATACTGTACTTAACTTTCCCTTCAAAATAGCTGAGCATTAAACCTCAGTGTAAAATCCACCTCTAATCCGAAGAACTTAATCGCGCAATCCCTATCAGAATAGACTTCCCACTATCTCAGATATAGACGCTACTTTTGTAGCGTTGTTTTAAAATGTAGTAATTTTATCACACTCTCGTGCAGAATTAACCTATTACATACTAGGAATTCCAAAAATACGTCTACTTTTAATTCAAGAGGGAAACAATTTGACATATGAATTTCACTTTTGACGTTTATAACATTGCCCCCACGGGTACCCTCTCCTCCCCCCATAAATTTTAAATGGAATGATCCATCGGTGATCACTTGTTCAGTTTTTGTTTAATTTAGCATCGAAAAGTAATCAGTTTTGTTTTAGAATACGAACAGTAAGTCTTTAATGCGACAATAACAATTAAAAAAGAATACTAATAAAAAGCAAATAACAACATCCACAATAACTGTTCAAAATGTGCACCGTTGTTCTCCATGCAGTAGTAGAGCCGATTTTCAAATTCTTGTCTCACTTTCTCAAAAGTTTGCTGTGGAATATTTCTACAGGCGTTAATAATTCTTTGACGCAAATCATTTAAATCTATTGGTTGAGTTTTATAAACTACTGACTTTGAATGACCTCGCAAAAAGAAGTCAGGACTTGTAAAGTCTGGTGATCGCGGAGGCCACTCAATCGTTCCATGTCTATAATCCAGTGATTTGCGTATCTGTGGTTCAGCCAGTTACGAACATATGCAGCATAATGCGGAGGAGCACAATCTTGCTGGAAAAACAATTCGTGTTTATCGAGAATTTGGTTACCTTCTGCACCAAGCTAGTTTTCCACTTCCTCGGTTATTAGGGGATCGATGATATTCTCTAACATATTTAAATAAATGTCACCAGTCAATGTTGCTCTAAAGAAAATTGGCCCAACAATGGAATCACCTAGTAGTCCTGCCCAAACATTAACTTTTTGAGGCTTTTGAGTATGTTCCTGTCTTATAATATGGGGATTTTTATCGCTCCATTAACGTGCATTGTGTTTGTTCACGTGTCCATTTAAGAAAAAAGCGCATTCATCACTAAAACAGATGTTCTTTA
Source organism: Holotrichia oblita (assembly GCA_023690525.1). Lineage (NCBI taxonomy): Eukaryota > Metazoa > Arthropoda > Insecta > Coleoptera > Scarabaeidae > Holotrichia > Holotrichia oblita. The sequence goes on from CM043015.1 coordinate 51,512,024, forward strand.
CCAAATTTGTATTTGCAGTAATCATTTGGGTCATAGCTTCGCAAAATTTTAGTCGGCGGTCGCAATCGCCATCATTAAGCTCTTGCACTATTTGCATTTTAAAAGGGTGAAACTTATGCATCTTTGTGACTTTACGTACCGACGAGTAAGAAAGTCCAGAGGATGCTGCAATTTGACGCAAAGAGCTGGTTGGCTTCATGGTAAAATTCCCAATTACCTCCATTTCCGCCACTTCATCTATTATCTTATTTGCACGCCCTTTCTTGTTCACTACTGATCCGGTTGTTTCAAGTTTTTGCACAAGTTCGCGAACGTATTTATGATCCATATGCTTATCTGGATGCCTGTCATTGAAAATTCTTGCTGTGCCACGAGCGCATTGCTCAGCATCATAAATGTAAATAACTTCTACCCTCTCAGCAATAGACTACACCATTTTTATGTAAGAATATGAAGTTGAATGAAAATTACTAATGTGACAGTTGTCAAAAATAACGTCAACGGCTTATTTTATTTATACGTTTTTTACACCCAGCTGTCTGGATGATTATATATTACGAAATCGATCATTTTTCGATGTTCAATTAGATAGAAAGTGAACAAGTGATACATCACCGTAATCCTAATAAAATAAGCTTTTATTTGAGGTACCACACGATGGGTCATTCCATTTAAAATTTATGGGGGGAGGAGAGAGGAGGTACCCGTGGGGGCGCTGATGTAAACGTCAAAAGTGTAATTCATATGTCAAATTGTTTCCCCCTTGAATTAAAAGTAGACGTATTTTTGGAAATTTTTGAATTCCTAGTTTCCTAGTTTCTGAAATATTTGAGGTGGGTCGTTTTCAAAAAATCACCCCGTGTCATCATACATCAAACGACCTCATTAGCCATGATTGAAATGACATCGATACTTGGACCGGCTATAATGCTATTTGTATCGTCGGCGACAACATACCATTATCCGAATAAAAGTGCAATCATCACTATATAGCAAAAACAATGTTGGTGCAAGTATCGTGCCTTACGGAATGCCATGCTTGATGCTAATAAGTGATGATAAAAGTATGTATCTAGTTAACACTGTTAGTTTTAAATTTTATCGCCACTCTTATTACCCAATTCAATAGATATGAAGAAAAGAAATTATAAGCGGTTCCACGAATACCGAGTCGTTGTAATTTAGATAACAATCTCAGAAAGTGGAGAGATGTATAGGATGACAAAGATACTTAAAAAGTGCTTCTGCAAGATGTGCAGATGAACTCCTTTCTGCACGGTTTCTTAATATTCCTGATCCTGATAACAAAGTTGCGTTGTTTAATAATCTCATTCTCTCACTTTTTGAAGTGCATGTCTCGTACCACCGTAGGGATAGTAGAGGTACTGACATAATATGAGTGTAATACCGTTTATTTCTGCAAATAGTGTAAAAAACGCTTAAGAAATATGACGAAGGTAGGTATAAAGCAGTTTACAACATCATTATTGGTGATGAAAGCTGGATATATGCTTTTGAACCGGAATCAAAACGGCAGTCGGTCAAAGTGAACGAATCTCGAAGTGTTTGGAAGAAAATAGTAACCAGTTTCTGCTCAAAATCAAAGCCTACTACAACAGTTATGCTTGAAAGTAAACATACCATTACCGCATAATGGTAGGTACATGACAGTATGTCTGCCAGATGTTGTTCAAAAGTCTCGTTTAGGACACCCTAAATTAGAGATTCTCCTTCATCCTGAAAATGCTTCGTCAGTGCGCAATTTCTTTTTATTTCCACGACTAAAGGATAGAATGCGTGGTGTACGATTAGCAAGCCCAAAAGAAACAGTAGAGAGCTTATATTGGAAGTGACTGTATATTTTACGTAAATTTGAGTTAATAAACACATATTATTGCTATTATTATTAATATGAGTACCTATATGGCAATGGTAACACAACAACAGATATCCTAAGAACTGTTTGCGCTAATAAATATAGTTGAATGTTGTCAGTTTGGTAATTCAACTAAAGTTATTCCTAACGTTGTTATTTCTTCTTTGTTATTTGTTGTGTATCAGCTAATGTATAGTTTTTTATTAAAATAATAATTTAATAAAAGTCTGTAGTGAAATAAATGTATGCTATTTCATTTTATAACCTAAGCTACTAAAAGAATAAGAACAAAACACAACTACCGATAATTACCTACATGTAACACATTCAGCTAGCGTAACCGATCACTAGAATATATTACGGGTATTAGAAAAAAGCGTTTCTGCGAAAATAAAATAAGAAGGAAAGGAAAAGGAAAAATTATGTTTCCATTACCATACGTGCACTCTAGAGCCATTTAAGATACACAAGACTTACGACAGCGAATATGTGTGAGAGCACAGTTTCTCGTCTCGATTCCCGATATGGTATATACGGATATCGATCCATCGTGTTGTCACCGTGGATTACATCATAGAAAGTGGGTCATTATTGAGAAGGACTAAAAAGAAAATGGAAAAAACCGACCGATCGTCTTGGCATTCGAGACTGTCAGTAGATGACAGCCACCTATGAATTTCATAAATCAATTTTACGATTTGAAATGTTTCCAGGGCTCCAGTAGAATCGTATCGTCGCGTCGTGCGGCTTTCTAGTGGGGCTTTTTGAGATATTACCGATTGACAGTAATATTTGCGGTAGAGACGAATGAAACTGACACAAATACGCACGAAAATAGATGCAGAATATGACTACCTAAAGATATTGTATATGCTTTAAATAATTCTGTTTGTTTGAAGCCAGATTTATCTAATATCCATAAAGTTAATGTACTAAAAAGCGACACAAATAATCTTATATTAGAGACCTTATTTCTAGATTTTGTTATGGTATCTTCTCAATTTTTTTTATGTATCTTGCTATAAGTATTAATGAGCATTCAAATCTTATTTAATCAGCTGTTTGATCGTATTTTTGGCAGCTTATAGTTTCTACATATGAAATTTGATTAAAAGAGGATTAAATTTTAATTTAGTAGAATGCCAAAATGAGTGTATTTCAATGAATTCATATATGTACACATTAAATACAACATTATTATTTATTCCTTCTTTTATCAAATGCATGCATCGGAAGAAACATACTTTTTGGAGCGATATTGAAATGTAGGCTAACATAAGGTTTAGAGTACCCAAACAGTCGATTCAATCTTTGAAAACTAAAATCTAAATCCACTACAATATTATAATGGAACCCCCGCTTTCTGTTGGTATCAGGTGAGATATGTTCAAGTTCGACACTCATTCGATTGGTTTTGTGGTTCTCGAAGTTTTTTAGATTTCTCTTAACCCTTCCAGACCTGGTGGTTTCAAGGTGTAACCACAAACAAAATAATTTTTTTTCTAAGTTTCCAGCGGTTCTGCAAAATAACCACAATATTGTATGGATTCCCTATATTCCCTTGAAGTAGAAAACAGTGATGGTTCTATGATATTATATTTGGTTTAGTTCTAGCTTGTTTATAGCTCGTAGACTAGTCAAATTATCTGACCTTACCAAACTTCCATCGGATGAATTGTATGCAATTGTTGACCAAATATCCTCGGATCCAGAATTCGATATAGGAGATTGTTCCGACGACGATATCAAAGGAACTCCCTAAAATCCGATAATGGAAATAGAAGTTGCTCAACAAAATGAAGAAATTGCGTCCATTATCGAAGATTGTGATGTTAGTGATTGGGAAAGTGATAACTATTTCCATCTGATCTCATCTCTCACCTTGTTTTCCAAACAAATCTGTATGCGAGGGCGGTGGAAACCAAGTAGGATTCCGTTCATCTAGTGATGAGGAAATGAAAGTCTTCCTTGCAATAAATCTTTTAATGGGCATAAATTCTTTGCCAAGCTACCCCGATTATTGGTCGGCTAATGAGCAACTGAGGAATTTTTATGTAAGTTTTCTTATGTCACGTGACAGATTTTCATGGTATCGAGACGTCTACATATAAACGACAACAGTGTACAATCCACTAAGAACAATGAATTTTGACAAACTATATAAAATCAGACCACTTATTGATCGGCTCGGTGCAACGTTTCTATCGCTGTTGAGATCCAACGAACATCAATCGATTGATGAATCTATGATACCATTCAGGGGACTAAGTAGTATTCGGCAATATATCCCACTAAAGCCCATCAAACGTGGATAGAAGGTTTGGGTGAGAGCCGACAAAAGTGGCTACATGTGCGAATTCCAGATATACACTGGTAAAGTCTTGGACTCCATCGAAACAAATCTTGGTAAACGAGTTGTATTAGATCTTACAAAGGCTCTTACAGGAAATATCATAAAGTCTTTTTTGATAACTATTTTAATTCGGTGGAACTGCCTGTGGAACGGCAAGGAAAAGCAGAAAAGTCTCAAATGGAAGGACAACAAAAGTGTTTTGTTTTTGGACAATTTTCATGATCCATCCCATGCCAACACAGTACATAGAAAACAGAAACTTTCATATGGGATACATCGACAAGTTCGATATGCTAAAATCATTATATGAAATTGATCGCAAATCTCGAAATTGGCGGCACAGATTTTTTTTCTATTTCTTGGATGCGTCCTTAGTAAATGCCTTTATTGTGTTCAAGCAAAGATTACCATCTAATATTACATTAAAAGAGTTTCGACTTAATGTAGTCTCTGGATTAGTTGGAGCAAATACTTCCAACAAAAAAGAGAGAAGAAAACCCCAGCCACAACCACAAAACAGCTACAAACCTGTAGTACCTCTAGAAAAGAGATACGACAAATCCGAACACTTGCCTAAAAGGAGCGCCTCACTAGGTTATACTCAATCTAGCACGCAGGATTCACACATAGAACCAAATGGCTATGTTCTACTTGCAAAGTGGGTTTGTGTCTAAATGAAAAAAAAAATTGCTACTTTGTTTCTGCCTAGTGGTTACGCAGAGTAACCTCATTTTCAAAAGCCTACTGGACTTTAAACAATTTTGAAAATGTTATATTTTGAATATTTGATTATATTGAACTCTATTTTTCAAAAAAAAATTGTTTTATTTCATAGCTAATTAATTCAGGCCTTAAAGGGTTAAAGTTTAGGTCGCATATAATTTCATGGATACAACTCTGCGGTTATTTCCGCAAGTTGACAAATTTTAATGCGACGACCTTCCCTAATCAAACCTTCAACTATTGAGCAGCTTTCAGCCATGTGTGAAATCTTTGGTATGCCTCTATTCTTCTCCGGATCATCAATCAAGTCCGTTCATCCATCTTTAAATTTTTTGCACCAAACGCTGACTTTTTTTCGGCTAAAGATCTTCAAGTCATAATCTCTAATCTGCGATGAATTTTGCTCTGATTAACTCCGTCGGCATGCAAAAATCGTATAACTGCACGCACTTCACACTTGGAATACTCTGCAATTACACACGCCATTTTTGTTTGCTTCCCGTCACCTACTAAATTGTGTTTTACACACAGAAACGCTCCAAACTCTACTACCATGTTTGGACCTGTCTAGACATGCATATGACGTCAATATTGCACTTGCGCTGTTTGTTTCACAGCCACCTCTACTTCTAAAAGCGGACTCCCCTCGTATATCCACTTCTAACGCCTAACTCAGAGATTCAGCCTGGTATTGTATAGATAATATTGCATGAACAACATTTTTTTCCAAAATCTTTGCTTTATCTTCAATAGTCACGAAGGAGAATTTGTCAGCAATCCTTGAATATACTTACTTAATATATCCTTCGTTCTTCCGAACTGAATATTTAAGACAATTTAATAACTCTGAATTAGCCATGGCGTTCGATCTCTAACATATCAGAATCCATACCTAAAGTTAATTTAATTTTCCTTTCATCTTGTATCCGTTCGGTTGTATCCATTTCTTCCCTAATTTTCTCAATTACGGCGCAATTTTTTTCCAATTTGACCTCAACAAAAGAAGTTAATAATCGCGAATTGACCTTTAACAATTTCATCCATTATAATCTCGCGACGCGACGGCTGAAAGCAATTATTACACTTTCGATACGGTTCTACTTCCTGCTTTTATAGAACGTGAAAAATGTATATACGAACGTAGAAAAAAAGAAATGGCGAAATTACCGGGGATCAATTAATCATACCACTTCTGACTAGCTCACAATATCGCGTATCCCTACTCTATATATTTTCATCCATATAGGGATGATATACATAGCTGAGTGAATATGCTATAGGGATGGGAAAAAAGGTCACCCAGCTTACACGTGACAACAATAATACCTACTTGCTAACGGCCCCGTGTATATGTGTGTATAGAAACTACGTCGGTCTAACAATAATCGACTGTTTGATGTGGGTCGACGTTCTGGCCTCGTTATTCTAGTGTGGCGCTGTTGCAAAAATATAGACTACAAATCCCATTTATCCAGGTTACTTGCTGATAGTGGTTAATGTGGGATGTAACAACAATACCCGTTACGTTGCGTATACAGAATGAATAAAGAAAACGAATTGCGAAGAGCGGAGGTAAATAGAACGGTCGAAATTGGAGATGGTTTTAACGGCAAGGCATTACGTTATATCTACCTTTATATTTAGGCTGAAAAAGAACATTCAGTGCTTTCATACATGTATATTGTTTGCACACAAAAATGTATATTCAAAGTAGAAATACCAATTCGTTTGAAAATGTAATCTCAATTTGAATGTTATTCGTTTCAGAAATAGAAATCGTCAATGAAACAAACAATATTACTATTAAGAATATCGCATGTTACGAAATTATGATTAAAATGGAACTAAAACTTTTAAAAAGAATTTAAAACGCATAATGTGTCAGGGTACTGTATGACGCTGTTGGTGTGCGCTGCGATTGTTCAGGTGTGCTTTTTTTTTCTTTTCAATTTTTTTTCTTTTTCTTTTTTTGTTTTTTTTTTTTTGTTTTTCGTTCTTTTTGATTTTTTTTTAATTTTCTTTTTCTACTTACAGAGCTTTCATTGCATGTACAATATAGACGACTAGCTATGTATTGCATTTGTAGTTAAGTTTTGTTAGATAGTAGCTGCTTTCTTTTCCATTTTTTGCACGCAGAGTTGTAGACTTTTAGGTATTAAATGGCAATATATTCAATTATATACATCCGGGGTCCTTGGGTAGAACAAGTTCAGTTACGACTGCACTTGACAAGGATCCTTAACATTTCCTATATCTTTATTCTGCTTATGTACTACAAACTAATTTATATCATATTATACTCGTATTATATTGTATATTTTGGTCAGATTAAATGTTGTATAAGTTGGAAATAAATTATTATTATTATTATTAAATAATAGGAATTGAGTATTCGCATTCTCATATCTTGCTGCTTTTACAATGGGTGGATAGTTAAATACATTGAGTATGATAATACCAATAAATTCATAATAAATTTTTAAAATTTCAGTATTTTTTAAATAAATATATATAATAATTCCAGCTTTGGCAAACTTGGTAATTGTTACATATGCTAAAAACCATATCCAATTGATTGAGGCATAATTTCAGTTCCTGAAATACGTAAAATAGATAGATAGATAGATAGATAAATAGATAGATAGATAGATAGATAGATAGATAGATAGATAGATAGATAGATAGATAGATAGTTTATTCCGTACCATTGATGTAGAATATTATGTACCAATACAGGTTAAAATATAAAATGTGTAAATATAAGACACGCACACACGTGCGCGCATACACACACATACATATGACACTTAACAATTAATTATGACGCCGATATAGCAAGATGTATGCATCTCAACATTCAGAGCACCTCGGCACGGTATCATAAGCTCTAACTAATCAAATGTAAAATCCAAAAATTCCTCCAGACTGTAAAAACACTTCTTTTTAGTTTGTAATTTAAATGCAGGTTTTGATAAACATTTAAGACAATTTGGTAAGTGGTTATAAATTCTGCATCCAGTAAAAATAAATGACTTATAAAAAATGGTCGATTTCGCCAGATCCGGTCTCACAAAAAATGGATTTCGTGTATTATGACTATGTGTAGCGGAATTAATTTGGTATTTATCGATGTTAGAATGAACATAAGTTACCAATACGGCAATATACAAGTTGTAGATCGTTAGAATCTGTCGGCTAACAAAGTACTGTCTACATGATGTTCTGTATTGTAAGTTATGCATGGTTCTGATTGCTTTTTTCTGCAACAGAAAAAGTGATTTTAAATTATTTTCAGAACCCCAAAAAAGTAGGCCGTAAGTAACATATCTGGGCCAGATATGTTCAATGCAGTTCATGTCTGGTAAACAAGCTGGCCAATCCATTCTTTCAATACCATGGAGTTCTATCTGTTCATTACCAATCCTAGCACGTTGAGGGCGAGCATTATCACTAATTAGAAAAATTCTTCACCAATTGCACCAGAAAACGGGACAATATTGGCTCTACAACCATGTCGCGATACCTTACTGAAGTCATCGATGCATTAATTAATGCCAACAAGTCAGTGCGCCTACCAAAACATATTCCACCCCAGACACAAACAGATTCTCCACCGAAAGAAGTCGTTGGGACTATAAAATTTTCATTGTATCGCTGTCCTCTTTCTCTCCAGACCAATATTCGTCTATCAGCGGTATATAGTCAAAATCTCGACTCGTCTGTGAAAAGGCAACGGCTCCAGCTTACCAGATCACAATCACCGTGTTCAATCGCTCAATGACTGCTACATGTACGCTGCACCCGTGTCAATTGGAGATGTGGAGCATGTCTTCTTCCCCTAAAATTACGTGCATGCAACCTTTGTCTGTTTGGCCAGAAATGACTCATCCAGTCGCTTGTCGAAAAAAGCCTTTTATTACTATTATTTAAATTAATCCTTGAAGCCGTCTATGTTGGGTTTCTTCTTGCAGTGAGTACCATTAAACGGTCTTCCAAGGAGTTGTAGCCCGTTCTCATCCTCCACCATGCGTGTGAGCTGCAGGATCAGTAGAGATGTACCTATCTGTTCCATGCACGGTTTATGACAGTTTGTGAAACATTTAATTGTTCGAAAATTTCTTGTTGTAATAAACCTGGATTTGCCCAACGCACTAATTGGTCCAATTGTACGGTTTCTAATCGTCTTAACGGCGTTGTAATAACGTTCCCTCGTGGTGTTTTCCTAACACTCCTGCAAAGAAACTAGACAAACTTATTGATGTGCTGTTCACAGCCTGTTGATACACGCACAATCATGTTAGCAACCAGGGGAGTACACAAAAAATTATCGTAAAAAATTATTGCATTACAAACTCTCTTGCTACTTTAACTATAGTGTCTCCCCCATACAATTCTGTATCGTTTTGTAGTATCCACGTAAATCAAGCAAAAAAACAAAATTGTTAAAATCTAAAATAAGCAGTCCAATGTTATACAAAAAAACTAAAATATAAGTATAGATCCTGTTACGGTCCAATTGTTTTATTTGACCTAGCTGCTGGAGAAATACTACTAGTGTAAGGGTTTTTCACAATAAACGAGTGAGTTTATTTTAATACATATATTGTAATAAAGAAATAAAAATAAAACATAAATTCCAGTTCTTTGTATAGTGCTTTTCAAATTGCAAGAAACTAACTTTTAAATCCTTAATGCTTTTATTGCACCTCCGGTAGTAATACTCTTGAGAAGGGTACTGTTTACCTGCTTGCAGCATATGAATGCAGGGGCCGGATTGAGTATAAATTACGGCACTATAATGTAATAGTAAAACGCTATTTTAATTGTAAATATATATAATAAATAATATACATTAGGTTTATTTACAAAAAATAATAAGTGAGATATATGAAGCTTAACAATTAGTTGGTAATGCACAATAAAATTGTAAGTCATGTTTATATAAAAGTAGACCGTGGCAGTATTATACAATATAATACTTAATATACACCGTATTTCACAAATCATCATCTGATGTGATTGAGTCGTCTTGGAAATCGATATCTGAGTCTGACTCTGAATTGTATTGCAAGTTTATAATTAAAGGTGGTACTATATTATATATACTATACATATCCATGTATTCGTTTTCTTTTGATATTGCGTGTTTAACGGCATTTCTCCAATTATCAGCAGTTATATGTTCCACCGCATTTTTTATGTGTGTTATAGTGCTTTCACTAAATTTAGGCGTTTGATTTGTTCGCCTTATGGTATTATTAAGTTGGGCCCATATCAATTCAATTGGGTTGAAAATGCAATGGCACGGCGGTAAACGTAAAATTGTATGTCCTGCTTCTTTGGCTCTATTATCCACATAATAATCCTTCAAATATTCTTTTGTATTCATCACTTCTAATAATTGGTTTTTTGTATAATGCTCCTCATAATATAAATTATTTGCTTCTAAAAAATTCTTTAATATCTTTCTTATTATTACATTTTGTAGGAACTTTATTTTGCTGTCGTGAATGATACGAGGCGTTGTCCATTACTATCACACTACTTTCTGGTAAATTTGGCAGTAAAGTATTACAAAACCATTCTTCAAATAAGGATGAAGTCATGTCCTCATGGTAATCCAAGCTAGAGCATTTTACATTTTTTGCAGATAATAGCGGCTGCGCGATCCACCCTTTCTCTGACCCAGCGTGGAGAATAATTATTCTCTTCCCTCTCGAAACCGGCGCGTCCAACTGACACGTGGCTGAATTGTCTACCCAACCTTTGCAAATAGTGTCGTGGGTATCATACCACGTTTCATCTAAATAACATATAAATCGCCCTTCCTGTCTATATTTTTTTATTGCCATCAAGTATTCGTACCGCATTTTCTGCAACCTCGAACTTTCCATAATTGTGGCGCGTTTATCTATAGTACAAAATTTAAAACCCGCCTTTTTTAACGTCCGCCACAAGGTTGTTTTTGAACATTGGATATCAATAGTTTCATCATTAACTTTTTTATGTAAGGACTCAATTGCAGGTACAACATTTTCTCTATACATGCAATATACTTGTTGCCTGATAATATCAATTTCATACTCTTTAATTTTCCTCGGTGCTCCTTTGTCACTTCTTTGCTTTCGAGGCTCTGCGTTATTTTTAATTGCCTTGTATATTGTTCCAATAGACACTTTGGTTAATTGCGACGTTCGTTGAATGTTCTTGGTTTGTCCTTCGTTATTTTCTTCCATCAGAGTCTTATAGATATTGAGAAGTATCTGATTTGCATCTTGTGATAAATATTTTCTCTTCCGTGCTCCACTTTCATCATCACTATGCACATCACAATCACTAACACACTCAGCAAAAGGTCGCCACATGTTCGTGAAAATTCAAATAAGTATACAGCAACAAATGTTAACTACAAATGATAAGTAAACTAAATATTACATGTATATATACCTACCCCCAAGTACCATTAACAATAATTACAATTAGATGACAGAATATTAGTTGAAGTATATATATCAATATATCATTTGCGTAATGAGGCCGTAATTCATACTTAATACGGCCCGGCGATTCATATAGTGTAATTAAGCAGGTAAACAGTACCCTTCTCAAGAGTATTACTACCGGAGGTGCAACAAAAGCATTAAGGATTTAAAAGTTAGTTTCTTGCAATTTGAAAAGCACTATACATGAAAGACACAAAATAATAATTCTGATATAATGTATAAGCATATAAAATAATATTTACAAATAATGTCTCTCTTTCCTGCGTATTGAACGCTATTTGAAATGTGTACTTTATGTACTTCTTGTATTTAACGAGCCAAAAGGATATAGGTATTTATCGGAGCGATTCCTGAACTAGGGAGAAAGTGAATAATCAGTTCAATAGTTTATCACTACCGCGTAAAACACGATAAAACTCAAAACTACGTCCAGGAATATCGAATTTCTCGTATATATTTTCATATGCGTCTATTTGCGCCTTTTACTAATGCTCCATCCACTGACCCCTTATAATAGTGACGATTCCACAAACCACGGTTCGTGTGCTGAACGCAATGAATCCAACGAGCACACACTCGTATGCGTATCGCGATCAGCGCAGGCAAGTCCGTGGGCGGCTATACCATTAACAAACCGCGCAAAGTCAAATAGCACGTCATCTCTGTAATACGGGTTGGCGCGCGCTTCTTTTCATCGCTACGACGTAGTTTCGAGTTTAGCTCCGAAGCTTAGCATTTTTAGAATTATATCCTATCGGTGGCTCTTGTTTCTATTAATTCGTTATCATGATTTTGCTTATTTATATTATATTACATTAAGCGTGAGATTTAGACATATTAATTTAATAAAATACTGAATATATAGCAAATATATGTAAAATAAAAAGAATGCTTGTTTTAAATGTTTTTGAGTCCTTAACAGATCCCGCATAATTGATTAAAATCATTTCAAAAACGTTATCTATATACGTTGGCAAATTTATCATACGTAACAGTTTGTGTACAGTTGAGTGAGAGTAGCTTTTTAAACCATTCTAAACTAACTTTTCCGAAAACTGTATACATCGGTATCTAGTTTCGACCACTGCAAAATCACTTAAAACTTTCTACTTCAACCGTATACACGTATTCGTTCCAATTTAGTTACGAGTTAGCCTAGAATAAATATCTGGAAGTTAAAGTTCATACTTGAGGAAGCGGAAGTTACGAATATATGTAGGTGTGTGTATATATTTTATCTAAATTTGATATACTCACACCATATGTTGCTTTGTGGAATTTCATTTATCTGGGAAAGTTTTGCCAGAAGATAGGTTGGAAATATCTTCTGCGGTCTTATAAGTTGGAACTTGCTAGTCAAACTATTCTAGTTAGCTGTAACAAAATCACATGTAATACTGGAAATAATCTGAGTGTAATATGTATACGAAGAGATTTGCACTGAAACACTCCAATGAAATTTTTAAGAGCGTGTTAAATTTGCTTGATAATCTCAAATATGCGCAAATATAGTGTAAAACAAAATTAAATGCTTTAAGATCAATAAAATTGTATTTTCCCTGGATTATTTAATAACAATCTCATTTACTGAAAAAAATGTATGATTATTACAATCTTAAATCCCGCAAATTGCATTGCTGAAGTTACTTCATACAGACCTATATGTTTAGCAGAACTAATTAAGAACATATAAACATATAAATACCAACATATTTACGTGAGAATAGCAAATTAATGCGCAAGGAGGGCTGTTTGTGCCAAAGATATTGACCAAATATCTTGTCACATGATGTCCTGATACCTATCGAACATTGCAGAATTAATGACATCGTTTACTGATGTGGATATAGAAAGTCGAAACACGTGCCTATACGTTGATTATTCTATAATGCCATCTCGATGCATATTGTGATATCTTCACAAACAATACTAATTATGAACAGACGAAGGATAGGCTGAAAACAAGAAGTTGTTATCCCAAATCTTCCTATTTCATTGTAATATCTTAAGATATTAGCGTAGTGCTTTTTCTTTCCTGTGAGTTTAGGACTCTTTAGGAGATAGCAAAGAAGCTTTTAAGCATTATTTCAAATAAGTAACAGGAGTAGCTTTCCCATAGCAAAGTTTTAACCTGCTTGTTGAATTCAGGCAGTCCAGTCAAGAAGATTAACTATTTTTTCTTTACCTAAGAAGCAGTTCTTATTCTTCTTCTTATTCATAGATAGTAGTTCTGTTTTACTTTTAGCTTACTGTAATGAATGTTCTGTTTCATTACATTAATGTTGTATTTATTTCAAGAAATGCCACAACATAGAAACTAAATAAATGAGACGAACTAACAATAAGTAGTTTCGATCAATTCGACTTCATCATCTCACACTGTAGATGCAAAACCTAATCTCATCGCTTCTCATCGCATACAATTTTTTTATCAACTAAAACATATTTTTTTTTTATCAGAAATAAAAACAACTCCAAAATTTATGTTACAGTTCTCTGTAATCCCCGTTGCACCCAAATCTAGCTTAAAAATTGTGCTACAAGTTAAATTTTTATAAAATTATGTCAAGTTTGTTGAATTGCTTATAATTTATTAAATAGAAATAAGGAAAGTCTTCGCTGTAGCTAAAACTGGATCTGTTGTACGTCCCTCTGGAGGTTATTTTTTTCTTTTTTTCATTAGAGGTGTTCACTCGGTTGCTGATACGATCGTAGATGTGATGTTAGTTTCTTCTTTATGATGCACAGTTAAGGCCTTGACGCTGTTTAAGGAATTTCACTTGCAATACGCCCTGGACGAATGCTGTTTAAGAAAAGAGCATTTGTTGTTACTCGTATGGTTTAGCACAACAGTTCAATTAGTCTTTACGTTTTGGATAGTCATCATTTTGTAAACGTATATACAGGGTGTGGCACGAAGAGTTTTGATTAGAAGTTTTTAGGGATGCAGTAATAGGCGCAATGTAAAATTTTATCAGATTACATTATCGATAATGCTGATTTTAAATATAATATTTTCACGAATGATCTACTTCCGGTATACCGGAAGTACATACCAACTCGCTTATTTTAAATAGAACATGGCATTTTTCATTTAATTCTCTACCAAATTCTGAGTAAATTTCATGCACCAAGCTTTTGAGATATTTCAATTTTTTTTCAATTTTTCTATAAAAACATAAGTCACGATATTGCTGCAAAAAGACACGTTACTGACTTAAAATTTGACGTGGGGAATTGCAAGACATCACTAAAGTGTCTCCTCCTTGAAAATATTAATTTTTTTATACAGGGCGTTTTCTACATAGGTACCACTCAATTCCAATAATTTCAAACAATTATAACTGTATATTATATCAGTATTCAATTCCTATCTTCATTCTCATTTAAATAATACTAGCACCTATACCCATATCTAACCGTTTTTGAGATTTTACTTAAAAATAACGAAACATAATATTTCAACATTAATAAAGCGTAGGCCGTGACTGTCAAAGATGTAACAACTTAATATTAAATTATTTAGGCATGCATTAGGTATGTTGCAAGTAATGGCAAATTTAGCATTCACAAATGATAATTTTTTCGACCTTCTGGATTTGTATTAAATACCATTCACAAAATTCTACCCTTCGAGGAAGATCATTTGACTGTAAGTGGTGCACCGAATGATAAGCAAATGGTTTCCAATTGTGTTTTGTTTAATGCGATGAATTGTTCTAGTGGAAAAATCAGATTTTTCACACAATCTCTGATGGAGGCGTTTGGATAAGTCGCAAAATATCCCAAAGCGTTAATTTCATTTATGTCATTGTTAACTAGTAGTTTTTATTATCTTTTGCCTTAAACTGACCAAATTGAGAGCAAATTTTAAGCAATCTTCTTATGGTATCATTAGTTACTTTTGGTTTGTCTGGGTACCTTTCATTTGTAAGTGCTAAGTTTGCCATTACTTGCTATAAAACATGAATTTTAAAATTTAACTCGTCACACCTTTAATAGTTACGGCCTACGCTTTATTAATGTTGAAATATTATGTTTAATTGATACTATTAAATGAGAATGAAGATAGGAATTGAATACTGATATAATATACGAGGGAGCGTGTTTATATTCGCGGAATGGGGGATAAGGGGTGGAAATAAAAAAACCAAATTATTTTTTTTTTCAATATATTCACCTGCAAGACGGATACATTTTTCACATCTTTCAATTACTTTATTTATACCCTCATAAAAAAATGATTTCTCTTTATCTGCAAAATACGCCGAAACTGCCTCCTTGACTTCATCATCGGCAGTAAATTTTTTACCCCGCAGCTCTTTTTTCATTTTCGGAAACAGGTAATAATCACTCGGGGCCAGGTCTGGGCTGTAGGGTGGGTGATTCACAATTTCGAAGCTCACCTTATGCAGGGCAGCTAACGCAACGCGGCTCTTGTGGACGGGCGCGTTGTCGTGCAAAATCAGCACACCTTTCGTCAATTTTCCCCGTCTTTTCTCTTTAATAGCTTCTTTTAGTCGCTCTAATATTGAAGCGTAATATTCTCCGGTTATAGAAACACCTTTATCTTTATAATCAATCAACAATATTCCTTCCGAGTCCCAAAATACCGTTGCCATGAGTTTCCCAGCTGATTGTGACACTTTAAATTTCTTGGGAGGTGCTGTGCCGTTTTTATGCCACTGCATGGAGTCTTGTTTGGACTCAGATTCATAATGATGAACCCAAGTTTCGTCTCCAGTAACAATTCGACTCAATACACCATCCTTGTCTTCATTATAGAGGGCCAAAAATGCACGCGAACACTCTACGCGCTGTTGTTTTTGCGGCGGCGTGAGCATTCTCGGCACCCATCTTGCGCTGACGTTAGACATGCCGAGATGATCGTGTAGGATTTTAAAAATTGTTGTATCGGATACTCCAACCATTTCTGCGAGTTGTTTCTTCTTTAGTCAAGCATCTTCGAGTACAATTTTTTCAACTTTTTGGATAAGTAGTGGCGTGGTCACCTCAATGCTCCTGCCCGGCTTCGGGTCGTCTTCAAGGGATTCCTTTCCTTGTTTAAATAAACTATGCCATTTGTACACCATAGTTTTTCCTGGACAAGAGTCGCCGTGAACCAATGACATCTCATTCATTATGGTCGCGACTGATTTTCCTTGCCTGGTAAGGAACTTTATAACGGCACGATATTCGATTTTTTCCATATTTCACTTTTCACTCCTGATTATGTTACTTGGTAGACGATAGCTCAAAGACTAATTGTCTAATAACAATGAAACTTCGTATTTATACTAATTATGAGTCGCTGCACAGGCCACGCCCCCAATGCGCCTAATCACCCCCCTACATTCCGCTCATTCCGCGAATATAAAAACGCGCCCTCGTATATGGAGTTGTATTTGAAATAAGCGAGTTATAATTGTTTGAAATTGTTGGAATTGAGTGATGTGTAGAAAACGCCCTGTATAAAAAATTTAATATTCTAAAGAACGAGACACTAACGTTTTGCAGTAATGTGATAGTTTGCAACAATATCGTGATTTATTTGGGACTGTGTTTCTCTAGAAAAATTGAAAAAAAATTGAAATATCTCAAAAACTATTAATTTTTGGTATAGGGCATGTTGCATGAAATTTACTCAGAATTTGATAAAGAATTGAAAAATAAAATAAAAAATACCATGTTCTATTTAAAATAAATGAATTTGTGTCTACTTCCGGTATACCGGAAGTAGATCATTCGTGAAAATATTATATTTAAAATCAGCATTATCGATAATGTACCTAATCTGATAAATTTTTACATTTCGCCTATTACTGCATCCCCAAAAACTTCTAATCAAAACTCTTCACGCCACATCCGGTATGTGCTTGAATTATTACTATAATACAAGTGAGATGTAATTTAAAGTATTTTAACTATAGTCAAACTTTCTTCCAAGTAAATTATAATTTATGACAATTATAAATTAGTCGCGACATGCGTCTTCGCAGTAACTACAGACGTAAAGACTGGTATGGTTGTCAATTGTCTCTAATTCTCCAAAATACTTTAAAGACATTCTTTTATTAATAACCGTCCTTTCTAATTTATACAGGTTCGGTCAAAATTCACTACATATAGGAATGTTCCAAAATTGACGTTCACCCTAACATCTATTGTCTTTAAACTCCCCTTACTATACTTGTTTCGTGGTCGTGTGATTTTACTTAATTATCTAAATTTGCCAAAGAGTATAGATGTTGACTTTGTGTGATTGTGTTACGGCAAGCCAACCTTACGCAAATAACCTTTTACAGTTCAAATTAAAGTTACTACAGTATGAAATCAGTCTCTTTGTTTTAGTATACTTATCTTCATTATCAATCAGAATCGTTAACAAATACTAAATTTATAATATTAGACTAATATTTTCATTTACAGTTTTGGCCATTTTAGCCGAACTGTCACAGAAGTTCAAATTGAAAATGTATTCATATAAACGAAAGATAATTAATCCCTCCTTAATAAAATCCAATTCCTCATAATACGGTCCATCACCTCATTTGCAAGTTTTCTCGGCACTTACGGCACGATATAGGTGATAGTTCCCTATAATCCTTTTAAATCCTATAAGATTGAATCGTTAAAGTGATGGACAGACCGTACAACGGCTGCAACAATAAAGTAATTTTAAACCCACTCTTTTCCTTTTACTGGGGAAGGTCAGAAGTAGTACCACCAGTCGTCAACAATGCTAATCGACAACAGCAGATACCGCTTTAGCTTGGATTGCCAATTTCTCTCCGTTTCGACTTGCTAAATAACGCCGCTGTATAGAATAACTACTGAAACTGCTCAGCAGATCGGAACATGTGGCGGGACTGACAAGTCAAAGTAAATCTGCTGAAAGGAACGCTGATGAGTTCGGATAAATCGAAACTACGTAATCCATCCTTAATGGAGTGATTCCTGCAATCTACCATAAGTGCTTATTACAGGCATTTTTGTTCCTTTTTGTTAATGCTTGCCTGTAGGTGCTGCATTACATTTTAGTGTTTATTATGAACTATTACGTAATATGCACAAAAAATATTAATAACAACCGCATTTTATTCTTATGTGTACTATTAGCAATAACTCCGCAGAGCGTTTGCCAATTTTGTCGGTTTTTAGAAGAGGTTCGTTAGACGAAAAACCGCTGTCCTAATCCACTACAAATCGTTCTTCAACTATGTAGGTAGATAGTTGAAGTACTAAAATATGTAACTAATTAAACTGAAATTAAAAAAATGTCACCATTAACCAGCGAGTAAAATCTTAAATGTAACCATAATAAAAATTTCTGTTTATCATTTCATGTATAAATAAATCATTAATGATATTTCAACGTAACCTATGTATTCATGTATGCGAAACACTCTCCTCTAAGACCAATAGAATCATACAAATTAATTTTAGCCCGCACGCTTTAAATTTTCCTTGCAATTTATGGCGCACAACTAATTGCCATCGGCACTTTAATGCTGCGTAATGAACGTGCGGTCATTGTACATACCGGCGATGCGATGGGCACTTTGAAAATTGCACCCACCACCGCTCCACACAACTCTCATTCAACGAAGTGTTTCCCGGGTCGCATTCACACGAACCTCATTAAGTTTAGTACAATCGATGCGTTCGGCATTGTTGACATATTCACCATAGCTGATCCGTACAACTTCGATCGAGACAAAAGAGCATTCTGTACGGGAAGCGGGGACTTTTCAGCTTTTGTGTTGATTCTTTCGGGACGCATACGAAATTCAAGTGACTTAATTTCACATGCATACCCTCTCGCACAATATGGGTGGAAATTTGAATTGCCTTGTGCGGATAATGAATACGATTAGCATTCCAAGATTGGAAATACCAATAAAGAGCATACTTCTAATTATGTATGTATTAAAAGTTTATGCATGTAGGATGGGGTCATCATGTATATATTCCAAAACTAAGAAAGATTAAGTATACTTGCTTATTTTTCAAATACACACCAAAAATAGCAAGACGATATAATAAATATCCCGCCACATTATCAGAAGAAATTGTATATAGGTACTATTATATTAAATTATATTTTCTTTTATAAGACCGAACGCAACAAGAAATAACTTGAAGGATTGATAAATTTCGTGTGTATAGAAGGCTGTAATATATCAATCGAACTAGACGTGCAGAGGCACTTGATATATTGCCTTATTTATTGGACAAATTAAGTTACCCAAATCTATTTACCTTCCGCGTTGAATGTTTCGGGAAATTTTCGGGATCTTGTTGTTACAGCCTACGTAACTTATATCGAAGATACTTCCTGTCTACTTGATGTTTGTATAGTTTGTTGATATTAATTGCTAAACGTTAGCGAATTATTTATAAGGTCATAACTAGAATTAGCTATCTCGTTTATTTACCAAATACCTCAATATCGTGGCTTTAGAAAAACATTAATAACACAACTCAACAAGGTTTTTCTGATTTACACTTTGATAGGTATACCTTAAGTACATTTTTATTGTAATTCTGAAAATGTTTTCAAAAATTAACCATTCATTCATTTTTAAGAAATTTTATTTTTTTAATAATTTTAATTTTCTTCTTTTGAAAGCTGAACTCCTAATGAACGTAATGTGCTGTAACTCACTAAAAAGCTCACAATTGTAAAAGCATTGTTATACCATTTGCTCTGCTGCTGCTTCATTTGCTGGAGTAAGTCCTAAGGCGAGTTTTCCATCGAAGATAAGGATAAAATTAGTTATTCTAACTTGTCCTTTGCCACTAGTCCAGTCCCTTATTTGAAAGTTTCAGAAGTTCTAAATCACATTATATAAGTTTGAAACGAAGAACATATTTTTCATTCATCGATAAACACTATTTGATATTTCTATGAGACGCGTTTTGTCAAAAAAAAATAAAATCAATTGGATCTGAATGCCAAATTCCCGAACTCAATTTCAAAAACTCAAGCAGAAATGGTAATCACATGAAAATATAACACGCGTCTTTGATAAAGATGATAAAGATTGATTGATAAAACCAATTGCACTACTCACAAATTGTACATTAGTGTTGATTTCAAAGTAATTGAAATTGTACTGGATTTACAACTTCGCGAAGCATTGTTATTTCCTCTGTGAATGGAACGGTAGGGCAAGATAGTTTCATTATGCTCGTAAGCAATGACTAATTAGGCTACCTAGATTCCTGGGGAAGGAACATTGTTCAAAATATTTAATTGTTGCCATTACACATAGAATTACGTCAGATAATTCGCAATGGACTAAGAGAGAGCTGGATTTCAATACCTCAAAAATTTGCTAATATATAGCTAATACTAAACTGAGAGAGGAAATGTTTACAGGATCTCACCTGGAATTATTTGTGAGATACAATCTATTATAAAATAACAGATACGAAAATTATAAAAAAATTGTTAATGACCTGCTCAGTAATTACCAAATATTAAGCTGTAAGATAAGCTCCAAAATACACTTTTTGCATTTGCACTTGGACTTGCTTTCCCTGAATATCGGCGATGTTAGTGATGAGCGTGGTGTAAAATTTCATCAAAGCATTTCTACTATTAAAAAATGTTATCGGTGTGAGTGGCATAGCGATAAGCTTGCTTATTACTACTGGACGTTGATTTCGGATTGTTTAGAATTCCGATATAAAAGAAATGTGAAGAGGAAAACTTTTTAGATATGTTGTACAATAACACAATTGATGTTTTGCCATAAGTTTGACTTGCTTCTTCGGGTGCAAAAATTGGGTATGAGATACCAGAAGGCCACTACCTACGTAACTCAACGTCTCAAAATTACTAGAGGAGAACATTTTCTGACAAAGAAATGCTAGCGAGCAAAATGATTACAAAACTATAACAATTATTCAAAATGTTTATCATTTAAAATTTTTGAAATCGCAACATTTCTTCAAAATCCTCTCCATGTAAATTGAAGCATATTCACTCTTCCTTTCATATATTCAAATATATTGTGTAATATTGCTGGCCTACTGTCATTTACAGCTTCCACAATTATATGTTGTAATTCTAATTCCATTCATACATTGATGCAATTAGAGTGAACTTTATTCTTTTATAATGTCCAATGGGGTCAAATCTAGTGACCGAGGAGACCAGTGGTCTCTATTTACCAATCTGTCCCCGAAAAACTGCTGTAAATAATTTAAGGTTCTCTGCTGCCCTGTTGAAAATAACCATATCGCAATACATCATCACGAAATTGTTCCATAAACGGATTTTAAATCAGATTCTGATAAGCATTTGCATCAATAATCTGGATCTCATAAAAAATCTGGAGACAAAAATTGATGAGTCACAGTTATTTTGTACGGATGTAAATGAAATATTTTCTTGCAAACCTTTCGGCAGGTATCACGTGATAAATTTGTTTGGTCTGATAGGCACCGTAAAGATTTGTTTGGACTAACATCCATTTTTTGATTACTATACGCAACAACTTCTTCAGTACAAACAATACGACGCCTTCCTTTCACAACATTTCCTATCTTGCAAAGTCTGTCTAACATATACCAACAAAGTGGATGCATTCAAAAGTGAGAAAGTAGGCCTTGTGCTGTTTGTTGACTTTTATGTTGACGTACGCCTGAATTCGGTACACAACGAAGATGAAAGTCGTAGATCTAAATAATTTAAGGGAACGTGTGTATAAGTTGCTTGGACAGCACACAAAAAAATTTGTTTTTGCATTATTTACTACAAGAAAATTCCAGCCGTAGAACGATTTATTCAATTTTCTCAAGATACAGCAAAGGATTGACGGCTGCTGGAATTACTAAACCTGGCAGAAAATTATATTAAATAGAAGTCAACAGGAGGAGATCATGCCAGCAAAATCACCTACATCGAGCAGAACAGCACCACATTTCCATGAGGGCCAAAGATCTTCGTCAAAATTTGAAGAAACAGTGGGGGATATATTGTAAACATCTCCCAAATACAGAGAGAAACAATTAGCTTCCGTCCAAAACCAAGACAAGTGTCGATTGTTGCTACGAAGTTTTGATGAACGCCTTTCGCCAAACGGCATGGGAATTGGAATTTGGAAAGATTGGAACATAGATTTAAGCTTTCAAAAAGCAAATTTGAGTCAAAAGTTCTCATTTGTCCCGAAGGAATCAAACCCAGACCTTTGGAATATCTTAAACTGCCCAGATTAATGGAGGAGTGGAAATTATTATGACAGTCAAGCTGTTCTCAGAGCACTACAGGCTGTCAGATTTGACTCCGAACTTGTGCTAAAACTGCCATAAGATTCTTAAGACTGGCGGAACGTCTCAGCACAACTTTGAGTTGGTGTTTTAACAGACTTAAATCTGGAATCAGAGGTAATTCTAGATGGTTTCTACAAATATAATTAGAGGTTTGACGCATTCCTTTTATGGGTCCATCCCAATGTGGGAACTCCTATGGCAGCATCAAAGCTTTGTCAGATCTGAACTCGCTGCAATAGGCATTGCTCCCACTGGAATGCCCTTGCCGGCATGAGACACTGTAAAACTCTCGGCATTCGCCCGTATGAGGAAAAACTGCGCAAGGCAGTCTCTATGAGCAGGGTCAGGCTATGAGGTTACTTACAGGAATCTTTGACCGGTCACTGCGAACTGAACAAACACCTGTATTGCATGGGCATAGTTTCTCTCCCCTGTTTTTAAACTTTGGGAATTTCAATGAGGAAACTCCAATCCACCTTCTTGTTGTCTGGATTTTATTGGACTTAGGGAGCTAACTCAGTTATTTCTTCGCACTCTGGACGATCCCGTACTAAGAAAACAAACTATCGACAAGGCTGCACTTTTTTGTCCGATGCAACCTGATGTTAATAATAATAAAAATAATAATAATAATAATAGGCCTAATTTATTTGCCATAAAGTTTGCCTTTACGGTCTTTCCGCAAATGTAATAAAAATTAAAAGAGTCAACAGGAAAACAGAAAGATGCTCAACAAAAATCATCTTGGGGTATCGAACAGAAATTTAGCACGAAAATTTTATCTTTTGCGATAGTTCCCAAATACACGTGTGGTGGTGTTTCGCCAATTATTGACGATGAAAAATATTTTACGTTTGAATAGAGTAAAAATGTTTTAAAATACGGGTTTTCATACTGACAATATTGCGATGACCCCATAACATACGATTTATTTCAAAAAGTAAATTTGAGTTCAAAATGATTCTTGATAAGGTGGTGCGCGATTTCTCTGAAAGGAATTTCACAGTTACCATATTCAAGATTCAAGAGCTTCAGCTATTAAACGTGGGATCTTAAAATATCAGCAAATATTTAACAAAATTAAAGATGCGTTTCATAAGAGATAAACACGAGAGCGACGATATTATTTTCTAGGCTGACAACGCAAAAAGACTATCAATTGGCTGACAGAAAATAATATCCCATTTGTCCCGAAGGAAGCAAACCCACCTTTGGAATATCTAGTGGGCCAATTGAGGATTTTTTGAATTTATTATACCAAGAGGTATACAAGAAAGGATGGCAAGCCAAAACGACCGACGAACTTACTCTGAAAATCAAGAAATCTGTGAAAAAACTTGACTCTACCGTTGTCCAATAGATGCTTAAAAATGTTCGCAGTAAACTTCATAAAATCAAATTTGAGGGTCCACTTTCCTTTCATATATAAATTCTTCTAGGACTTGTTGGTGGCAATTTTGATTACGCGATTGTTAAAACTGTATAAATTAATTCAAATTTGTGTCTCTCTCTTTTTCGGCACTACTTTGAACTTGTTTTAACAGACTTAAATCGGTCTGGCATTAATTTTACCATGAAGTTTCTACATAATATAATTGTGGTTTGACGCATTCTCAGTATTATTGTCATCAATGTGTAGGTATATCCAGATTATACTTTGATAGCTGATGTAGGTAAAACATTTAATTGTGTGTCAATCTTAAGAAAAAAGAACCTTGATGTACATCCATAAAGAATCGGTGTTGTAACTATACCACTTCCTTTTTCTTTGAGTGTCCATGAGGAAGCTGTAATTGGCTATGATGTTTCTTCATTGTTTTTATTGCTTTTATGGCCTTTCAATGATGCAACTTAAATGTCTTTCGCCATCTTTCTTGTTGTCTGGATTCTCTTTTATCTTAGCAGCTAAGACATACGTTCTTGCACCCATATACAGTACTGCAATACAAACTATAAGTAATACATTTTTCTGAATATATTTCCCTAAATGCACGATGTAAACGATTGATATTGAGATCAAGAAACAAGCTGTCGTACAGTCCGATGTCTACTGTATTTTTCATTTCTCAAAAATGTCTTGAAACGCTTTTCTATACATCTGGATAATTTCACCACCTACCATTGGAATTGTACAACAATTTGTTACCTTTCTTAGAGATGTCAATTTCTATGTCATTATTGTCAACTATTGCATATACATTTACAGATCACCCACAAATTGTAAGTACATTGGTCGCATACAGGGAAAGAAATACGCTTAAGCGCTGACGGAAAGCGATTTTCTGTAACGCTATCACACTCCCTGAACGCTACATAGCATTTTTGTGACGTAATTGTCAGAATTGCTAACCGATATAATAAATTTTCTTAAAACAAGAAAAACTCATAAACAGTGTTTAACGAATTAAAGCTGAATTGGTATTTTTTCCACAAGTATATTAATATTTGTTCATCATTCATTTATATATTTCTTATATGTTCTAGTATCAATTTTTTGATCTTTATATATTTGGCCTTCAAATTTGAGTAGCATCTTTACATCCATTTTATTTTTATAAAAGTGAGTCCGAGGTTAAATCCTCCGCTATTTTCTATCCAAATTTGGGCATAATATCGTAACGGTTTTAAAATTGTTTTCCAAACAACAAATGTGCACTTATCATACGCTGCAGCGATCCAGCGGAAAAAATATACGCTGTAATAATGGCGGACTGCTTTAAGAAAGCGCTGCAAGAATGACGTCATTACTTTGTCATTCAGGGAAGTATACACATCAAGCCAGGACTCGCGTTCCAAATCAGAATTTTTCCATAAAGCTTTGCTGCTTTGACAGCGCTAATCGTCCCTAAATGCGACCATTAATACCACCAAAAACTTAGCCACACTCTTGCAATACATTATGGTGTTATAATTTACAACTATTTAGCAATGCAACCTCAAGTTTTTTTTTATATATTTTTTGTACTCGCTTATCAAAACCTGTCATTTCAAACATTCGATTTGCGTCTTGAAAATTTGTCACTTTAAGCACGAGTTCTAAACATCTAAAGTTGGTACTTACTGGAACTTTTAAAATCATAAATCCCCACCTTAATAATATGGTCATAAACGATAACGTACATTAACAATATGTATTATTATTATACATTCTACAGATCAAGAAATATTGTAAGCCGACATTAATACCACCAAAAATTTAGCCACACTGTTCCATTAAACTGGTGTTATAATTTACAAATATTTAGCAGCAACTTGGTTTTTAAATAACTTTATACGCTTTTGCACTATTTTGTATTTTTTTCCTTATTTGGAATTTACTTCCTTCTCCCTTGTTTCTTCTGTTTTTGATATTTGACTCCTTTAAACTTAAGGTAAGGCTCGTAGACCATTACATAATATTGCTCTTACGGTTGTAATCAATTCTCATTAAGCAAGATATAACATGAAATTAACTTTATAACAACATCATTTTTGGAAAAATAATCGTGATAAGTAGGGGAGAGTGGAGTACATAGAACCGCCGGGGCACAGAGGACTTCCTAGATATTTTTTGTGTAATTGCTGCCATCTATTTGATACTTCTCTATACTGTACCTACCACATTATTTTATCATGCTGCAGTCAGATTTGTAGGTAAAAACAAGCTCTTAGAGTTACAGTGCGGAAGAAACTGTTTTATAAGCTAAGGCTTGTAATATTTTCTTGTCATTATATCCCCTAAAACGGTTGATGGTATTTAATTTGTATTTATTGACTGCAGGCATTTACAATGCTATTCATAAGGTTTCAAAAGATCATAATAATTTAGAATTGTGAATCAACTAACCTATAAAAACTTATTTAATAGTTGAAAATGTACATTTGGGGCAGAGGGGACCGACATGTGGTCCTCAGTGTCCCATGGATGGATTCAGTGCTAAGAATGTCACTACTGGGCCCACGATATGTGTGCAGGTGCATCAGAAAATGACGTTCGTATGCGTAAATTGTGACGAAACTAGTTTCTATTTTTCATGAAAATAAGTATTCGCTTTTAATTCTTTTTTTATGAAAGCAAACATTTAGTTGTTATTTTTGCCATATACTTTCTGAGTTCATTTAAGAGAAAAATGTATTTTATGACTAAATATAGCTACTTTCTTTCATTTTTAACATGACTTATTTTCTTTGTGTATAGTTAAGCTGATGGTCCCATGTGCCCCGAGGTATGGAGCACAGGGGACTGACATTCCCATTTCTTTAAAAAGACAACCAGTACTAGATCCTATTTGTTAAAAATGTTTACATAAGACGATAATATACGAGTGTAGTTCCCACATCCTACGAATGCAGATTCCAATCATAAACCATATCCAAAAACCAACACTTTTTGTCTTAAGTGGTCCTCTGTGGCCCACTCTCCCCTATAATTATTATACATAGAAGAACAAAAATTGTACATACCTATAAAATCAAAAACGATAATCCAGACGAATTTTTATCTTCAAGCATGTTACACATCATTTTATTTCGACAAACATTGATTTTAACTTACACACGAGAGAAGATTTATCTCATTCTAAGCCGAATTATTATGGCACTCATTACGATTTCGCTGCAAAATTAATCTTAATCTGAACACGAAGCAACTTCTGTAATATAGAATAATTTATGACTTTTACTTTTTTCAAAACTTTCTTTTCTCATTTATAGGATTTGTATTAATTTTTTTGCAATGTATAATTTATAACGAACGCGCATTATCTCGATATAAAAAATTTAGATTTAAAAATTTTTCCAAACTTCGCTGTCGCTCTTTGTTTGGCTTATAACGCTATTTTTTTTATCTCGCTTTACGACGGAAACGTCACGTATCGGCGCGGCAGAAATGAAATATTTTTCGCAGATATGAATCCCGTCCAATCATAAACTTCTGATTTATTTCGATGTGGCCGGGCGAAAGCTGAGTTTTGTCGTTTCCGAGGCGTAATCCTTCCTTTTTTGTATTAGTATAACGTGTAATTTCCTAATAGGAACTCAAATTGCCAACCTGTTTTTATCTCGCTTTTTCTTTATATATGTATGTATAAGTAGTATCGTACATTATTATATTGTATATTTTAGATCTTCCACATAAGAGTATTATGTGATTATTTTTATTTTGAAGAATGATCGAAAATTATCACTTGTCAACGTCCAAGGATTGGGATTGATCTCCAAAAATATAACCTCTTGTACCTCCTTCATAGCAAGCAAAGTAAACCGTGATCTTTGATTATATATAACTAGATTGACCAAGTCTATTGCGTATTACAATAACCACAAAAGTTACCAGAAGATGTCGCATAAATAACAAAATTGCTCATTAATATATATTTCAGCTTAGCATACAACCGACATACCTCATGCGCTATCTATTAACAAGTGCCCATAACTAACATCAGTAGCATCGCAGAAAATGATTTTCTCTCATGCATGTTAAAAAATCACAATAGAAACACGAAAACTGTGACAAAATTACTACACTTATAGTGATATAAAATATGCTTGGATTAATGTATTTTGTGTGGATTTCACAACTGGTAACTCAATTATTGATTGATTGCATATTTCTCGACATACGTAAAAAATCACTGCAATAGAAAGCATGAAAAGAGAAATTTACAACCATGTTGATTTTGATCATTGGTATAGTGAACTTTTAAATAAAGGTAGTGCAAACGGCCCTAAGACAATCATTTGTAGACATATAAAAAACAATTTATAGTAGTAAGTATTTTATAAGTATACATCTGAGAAAAGGGGAAATCGAAAAGTTTCTGGAATAAATATGAATATGTTGTCCTAAAAATATCATTCTGACTTATTTAGCTTGACTAAAGCTATAAATCCAGAGACTATACAGTGTCACAACAACAATAACAACAAATAATAATTCAAAAGCATGTATTCAAACCAATATAAGTAACTAAGATGTTAAAACTTGAACATGACAAAATTCTTCACACACGCATTACATTTTTGAGTTTATTTCCTGTTACATCGCGTGGATACCCAGAAACAACTTTACACTGTTTAAATATCAAGCATGTAAAGCAATGATTTAATAGTAGCAGGCGATGAAAATTACAATCTCCACTAATGAAAGACACAATGTCAGGAATCTTTATAGGTCTATGTGCAATGCCTTGCCTTAACTTCTTCTTACAGTGGCTCACAGCTTATTTGATGCTGTGCCTATTTTAAAATATGAGGCCGAATAATTTAAAAAATAAAAAGAATATCAGCACAAAATTGCAACAACATTTGTCAATAATATATCTAGTTTAACTAAGAAACTTCTTTTATTTTACACAAGTGCTGTTTAACAATATAAAAGTTAAAAATTAAAAATACTGCTAAATATTATGGCACAGCTTATTTGATGCAGTTCCATTCAAACTTAAAAATAATATAGGTAATCTATTGATTTTGCACTACTTTTAATATTTGGGATGATACTCCTTTACTTGTATAATAGCGTGCATCTTTTTTGGCATTGATGAAACCAGTTTTGCGTAATATCGGGGGTGATTTTTTGCCATTCTACCAGCAGCGTCTTCTTCAACTTATCGCGGCTGGAAATGTTGTGATTACGGATATTTTTTACCAATATAGCCCAGAGATTTTCAATTATGTTCACCCATTTTTTCCGCACTTTTCAACAAATTCTTGTTGAGTATATTGATGTACATATTTTTGTCCATTATTATTCCCTCAATAAATTCTAAATTTCCAACACCAGATGCATTCATACACGCCCAAACCATCACACTTCCTCCTCCATGCTTCACTGTGCCTTTGAGGTTCTCCTTCTTTCATTCGGTGTTGGGTTTCTGCCACATGTAGGACATGCCATCGGACTCAAAAATGTTGAACTTGGACTCCTCTGCGAAAATTACTGTGTTCCAAAAGTCAGCGTCCTTGCTAACATGCTCGTTAGCAAAAGTAAGACGGCTTTGTTTACGAGGTACTCGGCCATTAAAGTCATGTTTGCGACGCACACGATGGATGGTTTCAGCACTGTATGACTTTCCTAATTCATGTTGAACTTCAATAGCTAGTTTTGGAACCGATAACTTCGGGTTTGCTTTGATTTTCCGAACAATGTATCGCTCGTCAGATGCATTGAACATTTTATTTGGTGCACTTCTTTGCTTATCTTTCACCCGATTCTCACCTACAAAACGTTCAATAATATGCTACACTGCAGACGTACTCAGATTGACCATCTGAGCAACTTTCAGGACGATTGCCCCAATTTATAATAATATAAGAGCCGTTCACGCTGTTTTACAGTTGTACGGCGACCCATCTTTTTAAATTTAAGTCGTGTATTAGCTAAAATTTAATTACTTGTTATTTCTGTTAATTGTAATTGCAACCTCCCGTTGTGCGAAACGTGGCAGTGTATATTTGTGAATTTCGTTATACGTATTAGATTCCCTGAACATGCGTTTACAAACCTGCATCAAAATGTTATCGATACTCTTTTTATTTTTTTTTAATTATTGGGATTTATATGTATTTTAAAATAAGCACTGCATCAAATAAGCTGTGAGCCACTGTATGTTTAATGCGACCAAAGCAGTCTTGCAAATTTTTAATCAAAATAGAAACAGCATTATGAAATAAATCTGTAGGTGTTCATAAGATGCAACATATAATTTATGTATACATAGAATTAGCAATTCTTCGGTATTTTTTAAAGTGGACGATTTATCTACAAAGGCGGGCATAGTTTGCATGTAGTTTTTTTTGAGGGTCCACTGTGCCATCCAGCAAAGTATCGAACACTGCAATGCTCTAAAGTAATTATTTCTGTAGATTAATACTAACATTAATTTTGTTTTCTAACTCATATATTTACTGTGCATTTTTTAATTTTTTTGTATTATAACTCATATATGTATGTAACCTACAAATGATATCCCAAAGCAATTTTTCAAATAAAATATCACGAAATAGGAAATCGATATATTTCTACTTTGCAATTTTTATGAGCAGGTGTTCGCATAGAAAGCGACAAATAAAAGACAGGTACATATATCTATATCTCTCTGAACTTATTACGTTTTTTCTCATAATTCTATCAGTCGCAATAACGCCGCCTAGTAACTAAAAGTATAAATACATCTAGCTATTCAGTGAGATATCGGTTTACCGCCTAACTAGACGAAAATGTTTTGATGTAAAGTACAAGTGGCAGGCTCCTGGTGGCCGCATCAAAAGCTCGACTTTAAAGCGCAACTCTTTTCTTATGGGAATGGTGAATCTAGTTATATATAATCAAAGACCGTGATGTTATTCCCGATTTTCTTTATCGGGTAATATTAAACATATTACTCACTCTGCTTAACACAACACTCTGCTTGTCTATGTAAAGTTCTCTAGAAAAAATTGCAACCGCGTACATAATTTAAGCTTATCGTACTTATTACAATGTTCCATAAAAGCTCTGAAGAATTTTCATTCACTAGACACTTTACTGTTGAGATATTAACTTTCTCAATTGCATACTTAAAACTTTCTTCTTTTCCAAATTATGCTGTGTACATATTTAATATTTATTACACCGCTTCATATTACTTTCTTCTAGCAATTTTATCTTATTTTATATAAATTATTTGCAATGTGCATGACATTACCTTTTGAGGCTAGCTGAAGATAATATTTTTGTATGTTGAAACAATTTTTATATTTAAACAATGAATCGTTCCGTTACCTCACTTGGCATATACGAGGGTAGCACCGATTATTTCTGCAAACTCATAAAACAAAATGTTTATCTATTTTAATATAGACATTTGATAAAACCAGTTATCATAGCATAAGCACTTCAGATATAAGCTTTTTAACGCTTTCCACTGTATCTTCTGGGATTGCAAATCCTACACCACGCATCTTATCCTCTAGTCTTAGAAATAAAAAGAAATCTAAAGGTGCAAGGTCCAGACTATATGGCGTATGATCTAATAATTTTAATCTGGAAACTTTCAAAAATTGATGAAGGGCAACTTCCGATCTAGGGGGTAAGCGAACCTTTATAAGAACATCTGGCAGACATACTGTCGTGTACTGTTGTGGTAGTTCCTGATTTTGAGAAGAAACTGGCTACCAATTCCTTCCAAACACTTCGAGATTTTTTCACTTTGACTGGATTAGGTTCTGTTGGAAACACGCCGACTGCCGTTTTGATTCCGGTTCAAATGCATGTATCCAGCTTTCATTACCAGTAACGGCGTTGTCAATTGCTTTAGACCTACCTCCGTCATATTTCTTAAGCGCTTTTTTTACACCATTCCACCATTCCACATTTTTGTTCCTGTGTTAAGTTATGAGCCTATTCAACGACAACAGACTTTCCTCACAGTCAAATTAATATGTAGAATCTTGTTTATTGCAGTCATGCCAATACCGAAGGTGCTCCTAATAATCCTGTACGTGACTCGATTGTCGGCTTGAATCATTCTTCGTACGGCGTCTACATTTGTTTCAGTAACAGCTGAGATTGACCTGCGTTCGCGAAAATTGTTACTAAGTAAAACACTTTGAAATTTAAATTTGTTAAAGCAGTTGGAAGGAACTTCATCACCAAATGTAACACTTGAAACACTTTGTTTTGGACTTAAAGAACGTTTAACCCTCATAATATCGTGGGGTCACTGAAAACCCCATATAATATTTGTGATTAAATATCCTTGTAACGATTATTGTTAAAATTTTCAAAAAATGTACTTTTGACATCGGAATGTTTTTAATATTTTACCAACGTAGAATTTTATTTTAATAAATAGGGTATCAAGAAACTTAAAATGTTGCATATAATACCACTGAGATCTGCTAAGACCCCAAATATTTTTTACGTATAAACTAATATTTTTGCTCATCCACGAATCCCTTACTTTCAATATACTAGTTTTCTAGAAAGACAAAGTTTCAAAATTAAGTGACCTAATTACATATTTATCCCGGTGCATTCCCTTGTTTGTTCTATATGTCAAACCAAAGAAATGTAAAACTTTTAAAAATACATTATCTCAATAATAAGTTTATAAAATTTATTATGAATTCATTGCACTCAATACTTTTCAACTTTCTAAAATATAATAAATTTTAAAATAAAATATATCCACAAAAAAATTTCATAACTTCCTGAGGTAGAGCTATAGGGTCACAGGTGACCCGTCCGGTATTACTTGACACTAAAAATTTTCGTGTTATGAGGGTTAAAACCGTAGTAAATCATGGCTCTAACACATTGTCTCGTTAAGTCGATTTTTACTGCAGACCACTCGGTTAGAAATTAGCTTACAAAATAACTATTGTAGTTACCAAACCAAATTCGAACTGTCAAAATAGAAAACAATATAGACTTGTTTCATAGCACGTTTGATTCCTTTAATTCAATAGAAATATATTCCAAACTCGATCGACACAAGTTCATATCAGAAGAAATATATGATATTGCTTTTCAGAGAAATACGATAGCGGAGAGTTGGCCATAACGGGATACTTAATAAGACATTTATTAGATTTTTTTAATACTAGACGAACATTAACAAATATTTGTACACGGCAACATCGGCTTCTTAGTATTAATTTAATGTAGTTTAAATTTCAATAAATAATCAAAATGATGTCAAGTATCCTGTTTTGTCCACCTAGTTCGACAAAACAGGATAGTAATATATTTTTTTTTTTTTTTTAAAGGACGTAGGCCGACCGCAGTCGGCACAAGTGGCCCTTTTGAACCGCCCCACTCATGTCATTCTTGAAACTGTCTGGACGGACATAGCATCAAGAGTGACGGGCTGTCTTTTCTGCGTACTGTTGTTTTATTTTTCCCCTACATCTCCCATCCCTTAGATTAACTATGGATTAGGAGTTCGGGTGTCTTTTGCTCTGATCACTTTCTGTTCCACTCAGCGCCCTTGTTCCCGTGCCACCGTCCTCTGTCTCTCTCTCTCCTCTTTCTTTCCTTTTCATTATGGTCCTTAACATATTATGTATGGTGTTCCATTTCTTTTCACTTGCTGTCATATGTTCAATCAGGTTTTGGCTACTAAGTCTGGTTCCAAGTTCTGTGAAAGTCATCATTCGTGCGTCATTCCATCTCGGGCACTCGAAGACTGTATGTTCTACTGTATCTACCTGTTGACAGTATACGCATTCCTCCACTGTATCCTTTCCAAATCTGGTGGCGTAGGACCTAAAGACGCCGTGCCCTGTGAGGACCTGGGTCAGATAATAGTCCAGTCTGCGGTGTGTGCACATTACCCACGCTTTAATGTCCTTTATCAGGTGCTTCGTCCATTGCGCTTTCACACTTTCTGAGTTCCACCGGGTCTGCCATGCCTCCAGTGACTGTTGTCTGACCTCTTCTCTAAGTCGTTTATCGACTCCATCCTGCAAGTAAAGAGCGGCTCTTTCTTGGACCATGAGGTCTATAGGTAAAATACCGGTGATCGTCTGTAGTGCACTCGCTGACACCGTCCTGAAGGCCGAGGCCACCCGCAGTAGCACATTCCGCTGGGTCCTTATAAGCAGTTGTTTGTGCTTATTTATGGCTAGTGCTTCTACCCACACTGGCGCTCCATATAGGACAATACTATGTAGTGCGCTGCATAAAACTGCCCTTTTTCCGCTACTAGGCCCCCTATATTCGGCATTAGTTTTGTAATTTGCGCTAAGGTGTTTTCAGCACGCGTAGTCACCATCTCAATATGCTGTCCGAAGGTCCCCCTGTCGTTGATAACAATGCCCAAGTACCTTATTGCTTTTTGCGGTGTTATCCTTACTCCATCCAGATCAAAAGATACATGTTCCCTGATCCTTCCACCCCTTACAAGGACCGCTTCGGACTTTTCCGGTGCTAGGGTAAGCTTGTGGGCAGCCATCCATGCACTAATTTCTTTGAGGCACTTGTTTACGTTTGCCATGAGCGCGTCTTCGTCTCTTGCGCCGACGATCACCCTTTCTGGAAGCCGTATTGATTTGGGTGTAGACCTCCCCTATCGTCTATTTCCTTACACAATCTGTTCTTGATAAGGGTCTCGAAGAGCTTACTCATCGTGCTCAGCATACATATAGGTCTGTATGAGCCTGGAAGTTCTGGAGGCTTATCTCCCTTTAAAAGTAGGACGACCCGGGCCACTTTCCACCTGTTTGGGATTGTGTTTCCAGAAGGCTGTTCATGATGCCCAAGATCCAGTCCGGTGAGTCTTCAGCCAATAACTTGATCGCCTCCGGTGGAATGTTATCCAGCCCCGGGGCTTTACCACATTGGATGTTTGCTGCAGCTATTCTAAGTTCGTCTGTAGTAAAGGCTTCCACCCCCGCTACTGTACCACTACTTTGCCACGCTTCTTTATTTTGCGGAAATAGGACCCTCGCAATTTCCAGCTCCTTGGCGGGGTTTAACTCATATGGTGTCAAGATGTTGAACCTTTTTGCGACGATTTGGTAGGCGCCGCGCCATACGTTTCCCTCGAGGTCCCGACAGAGATCCTTCCATGCCTGTTCTTTTGCATTCATTATTTCCTTTGTCAGATCTTTTTTAGCAGCCTTGTAGGCCATTTTGTGCGCGAGATAGGCCTCGCCCCTGGCGTCTCTAGTTCTGGACGCACGGGTAAAGATGCGTCTTAGCCTGTTGCAGTCTTCCCTTTTATTTGCAACAGGATAGTAATATTAAAAGACTAAGAATTAACAATAATTAAGAAAACGTTTATAATACAGTAAAACCTTTTACTAAAAACCATAAAGTTCTTTTATTTTACGAAACATACATGTAAAAACAATTTAAAAAACGCGTTTATCCAGAAAACTCACAGGAAAATTCCTCACAATCATCACTCTCAATGCTTGCACATGCTTCATGGGCTCAACCATTACCGACCAAGACTTACCGGCTTTCTTTTTCTCTTTATGAAACTGATTAGAGAATCCATTAGGATGAGCAAGCTCAAATTCCAAACTTCGAAGGTCATCTAGTGTAAATCCAGAAACGGGATAGTATCCGATTTTACGCATTGATAACTATCCCGTTTTACACAACTGGAGTTTTTAAAATAAACAATAACAACAATACAAAAGTGTTAAAACAGCTCGTCATTTACCTACATTCGCAAATCAAAACATCAGTTTAAAATGATACGAACAAATTAGTATATCCGTACTTTTCTAAACATATGGTCATAATTGCTCATCTAAGCAAACTTTACGAACCAGTTGCAGAGGTGACAAGTGCAGAGCTTTGCTGATACTATTAGGATTGCATATTGAGAGACAGATAGTACCAGAGGTATACAAATTTCAAGGGGTATCCTGTTTTATCCGACTATCCCGTTTTAGCCGACGGTCATTTATGTAACGGACATTTATGTAATAAATATATTACATTCATCTTTGTTTAGTTTCAATTCTTGCATTTCCTTTGTACAGAAGTTCTGAAATCTACTGGAACATTTACAACTAGATATTGCTCATGTTATTATGAAAATTGTATTCTACTTGCTTTTTCAAATGGAACACTCGGAATATTTTAACACTTTTAACACGTTCGCCGCCAGATACATTTTCAAAAAGGACCTCTATAAGCCCATATTGTTGTATTATGTCTTATTGCTTAAAAAATCTACATTAAAAGGTTAATATTTTCGAATTTTGTGAGTAAAAATATACAGGGTTTCCACGGCCGAGTGGGACATAAGAAAAATACATGTGAAATCGGTTTTCGGTGAATATTATCTCCCTTCATCCAAATTTAAGTGCCGAATATTATAACTGGGTTAACAATGAACATTTCCACAATCATAGTACAAAGACAGTCATTTTAATAAAGCCAAAAAAAATTATTATTTTTAAACCTATTGTACATGAATTCTTAATAAGGCTTTTAACACGTAAGTTGATGCAAGTGGCCGTGGCGGAGACGTTCACGTGACGCCTTAATAACGTAAGCACAGATTGTTTGGGGTTCGAATCCGAGAAATAAATTTTATTTTTTATTTTTTTTTAATCTTGATTAAGTTTTGTTGCTTATTTTGACAAATGATTCGTCGTTAGTAACAATTAAAAATCGAATAATATAATAGCACGTGATCATTTTTGTTATTGTAAAAATTATTCATTATTTACCTTAATCCTCAAAAAATCGATTTTACAGTCTTCAAAATCTCTGATTTTTGTAGTGTTATTGAATTTGTAGCATTATTGTTGGAGAGAAAAAATAAAAAATAAAACTAATCTGCCGGGATTCGAACCCTAAACAATCCGTGCATTTGCGTTATTAAGGGCGCGCGACGAAACAATATGGCGGACATTTGTACCAATGTAATTTATAGTACCACCTATTCGGTTCATTTTAAGAAAAAATACGCAATTATTTTGCGAAATTATAGGTGCAATGAAATCGTGAAACTATGGGTTTCGAAATGACGCACGCCAAATCTAAAATAAAAGTATTCTTAATAAGAAAAAAAAATAAAATTGTTTGAAGCAGTCGGGAATTTAAGGAATTGCGGCTAATCTAGGAATAAATTCAAAAATCTGAGATAGTCAAATTGAAATTGATATGTATTCTATTAGATACAACATGTAGTAGCGTATTTTATAGTTTAAATTTTGCAAAAAGCTACCGAATAAAAATTTTGCAATAAAATTTAGCCTAGATACGATCCGTGTTAAGGAAGTCGTGGGTAATACAGAAAATCAGGAAAACCTAATGTTCGGGCATTGCTACATAGATGTCGCTGCTAGCGCTCGCAACTGTGACCGCATTTTCAGCTAAATGCCGCGAAACGATAACATATACGAAATATTATTATTATTTATAAAATAACTTTGTAGGGACCTAAACCAGTACGGCTCAAACTAATTATGCAAAGATAATACAGAACATGCCTTGTTTGCTAACCTAAATGCTACCGATATATTAACGCAATATAATACGTTAGAGAGAGAATGGCATATCTTGATCCTAAACCATAGGTATTTACAAAAATGGTGACTGATTCAAGCTTGACGCCACCATCAATAGCATAGGAGTGTTTCATACCATACCACAAAGACGTATAAACTAAGATAAAATGCATGAATATCAGTACGTATCAGTACTAAATATTGCTGTATTTCAAAATATATGAGATTTTTATCAAAAATCATTGTTAGATTTATAGGAGAGATGTTCATAAAATAGCAGTCATAAACTACAGTACTTCATATTTTTTTCGTTTTCCTCGAAATGAAACAACAGGATGAAGATGATTAAAAATATGCAAACTATATTTCCACTGAAAAATGTTTGTAGACTAAATTTACATTTTTCTGGTAATCGCCTTTCTTTTAAAAAGTACATAGTGTTGTGCCATCACTCAAGATATCAAAGAAAAGTACATTGAAAGTAGTTTATTTTTACATACAGCCAATGTATGCAGACACATTCAAGTTATTTATTTTGATCCTAATAATAAAGTTTGTATTGCGCAATTGCGCACAGGTTTTTTAGTTACTAGATAATACAGAAAGTTGTATCTTCCCTCTTCTGACGTTTCCGGTAAATTTTAACATAGGCAGAATATAAAATTATCTGTAGTAATACCATGAGCTTTGAATTTATCGATAATTTCACGAATGCTTGTTGCATAGCGACGAAGACGAGTGTCAATTTGACAAGCATTTAAACCACGTAATTTAGAATTTACAAAGTTTTTCTGAAAAGTATTATATTAATTGAAAATTGGAATTAAATGAACGATATATTATATTTCTCCTTTCTTCGCTTTTAACAACCTTTAGTGAAAAGGTTCTTTTTACTAGAGTAGGGTAAAGTTTCGATATGTTATCTCAATACTGGTATCGATTATTCGATATCTGAGATAACGATGGTGTATCGATTCTAAGATATAGGAATTTAGGAATGAATTCTAGAGGGTATCGATACATACGAACCGATGTCAAGAAATTCATTACAAAGTCCATTACATTTATGAATAAATCTAGTAGGTACTTCGTACATCAGTAAATTTTTAACAATGTATATATGTATAAATTATCTGTTTTATGAAATAAACAGACTATATTACATATACAAGTTCGAAATCGTATAAAACTATGCATTAATTACCGTACATACTGTGAATTGTTGATATCGATGCAAAATATGTCTTCAAAAAGACAATTTTTAATTTTTTTTTTTTTTTTTTTTTTTTTTAATGTGTGGTGGGTGCTTAGTTGCAGTGACTCCGTAAGCTGTATCACTTGTCTGGCTATCACTGCAACTCTTGCGGTGTAGTTTAGTGTGTGTAAGTTGTGTTTAAATGGCTTTGTGACAGCATCATATCGCCTTTTATGATGCCGCGCTGTTAATCACTTTGCTCCCAACAGCGAATGGCAAGTCGATCCGGGATTAAACATATAACAACAATAAAAACAATATTATTATTGCAAACGAACCTCAAACGACAAAAAAACACCAATAAACTGTCGGTGCTACTAAATAGAATAGTTGCTACCTGACATTCCCATTTGCGGTAATAGACTCAACCAAGCAAAAATGTGTCGTCTGCGCAGCTATGACGAATGTAGCCTGTTCATTCTATTCTGTGCGAACTCTACACGTCATATGTGAATTAATTTTAAAAATAAAATAATTAAAATATGCTGTAGTTAATTGTATTTAAAAA
This sequence comes from Holotrichia oblita, assembly GCA_023690525.1. Classification (NCBI taxonomy): domain Eukaryota; kingdom Metazoa; phylum Arthropoda; class Insecta; order Coleoptera; family Scarabaeidae; genus Holotrichia; species Holotrichia oblita. The sequence goes on from CM043015.1 coordinate 51,551,465, forward strand.
AATATCAGATTGTAAAAAATTCCATAAAATGCTACAATATATGGATAAATAAATAGTATCCTATCACTTTCTTATTTATTTATATTTTTCTATTTAGTTACGTCTCCAGCGTGTAGGATTACACAAACACATGTATAAAGCATGATAAAGTATAAACAAAAAATTATTTGTGTGTATTGTGTACTAATAGAATAAATTTTCTCTATACTTATCCGATTTATCTCGAGCTAACAACAGTATTGTACAGAACGTGCGCGTTCTGAAATACGCATGTACCTATAAAAGCGAGATAAAAAATGTTGCACATATAATTTATTTGGAACCCACGATATGCATATAGTCCATCCATCAGAGTCCTCTATATGTGAAGATCAAAACTTAAAGTCTAATGTTATAGATGGCAGCACATGCCGGAACAATATTAACTTATCTGTCCCCCACCATTCGTTACGTACCCTCAAGCCGTCGCGCGAACCATTGCGCCATGGACGCTTGAACTAAGTCACGTATTAAGAGCCTTATTAGGAATTCACCAATAGGTTTAAAAATAATAATTTTTTGGCTTTATTAAAATGACTTTCTTTGTACTATGATTGTGGAGATGTTCATTGTTAACCCAGTTATAATATGCGGCCCTTAATTTTGAATGAAGTAGTATTAGGGAGATAATATTCACCGAAAACGGATTTTACATGTATTCTGCCTATGTCCCACTTGGCCGTGGAAACCCTGTATGTCGTCACCCGCTGAAACAAATTCACTGCTTCCTACACCAGCGCCGTTAGTCGATTGACCATATTGTAACATAACCTACTCACACACACACAACACGTACTAAATTATTCATTAAATATATATATATCATTAAATATAAAAAATAATATATTAAAAACACAGCAGCAGTTTACCGACTTCTTCGATCAATAACCGGGAACGAGATTGATCAATTTCGCATGCAATATAAACAACTGTGTTTTGTTTCTCCGAGTACATCCACTTGATAAAAATTACAAAGAAGAGCAAATATTTCAGGAATGATAAAGACATAATTGCATACACTAAGGCTCTCTAAAATCTCACCAAGATTTAATAAAAGTAAAAATATGATGGGTGTTTCATTTAAAAAAGGTGAATAGAATTTTCATAACAACACGAGCAATATCCAGATTAGAAATATGCTTTAATGATAGCTAGCTTAAAATTAACTTGGATTTGTTAAAAAAATTATTTGAAAATGTATACAGTTTCAAAAATATTTAGGTGTTCCGGTACATTTGAATAACTTTGTATATAATATTGTTCGATTTATAAATACGTTACGTTAGTGTAATCACTTTCATTCAATTTAAATATCAAAATCTGAAGCAGCTTATTATAAGCCTAGAAATACGCTTTATCAAACGTTTATCCATATACCTCAGCGATTTCCATCCTACATCTTACATGTAATGTATTCTTTTCGACTAAAATGTTACCAAATCCACGATCCCTGTTTTAATATTCCTTGTCTTATGATTTATAAATAACTCAGTATTCCTTACAGCAGTAAAACAACCGCGATGTTCTTCCCCTACCGTATTACAATATTTAAAAGGAAAATCCTCCAGGCATCTCCGCTGTTTGCTCAGTCATTACTCTTTCTATGTCATTATATCTGTATTATATGTTAATGTAGGCCATTAGCGAAATATTTAAGGTGATTGCGTAAGATGCGGGAAGCTTAGAAAAAATATTTAGAGCTGCGAAATAAATTTTGGAATTTTATATTACTGTATTGTGTACATCGTTCTCAACGATTATATTTTAAGGATGCTTTCACGGTTGTCCAGATTTTTTACGCTCAGTAATTAGCTTCCTTTCCCGAAATGTTCTATGCACTAGCTATTTGGCTACATCCTTCTTTGTCCATATAAATAATACCGAGGGTACTGAATCAACTTTAAATGGGCGTACTATATACGAGGTAGATGTTATAAGTTCTCGACGTGATATAGACTTGATAAAATATTATTTTTTATTTTTTAATACATTCTTCTTTAACTGCAATACACCAATCACAACGCTGAATTAATAATCCTTACAAAAATAAGTTAAAAGTTTTTGTCTCTGAATGCTCTATTACAGGTGTCAGTATATGCCTTTATAGCAATAAAAATGGACTTTTGTCATAAAAGGCAACTGCTGTTAAGTTTCTAAAATTATTATTAGCATATAACAACAACTCCATTATGGATATACAAGGGATGGACAAAATAATATAAATACCATGCAATCGAGTACCTCTTATTGTATCTTGGCAACACTGCTTCCGTGTAAATAATGCGATGCAGACGTATCGCGCAGTTAATATGCTACCGCGGAAGCAATGACAGCAGAACTCAACCCTCACTTAAGTAATACTGTTTCGACAAAAACAGTACGGTTGAAACTTCACAAAGCTAACATTCATGGAAGGTCTGCAATTGCCAAAACTTTTATAACGGAAGCCAAGGCTCAGCTGCAAAAAAAGTGGTGCCACGATCATAAAACCGGGACACTTGATGATGGGAAAAAATGTGATTTATATGTATATGGAGAACCTCCAAAGAAGCCTACAATCCCGACTATCTGCTACCTACACTGAAGCATGGAAGAGGCTCCGTTATGATGGCTGTATCATGGTATTCAGCTGATTCCATCATTCATATCACTAGCCAAATAAATATTTCGACATCCTCAATGATGAAGTTCTTACCATGACGAGTAAGCTTCAGTATTGATTTGAAGAACATCAAGATATCATTAAGGATCCTCCCTAGCTAGCACAACCTAGGCACCTAGCACAGCCTGACCTTAACATAATTAAACCATCATGAAGCGTTTTAGAGCAGGAAGTGAGAAGCAGATTTCCAGCTCCAAATTCATTGAAGCAATTCGCGGATGTTTTGTTAGAAGGATGGGACAACATTCTGTTGGAAACTACTCAGAAACTCCACGAATCTATATTGGGAAGAATTGTCGCTGTTCTGCAAGCAACCGGTGACCCAACCTCCTATCAATACATACATATGCCAGAGTGAAGTACGACTTAGTACAACTGGTTTTGTATCCTTTGTTATTCATTATTTTTATAACACGTTTTAAAAATTCTACTCAGATCAAGCAACGAACCCCAATCTATAACTACGTACCGAGCAGAAGTGACCACAATAAAAATTAAAAAAAAAGTTAAAACTAACAACTAATTTCAACCTCCTGAACGCATGACATGCTGAATGTAATTTTTAACATAAATTGTTGATGTGTTCAATCCATCTGTATCTTAGGCCTACGGACTTGTTACTATCCACCTGAGCCATTATATCTAATTAAGCTTGATGCTATTCTGTCATTTACATGAGGTATAAGTTCAATGAGTTTACATCCACAACTAAATTATTTTTCTACAGAAATTAACTACCAGTGATCAAGATTTGACGTGCTTTTTGTGATATATCAGGTTTGCCTTCATTAATATAAATATAAAGTAGTGGGTCAAGAACATTTCCTTGCGAAAAACCCCTTGTGAGTGAGCATTATTCATATTTACATAATGCGTTCTCCCACTCAAACAGCTCTTGAACAACTCCAGTACATTCCTTCTAATTCCACAGAAACTTGATTTCTCCAGCAAGATACTAAAATTTGAAAATATCCTGCAACACATAATTGCCTCAACTATGTAGCTACATAGTTGAGCTACAGAGATACCAGAAAAAATCCGCAGTTATGATCGTCTAAAACATGTTTCTTTTTATTTATTTTGTAAGGATTTTATTTTCACAATTTTTAGTGCTTCAGGAAACTTACTAAATATTCTTTGAGTCATCTCCATCAACATCTATGTCAATTTCTTTAAATATAGACATCTCCAGATTGAAATCACTCCTTCTACGGTTAAACTTGGTTCCCTCAAGTTCTTTCTGCAGGATGTATCTTTAGTTGGCTACAGGTGTAGCAACTTGTAATATTCAAATGTTGTCTATGATGTTGTTGTCTTACAATGACACAATGGCGTTAGCTTGGCCCAATCGAGATCTGCAGTTTCTGCCACAATGGGGTTCGAAGGCTTTCCAATCTTCTCTAAGGTTTTTGCTGCAAGCTGGAACACGCCGAAGATCCACGTTTCAAACAAACCATGAAGCGTTTGCTAGGTTTTGTTGAGTCTCGATATTTTAAGATGCGTCTCTTCGACACAAGACGATCATAAGGCCTCATATGTGCTCCATATTTGTGCTGTTACTAGCAAGCTTAAATTTTCTTCTATCGATTTGATACTTATATGCTGCTTAAAATTATTTTAACTCTTCTAATCAAAGGTTCATCAACATCAGTTTTAAAAAATAATTTGGTTTCACTAAAAGCAAATTGCAGAGTATTTGTATTGTAATTTTCCTTCTTTATTGGACTGTGGATGACTGTGGTGTACGATTGTTTCATAACATTTTTTGCTTTTCCTACTACAAACGTAGCGGTATTCCTCTAATTGCAACTGGAAACGTTTGTATATTACATAATTTCGTTAACTTTTAATACTCCTGCACTCTATTACATAATTAGCTCTTCTTGGATAATTCTAATTTTACTACAAGATTTGCAAATATTTCCAGATAAAATACATGGGAATACAAAACCTAACCATGGCTGATTACAGTTGTAAAACAGTTATTTCCGTTTAATACCGCCTATTTGTTTATAAGCCGATCCAAAGTTTTACTTGTATAAGATAGTTGGACACAGAATTTATGAGAATTACCTCGTTAATGTGTAATATACAAAGTACCACTTTGGTTAGCACAATATTATGTACCTATAAGAATGCTCCAAATTGTATAAAAAAAATGAAAAATTCAGAAAAACAAACAAAACATAAACCCTCAAGAATAATCATTATAGAACACAATTTATAGTATAAAACACACTTAATTCCAGCAGTTATAAATTTGTCATTAATCCATTATTACTGCTTCGCTAAAGACAAAGAAAACAAGAAATATTACACCCCATTACACATTTAGAAAAATAGCTTTTTCCTTTCGATATTAAACCCTCGTTTTTTTCTCCCTTTTCATTTCAGTGGTTATAAAGCGAGTTCAGGTTCAAGAACCCGATCCCGGAGAATACATCATATCATCGACGGTAGACGGTATCCCGAAAGGCAGCTTCCATTCAACGCGACAACCTCTAAATCGTATTTGTCAGGACCACGTTCACAAAGGTCAATTTTACGAATACTCGAACGTCATTCTCAACTGGACTGCCGAGGAAAGCAGACAGTTCAACAAATCTAACGTAACGTTTACGTAAGTACTTTGTTATTATTACAAGTTCGATAAATTATTTTAGGTATTGTCGTTTACACAGAATGTTGCACAAACTGAAAACCAAAGTTGATCTAAAGAATAAATTTATTGTCGTAAATGATAATATAGCTAAAAGTCAGTAGTTTATAAAATTAAACAACAAATTAAACGCTAAAAATAATTGGCTTAATTGTCGTTACAGAAAAATTGCTGAAGAAAGTAATGTTAGGAGATTACTGTTGTTTTCGGTTGAACTATAAAAATTTACAACAACAAAATCTACACAAATTAAATCTGGCGATGCTACCAATTAAATAACTGGTAAATAGGTGAACAATTGACGAGAACGTATTAAAAAATTCTTAGCCGATTATAGAAGCAAACAAAATTTGAAAGTCAAAGTATTTTATTATTCAACCTCCTCCTCTTAATTGGAAATATTTATTATAAGGAACACTTCGAGACCTTTCACAGCTTCTATCACCTCTTCGTTGGGGAAAAAAATTACGACCTATAAAAGTATTTTTCAGTTGAGCGAGGACTCCTGACAGTAGAGGTGCAACAGTAGAAACAACGCCACTTATATATGTACACTCGACACGACTTATTGTTAGTCTTCGAATGGTTTTATTAAGCGACAGTGTGCTATCTTTGTCGGTCCACCCCCTCCACATTTAAGAAACGGTCACGTTAAATGTGGAGGGAATGAACTGACAAAGACAGCACACTATCGCTTAGTAAAACCGTTCGAAGACTAAGTCACGTCGAGTGTACGTTGAAAGAGTTGGTACGAGATAACTAAAAAGAATTATACCGCCGAATCACTCAAACCAATGTAATGCAACATAGCCAACAATAACTCATGATTGAATCTGTCGAAAGCCTTGGAAAACTTTAAAAGAACGAGAATACTTAAACACCCCTTCTCAGATGCGGCAATTATGTCATCAGTAATTTTCGCCAAAATAGAAACACAGCTAAACCCAGCCCTGAAACCAGACTGAAAGGAGGGCAAGACGCTGTGTCTAACAATATGTTCATGCTATTAGAGGTCCACGATCTTTTCCAAGACCTTCGAAGGTAGCGATGAAGTACTAATCGGTCGGAGATCGGAAACAGCTGAAGGTTGTTTACACTTAAGCAGCGAGTAAACAAGAGCCTCCCTCCAACAATAAGAAAAGACGCCAGTAGTCACGCAGTAATTGAAAATATAAACAAGGGTCGCTATAATTAATGGGGTACACAAATGTAACATTTTGAGATTAATACCATCTACGCCGGTAGGTTGCATTTAAGCAATCTGTATTTATTTATTGCGATACAAACAGGAATTTCTAATTCCTAATTATAATTCGTAACTTAAACTGAATGTACTTCAACTGTAGCAAAAAGAAAATACAGATAGAGGTGTCTATCTAGTGTGTACATACTAAAGCTCAAGCCATTGCCCCACAACTGGCCACCATCAAAATGCACTAACCAGTCGCGGAGCCCAAGAACAAAACCAACAATTTTCGTTTTAAATCTACTTCCTTGTCATAAAACAGATCTATCCCCATTGAAACAGAGTTCAGAAGTGAAGTAATTCTATTGATTGGAGAAATTGACGTAGCAATTTAAAAAACTGCGAAAATAATAGATATTTCGATATAGTGTGATAAGCCGGTACGTAAAAGTAAAAGCACCCCAATAACCAAGGATAGTCAATTTTATTATTAATAAGCTTATATCCAAATACATACGAATCCATGTATGTATCATGCTCCACAACCACTTGGTCCCGGACAATTATTAAATCCAACGTTCGATTTAAATTATTTTTTTACTGAATTCTGTAATCGTACATCATTAAAATTTAAGAAATCCTCAAGTATCTTTTCGGAAGGACCGCCAGTACTCAGATCAGGACCTGGACCAGTACTAGTTGGAATATTAAAGTCACCAGTTAGTAATAAATTGTTTTGTAAAGAATCAATTTATTCTCTAAGATCAAAGTATTGGTTGTAATCATCAGATTTAGCACCCGGAGGAAAATATACTGTACTTAAAGTATACAGACTGCCCCGTAAAAAATGCCAACAGTCATAATTCCGTTATTTATTGTCCGATTTTATTTAAACAAAAAATAAATTTAATATAATTAAAAATACTATAAAATAACAGTGTTTTATTTATTTTCAGTTGTTTTCATTAATGTCAAACGATAGTCAACTTTTTTATTTTAAACGGTGGTGCAATCAAGATGGGGTGCACGATTGTAATTAAACGATGAGGAATTTCGAAAAACCTTTTTGGAATTTGATTGATGGCTACATGGACTACGTTTTAAAAATATTTTCTTTATACAGGGTGATCGAACCAGTCGGTGAAGTACCAAACTTATGTTTTTTTAAATAGAACACTCGGTATAAGAATATTCCAATCGATTCTTCTAATTGATACAAACAATTTGATATAAGATTAGTTGGGTCTAAAGCCCATAGTTACGGAAACAAAAGCGATTAAAGTTGAAAAAACGCTCCAATGTCGCCAATTTAAAACCAAAACCGGAAATGAATATGAAAAAATTAAGTGTATCATTGAATGTGCCATATTCTTGAGTAAAATAATGGCCTACACTCAATTTGAAATTATTCACCATTATACAGGGCGATCAAGTTTTGTAAATCTAATTAGGGATTACTTTCTTCAAATGGAACACCCTGTATATTATTTTCCTATGTTATAGAGCACTTTATCAGCTTTCCAAAAATGCCAGACATGTTATCTTTTTGTCTGACGGTTTTTAAGCAAATTGACTGCAAATGTAATTTTTTAAAATTTGTTACGTTTAAAGATTTAAGTCATCAAGCGATGACACATGCATATAATCATTATATAATCCATAATAAACAAACTAAAAAGCTCAGTAACCACAAAATATAAAAATGATATGTAGATTTAATGAAAACATTGGTAACAAAATAACAATATTGGTAACTATTAAACAAGATTTTCCCCTCACAAAAAGAAAACTATTAAACAATACTACAATAGATGTTTAAACAATTCGCCGTTTAAATGCAGATACATTTCGAGCCAACTGATAAATGATAGCTTAACTTTTTGTAAAATGCGTTCCGAAATATTGTAAAAACTACGCCTTATTCTGGCCTTCATATCATCTACTGGCATAGGAATGTCTTTATAAACATCACACAAAAACGTCTATTGATGACAGGTCGGGTGATCTCGCTCGCTCGATTACTGCTTTCCATTGATCGAGATAAGCTTGTTCTCTTGCTCGCAAATTTAACCAGACACTCTTTCCATTCCAGCGGTAATTTCTTGAGGATTTTCTTCAACTGCTAATAACACCGTCAACTGGTTTGCTTCATTTGTGACAGGTTTGTTAATTACTTTACGTTTTGTAAATGCAACGTTTCCTGTTTTTGTTTTGAAATCTCTCTAATAAACTTCGAAATGCATCAGGTCTTGGCTTTCTTTCGTATTCCGGATATCGGGAAGCATATTCTTTACTAGCCAACACTGGGCATTTTTAGTGTTCGCCCAGTATAAACACGATATTTACCAATTCTTCTGTAGTTAGTCATTTCTATTGAATAATTAATAATAAAGCAAGAATAAATCACAAATAGAGAATTTAACGTTTTGACAGCGATGACAGTAACTGATTCACTTGTTAGGTTGTGCAGCATCTTTATTAAAATACTAACTTGATGAGTTTTTTGATGACTGAATCTTTAAACGTAACAAATCTCAAAAAATTATATTTGCGGTCAATTTGCTTAAAAACCGTCAGTCAAAAGGGTAACATGTATGGCATTTTTGGAAAGCTGATAAAGTGCTCTTTAACAAAGGAAAATAATATACAGGGTGTTCCATTTGAAAAAAGTAAGTCCCAATTAGATTTACAAAACTCAATCACCCTGTATAATGGTGAATAATTTCAGGTTGAGTCTAGGCCATTATTTTACTCAAGAATATGGCACATTCAATAATACACTTAAATTTGTAATCGTCATTTCCGATTTTGGTATAAAATGGACGACATTGGAGCGTTCAACTTTAATCGCTCTTCTCTCCGTAACTATCGGTTTTAGACCCAACTAATGATATATGAAATTGTTTGCATCAATTAGAAGAATCAATTGGAGTATTCTAATACCGAGTGTTTCATTTAAAAAAACATAAGTTTGGTTCGTCACTGACTGGTTCGATTACCCTGTATAAAGAAAATATTTTTAAAACGTAGTCCATGTAGCCATCAATCAAGTCCCAGAAAGGTTTTTCGAAACTCCTCCCCGTTTAATTATAATCGTCCACCCCATCTTGGTTGCACCACGCTGTATATATATTTTTGGCTATATTCGGATTGGATTTCTTCTTCTGAATTCAACGATGTCTATTTTTCATAAACGGTTAATAAAAAAAAACATTTCTCAAAATCAACTTTTTTAATAAATTAAGTATACATTTTCGAATTTACCATGAAACATTGGAAATGTAACTATTATAAGTATTATTATAAGAAACAAAACACCGCCACCTCGCTCAACACACATCGCACATCTCCGAATTACTCCACGAGTCGCAATTAAAAGACAAACGGCAAGTATTTCTTGACAAGTGTTTATAATTCTTTGTCTTAAAATGTTAACATTTTCTGGATTTGTTAAATAAACTCGATCTTGTAGATAAGGCCACAACCAAAAAACGAGGGCAGTAAGATCCAGTGAACACGCAGGCCACGCGATAGGACCAGATGTTCCTATCCATCTATTTCCAAATTGAGTGTTCAACCAATCAGTATTAACCCTGGCATTATGCGCGGAAGTCCCTTTGTTGATAAAATATTCTATTTAAATTTGCCAAAGCTAATTCATCTAAACAGTTTAGGAGATTTTCGTTTAATAAAGTGTGATATTTTTCTTGATTTAAGCAACCATCTGTGAAAAATGGCCCAATTAAATGATCGCCTAAAATGCCACACTAAACATTTACACTGAAACGTCATTGAAAATTCAAACAAACCTCGGATTATCTTGGCTCCTTTGTCTATGTATGTTTCTATTAAAACTACCATTGCTGCTAAATGTGTATTTATCAGACCAAATTATCATTCTGTAAAAATTCTGGTCGAGCTACGTACGGCTTTTGCGTTTTCTTAAAATTCCATGAACTGTTGTTTTTGATACTCCAATATTATGAGGAATTTCGCGAGTTGAAGTTCGACAATTTTCTTGTACTGCAAGAAGAACATCTAATTCCTTATTAGAATTTACGTTTTTGCGGTTTAGGTTTCTTAAATGATCCATAATTTCTTAAATTTGTTTCAATTCTCTGAAATATTTTCGAAACTGGAATTTCTCTGTCCGAAAAACGAACACTGTAACGACGAACAGCTTGAAGACGGTTTTTATTATATTCAAGGAAGACTTGTCCGTTAACTCATTGTTATTCATTTTTACGAAACTACGTTTTTTGTTGTGGCAAAACGTTCAAACAAGACAATGAAAAAGATTTCATAAATTCACATTGACACTTATCGACGTTTATCGCATTTTTGTTACTTCCTGGCACACTCAAAAATTTATAAATATTAGAACACAAAGATGAAATTTATTAAATGATATTTTTTGTTATGTTATGTTATACATTGTTGAATTTAGAAAAAAAATCCAATCCGAATATAGTCAAAAATATATTTCCGTTTAAAATAAAAAAATTGACTATTGTTTGACATTAAAACTGCGTTTTTTACGGGACAGTATGCATGTATCTTTACCTAACGTAACCTGCAGCCATAAGGCATCCAAGTCAGTAGCTACAGGACTGTCTGTATCTTTTTAATAGCTATTAATACGCCACCCCCTGCGAGTTTTCCCGTAGCTACCCTATTTCTGTCTCGCTATAAATCATATACAGAGTGGGGCATTAATGCGAGGAAGTCGAATTACTCATGTATTATAAGAGAAATGAGAAAATGAAGATAACAGCTGAAGCGCATGGGGGGCTATAACCTAAAAATATTTTTAACTATATAGGGTGTCAAATAAATACAGGGTAAACTAAACTATTTTTGGAACACCCTGTATAATTTTACTGTTTACAATTCTTCTAGGTCTTACCTTTATTATAATATAGGGTTTTGCTATGTTATTCAGTTTACTTTAGAAGATATGGGAAGTTTTGCATGAATTTAATAACAAAGTTGGCGCCTCCTACCGTACTACGGCTTCCACATAAAATAATTTATTTGCCCTAGAAACATTTCTAATGTGATCTCCTCTCATCAGAAATTATTTATTTATCAACGTATTCAATCTTTATACGCAGGGCGAGTTATAACTCGGAATGTTTATTTTCTCGCCTATTTCAAATGGAACACCCTGTATTTTATTATTGGAGTAAACTCCTCTCTTTACGAAATTTATTATTTATTAAACATTCCCTATAGCTAAATACGATAGTTTTTGAATTATTTCCGTTTCTATAACGAAACCATGATTTGAAACAAAAACGAGTTTAATTTTAATTGGTTCACCGTGATGCTGAACTTACTGCTTAGCGTTTTTACTTAAAAATATGTTTTCAACTTATTTTAACCATTTCGAACTTATACACTCGTTGTAACTACTTTTACTTTAATACTTGTAATTAGAATTTTATTTTAGTATACATTTAAGATTTACTTTTGTGTTTTGTTCTTAATTCTGCAAATATTTAGGCCAACTTGGGATTGCTTATGTTTCTACCATACATATTTTTTTATATTTGAATCGTTTTGTTGATAATATACCTTCATTGGCGATAGCATGAGATTTAAATGTTTGTCGATCACCGTCGACAATAAGAGATGGGAGGCGTAGCTTAGTACTAGTAGGCGAGGCTGTGAAGTTATTACATGCGCGATTTTCAGGTTTCTCTCAGACACACTGTACGCATAAAGTACCACTATAAATAGAAGTATGGGAACCAAATAATTACCCAAATATAGCAAATATGAGTTAAAAAATAAATGAAACCAATACTTCTAATGAACTAAACAGGAACAATAGTAATAGTATTAAATGGAAGTATTAAATTTTAAATAAAAGTACTAGGTACTATGATAATACTCAATAAATACTGAGGAAAATAACTAACCAGCAATAATAACAAGTGATATGAAAGGCAATGAAATAAATGGAATGGAATCGCTCCGCCAAGGCACTTCAGGATTCTATATCGGAACGAAGTCATCTCAATCTTACGATCATCCGACACTTCCTTGAACGCAAACGTATGAATGCCAGGTCTGACCGAAGAATTGACGATTTCAAGCTCAGGGTGGTTTAGAATGCTAGAGACAGAGCTAAAATAATTCTTCACATCTTACCACTAATAAACTCGAACTATCTGTTTGATTGTTAATGAATATGTTCTCTTTAGAACGATTAGGCACTCTCGGAACAAAATTTGTTTTATTACCAAATCCTATATATCTATTTTCCCTTACGCGTAAACTAGCCAAATCTCGTATTTAACAAAAGAGGAGGGGTTTATTGATTTTTGTAATTACAGGCGCGCTTTAAACGAACGCCTTTTTCCCACTCGGATTCAGAGCGAACGCTGAAAACAAATAATTACACGAATTCGTTGCGTACACCACCGGAATTACCATTCAGTGATTATTCATTCAGTAGCTAGCTACCAACGTTTGCTAAACATCGGGCTAATTCGCAAGTCATCCGAACCACATCAAAAGTTAATCCTGCCCCAGTTTGTACGTACGGTTTAGACGTATATAGGTACGCTAATTTGTTCCTATAAAATATGTTTATTTTAAGGTTAATGACATGGACATGACTAGACTAAAATATCCATTTCTTGAGGTATCATCATCAATTCAAACCAATAACTTCTAATGTAGGATAAGCTGTATCATCCATAAAAATGAATTATACAATGGATTTCAATATCTTATCTAGATATCTCTAAACAATGCGAACTCGCCTCTATGACAGTTTTCTCTCCGTTATTAAAATGTGTCGATAATCTACGGTAACCTATTGGGAAAAAAAAGATTGATGCTACTGCGTGTCAGTCGTTACAGGACAAATGGCGCGAGTGAGTTAAAGTTAAGGGAGAATACGTTGAAAAATAAAATTATTGACTAAATTTCATTTTTATATCCCCTCAAACAACTTTCAAAACCAAGTTTTTGTCAGATCCAATTACCAGCGCCACCGTAGCCGCATCAAAGAGAACAAGTCACAAACATTTCATTGTATAAGTACATATGTATGTATATTCAAATGCGTATTTCTACACAAATATTAAATATAAAGGCTTGAGGTTTGAGAGAATTTTATATCAATAGACGATTAAAAAAACTTTGAATGTTTACCTTTCTTCTGGGGTGTTTAAATGTAGATTAATATTATTTGAATTTTAAAACGCAAGAATTAATGTCAAATGCTGCTTCTAGTATTTGATGTGAAATTAAGGGAAAATAATATTCATATCCATTTCACCAACATGCAAATACTACACAAATAAACGGTATAATTACTGAGAACCGTTTGTTGTGAACATCTGTTGTTATTGTGTTTAGTGGTGTGTAAATATAAATTGAGGAATGTATTCATTTCAATTATACTCTACATTTTGAAATATTGTACATTGTTAATTGTGTTTTGACTAGACAACATATGCAACAGTGTCGTAAATAATTTAATAGGCTAAGGTATAAAAGGTATAAAAATGAATTTCTCCCGGAGATGTTAAAGTACAAAATCCGTCGTGGTGGTTCCAAGATATATTTTGTGAGATTGAAGAGGTAGTTGTCGGTGATGGCATAATTCCATCTAATTCGTCGAGAACCGTGTTTGTAAGGGAGTCCTGCCAATCGGGAGCATCGACAGTATCCTCCACTCCAGGAACAATCGTGGATAATGTGTGCGTGGTCTTCGTCCCAAACCCAAATGAAGGCTCCTCCATGATATTTTTGTTGAATACATCGACTAAAATATCTTTCATTTTCGTATGTAGTAATGTTTGGGAGAACATCGTGTATAAATTTTTTTCCTTTAAGAGCTCCTCGAAATTCTCGAATGAAATTAATAATTTTTCTGATATTTTCTTCTCGCGTTGCTCTTTCTGAATTTTCCTCAACGGCATCAAAAAGTTCTTGAAGGTCCGTTTCCCAATCAGATACTGGTCCTGAATGGTCATTGATATTGATATCTCCAACCAGAGAATTATTTTGCACAAGCGAAATTCCTCCTCCCACATTAATTCGATTAAACCCAGAAGAGAGTCCTGTTTCGCTGCTTCCTCTTCTACTGCTTCCGTCGCTATGTCTACGTGTTCCGTTTCCATCGTGTTGAAAATCTAAAAACTAAACCAGAACCTCTAATAACTAACCCATAACCAGATAATAAAAAAAATTTTTATATATATACATACATATATTTAGTCCACACGCCATAACTGGGATGAACTATTCAGCGAGGCTATTGAATTATGTGTTCTAATTTTTCGTAATTTTGGTGCTTCTTCCCATTCTCCATCAGCAACGCGGAGTATGGCGCAATCGTAATACCGTGCATCCATTGCTTCCAGACACCACGAACAGTGGACATGTTGAAATGCATGAATGTGCAACGACCAGATACGGTATTCATAATACGTCTTCGCAACATTCTCAATTTTTAGGATGCACCGCGAGCAACCAAATGCACTTTTCTTGCCGTGGTCAGTTTCAAGAATAAAAAAATTATTGCAGTGTAGTTCAGGCGAACCGTGACTATGTGCCTCCAATAATTTCTTAAAATTTTCCGGATCCGGATGCCCAAAATTTCCGTTTGGATAAAATACTGCAGCACCACGGTTGCTCAATAAGGGAATGTTTGGATTTTTTTTCAAAAGTAAATTTTTTACCTCGTCAAGATTTGTCTGGTTCAAATGACAATAAGATGAGCACGCTGAGGATGCGTCGCCGTCTTGTGAAGTATAACCGTCAGCGTCTAACGGAAACAATTCAGGAACTACACTTTCGTTTAAATTTATCTGCTCCATACTACTTATTTATTTTGTCGATGCAAACTTAAATATGGTAAAAAGACGAAAAACCTTCGGTTTTATTCCCTCAGCGGCATCGGCGGCTGGCGGGTGGGGGTATGCCTCAAGCAATGGCGGGGGGGGCAGGGGCGCCGGTCATGACTCGACTCGAATCGACAGCGTCATGATTCATGAGACATGAGTCGACCGACGCCCCATCATAAAAATTCATTGAAATCTGTATAACTCAAAACTACTCAAGTAAAATCAGATACTATATTTGCACTGCGACATGGTGATTTGTCAATTATAAACGACACCTTTACTGTATGTATTATGAAATTTTTCATATTTGTTGCATGCTAGTAGAAATTTATCGAAAGTAGTCGCTGTGTATTTTGTACATACTTATGCAATTGCTGAATTATTTAAAAAATAATGTATTATTATTCTTTAAATAAGCACCACAGATGTTTACGTTCCTTACAAACACACACTGTACGGAAGGTAGGGGAGGGGGAGGAAGACAAAGACAATTATTGTGAAAAAAAATGTTTTAGTTCAAAAAACAGAAAATAAAAACTTGCTTTAGAGCAGAGTAACAGGCTTCTTATAAGGTTTCGCCTTCTTCCGGGTTTTGATTACAAATGAGACATGTGTGCGTTGTTGGAACATGTTCTTTACAAGCCAATCTTTCACAAATGCTACATTGGATTGCAGTTACTCTGTTGTTTTTCCAGCCACATAAGGAACATTTTCCTCTGGGTTTAGCTGCTTTCTGTTCTTTCCCTTCGTTATTTGCTCTGTATTTTGCGAGATATTGCTTTACATCACATGGTAAATTAATTATATTTGCTCTCACCTGCAAATGAGGTTTCCTGAGAGAAAATTTTTGAGAAACATTCTTCGTTCAACTTGGTTATCTGGGAAAAATATTCATTATCTGAAAAAGCACAACTAACGACCATCTTCTACTTCTTCTTTGAGCTGTATAATTTGCCATTTTCTACTGTATCAATTCCTAGCCCAAAAAGCAATCTCCTGGAACTCATGCATGCTCTAGACTCTAGATATTATACATCCTTCATCAACATCCCAAATTTCACGAAAGTCAGTGTAGCCTTCTTTTTTAACTCCTATGAAATAAAGTAAACTAGTCAGTTTAGTGGAGGATACACTACGAAACAAGGAAGTGATGCTGGGGGCCTTCATCGATATCGAGGGGGCATTCAGTAACACGGGTTTTGCTTCAATTACCAGAGCTCTCATAGGCAGAGGTGTGGACGGCACTTGTGTCGCCTGGATAGACTCTACGCTTAGGGAGAGAGTGGTGGAAGCCTCGGTCGCAGGCGAGACTCTAGCGGCTCGGGTAGAGGGTGTCCGCAGGGTGGGGTGCTGTCCCCTCTCCTGTGGTGCCTAGTCGTGGACGAGCTACTAGAGGTGCTTAACGATCACGGTCACAGGGTACTGGCCTACGCGGATGACCTGGTCATTATAGCGCGAGGCAGGCACAACACCACGATCAGAGATCGACTGCAACAGGCTCTGAACATGGTTAGGAGATGGACGGAGTTGGCGGGACTGGGCATCAGTGCTGATAAGACCAACATCGTGGCCTTTACCCGCCGATGAAAGCAGGATCACCTAAATCCGCTTACGTTGAAGGGGGTTACCATAGAGATGGTGGGGGAGGTAAAGTACCTTGGAGTAACATTAGACTCCAAACTTACCTGGAACCAACATTTGGACAGAATTACCAAAAAAGCGGTGACAGCGTTAACGCTGGTAAGACGCACATATGGAAAGAAATGGGGGCTAAGACCAGACATGCTGACTTAGATATACAGCATGGTGGTTAAGCCAGTAATGACGTATGCAGCTTTGGTATGGTGGACAAAGACGCAACAAAGGAACGCTATTCAGAGGCTGAGCAAGGTGCAAAGACTTGCCTGCCTAAGAACAACGGGAGCAATGCGGTCGACACCGACTGCAGTCATGGAGGCACTCCTGGACTTGCCACCGCTGCACCTGGTCATACAGGGGGAGGCAAGGATGGGGGCATACAGGCTGCAACACACAGCGACTCCGAAAAGGATCAACACAAATCATATGTCGATAACTGAGCATGTGGGAAAGGGGGTGTTGGAAATGCGGACCGACCACATGCCGGTAAGGCATAGGTATGGGAATCCCTTCACGGTGTCTATAGCGGACGGACGGGAGGAGGCTGCCAGGTATACACTGAGAATCAAAGAGCATGACTTTTTCTGGTACACGGACGGATCTAAGACGGCTAATGGTACCGGTGCAGGGATATGCTCTCAGAATGAGGGCCACAGTTACGCACTGGGGGAGTATGCTTCTGTGTTTCAGGCAGTATATGCTATTCTCCAATGCGCACACACAATGAATGTTAAAGCGATGACCAACAGACGAATTCACATCATCTCTGATAGCCAAGCGGCATTGAAGGCGTTATTAAGCCGGAAGGTGTCGTCCAGGCTGGTGACGGAATGCCTCGATGAACTGGTGAAACTGTCGAACCGGAACAAGGTTTGGTTGACTTGGATACCGGGCCATCAGGGGATAGTTGCCCTCTATCCCAAGGGTTGACGAACTCGCGAAGAGAGGGTCAGAGATGGAAATGTACGGCCCAGAACCTTTCTTCGGGGTCACAAGGCAAACGGCCCGGAGACATATAGGAGACTGGGTTCGTACGAAACAGCAAGAATACTGGAGAGCCTCACCCAGTATAGTACATGGCAAAACCTTTATAGGGAAGCCATGCAGGAAAAGAGCTAGAGAACTACTACATCTTAGTAGGAAACAGCTCTGCATCGTAACGGGACTAATGACCGGACATGCTGCGGTGAAAGAACACCTACACAGAATCGGAGTGTTTGACGGGGACACAAAGTGTAGATTTTGTGGGATATAACCGGAGACAGCCGATCACATACTACGCGACTCCGAGGCACTAGATCGCAGAAGGCAGAATCTATTTGGGATAACGAAAGGAGACCCAGAGATATACCTTACCCACTCGGTTAAGGACCTGCACAGGTTAGTGGAGGGGACTACCGTGCTAGAGTGGGTGACTTGAACAAACAGATGTGGCACAATAAGCCTGATGGCTGCGGTGCCTACCGGTGACTATAGGTCGGACGGGTCTGGAGGAGGAAAAAAAAAAAGTAAACTCAATACAACTAGTATTTCATCTCTTGTAGTTTCTTTAGCATCTCTAATCCCTAATTAAATGCATCTTGTCTCCGTCGAATAAATATATTTGGTGATGAGATTTGGTTATATTGTGCGAGCAACAAAGATTGAAGCATGCCAAGGTCTCTGAAACAGGGTTCCTGTTAGAAGTATCCATTGTGTAGTTCGTCAGGATGCAATTGGTTTAAAAATGGTTCTAAGATCTGTTGTCGATAATTGTGTGCATTTATATTGTCGTTGAAGAATATTGGACCAATAATTCTCCTACGTGATATGGAAACTCAAATTCCAACCTTTACCGGATGCAGTTCAGTTTCTCTGAATTCGTGAGGATCTTCAGTGAACCAAATGCGATAATTCTGTGAATTAACAATATATTTTCATTCGCGAACTGCAGTGAATATTCTCAGGTATCATCTTCCCTGCGAAATCCTCCACGAAAGTATGCTTCCAAAAGGAAGGTATTCTGTTTAATCGTAAACATTGAATGGTCGATTCCTAAACATTTTAACAGCTATTGCAATGTTGTAGATGTGCCGACCAAAACTCAAAACACAGTTTCAGTCTTTGATGTGACCCCATCTCATAACTGTCAGAAGAGCCCGATCTCTAAAGAAGAACATGGTAGCTGTAGTTTTCAAATCGACTGGAATTGTGGGGCGTGTTGTCTTGGACACATAAAACACAGCGCAAGCTAAGTGGTATACAGAACAGTGCCTCCCTGAAGTCGTCAAATTGATGAATAAGCTACATACGGCCAAAGTCAAGAATGGACACTTGGTTTCTCCATTATCACAACGCTCCAGCTCACCGCCCTCAAGCTTGCAACGAATATTTGATCACTACCAGAGTGAAACTTCTTGACCACCCCCTTCCTGTGACTTTGCGCTGTTTCCAAACGTGAAAATGAAGCTAAAAGTGAAACGGTTTTTCAGTGATGAGGAACTGATTTTTTCAAGACTGCTCGAAGATTATAGAATACCTGTTCTGGCGAACCTTTTATCCTTTTATATCTTACTCTTCTCATTTCTACCCCAAAATCTCCGACCAAACTGCACGAAGCTGTAGAAAATTGTTTAATATAATGATTCGAAATTATTGTGATCTGCTTTCATTTGCAATTCTGAGAAATTATTTTTAGTCCTTCTGAAAAGATACTTAAAAATTTACACAATAGGTCCACCTTAATTAGATCTGTATACTAATGCCATACAATACAAGAGTTTCTTACTTTTGTTACTATTACCATTTTTTGACGTGTAGACATGATATAGCCGTCATGCGAGAAAAAGCATTAAAGATTGCGTGTGTAGGAGTATTTCTGGCGAATTCATTTACTTTTCAAATTAAAGCAGACGAAAGACTATAAAAAGTTTATCAATAAAAATAAATTGAGGTGGGTACATTTTACCGTCATTTCCATACAGAAGTAATAAATTGCTTTGTTCCATCTCCTCTGCGTTCGCAAGAAAATTACCAATATAACTGCTCGCGTTCCAATTTAACTTGGCGAATAATCTATTCATAATGTTTCTGTAATATGTATTACTAATATCCCTCGGTACTAAATTTAACTTCATATTTTTCGTTTCCAGTAGTTTTTAGTGCGTAGTTAAAATATAAATTGGAAAAATAAATAATTTTTTAGATAGTACATTAAGCGGAAGATGCAAGTTCAAATTCTCATGCCTGTGTATTTGACAATAATTTCAGCGAAAGCCTACATACATAGATAATGTCAGCTTGGGATCCTATACAAACTAGCAGCAACGAATGACGAAGACTTCATCAGATTTACTAATATTAATAAAATACATTTGCATGAGCGTGTGTACAACTGTTGTTTTGGCGAAAAAGTAAGAGGAGAAATTGGTACGTCAGAGAAATTAATTTAAGCTGATATGGATCAATGTATACACTTGAATATGTAGATAATTTCACCACACCCTAAAATATGTTGCCAAAAATATGTTTGAGATGTAAAACAAGACAGCGAAACTGCCAATAATCATTGGGAAATATATAAACCGTGTCTAAATTGTTGAAATGCAAACATGGAGCAAACAATAGTTCATCAACGCCCACCCCAAATCGCCAAGAGTATAAATTCGAAAGTTGGAGACAATGTTGATTTTTGAATTGTAAGAGTCCTTAAGAAACGATTTTTCGAAGTTCTGCCCATAAGAACGTAAAAGGGGATGTCAAATTGTGTATGAAACTAACGTTTTTATGATCAAATTTACTTAAAGCTTGGAACTAATGTTCTTTGATGCAATTAATGAAAGACGTGTTTCGCCTTTTTTTTTAATTCACCTAAGAACGCGAAATGGGGTGAACGAGGGAGAAACGGGTGGCAAAGTTTGTGTAGTTAATAATATTTACTCGAAACTTGGTATTCGTGTTTTTTGAGACAATTAATGAAGAAGTGCAGGCAAATTTTCTTGAGAGTTAATATTAGTGCTCTCTGACACAATTAATGAAACGCGAGACGCGGTGCGGAGAAGGTGGTGGCAAAATTCGTATAGGAAAAAGATGATATATTGGCCAACGTTACTTGAAACTTTGACATAATTAGTGAAAGATATGCATCGCCGTTTTTAAAATTCAATTCTTGTTGGAAGGGGGTGGTAAAGTTTTAATGGAAGAAAAATTAAAAAATTACATTTTTAAGATCACAATTACTTGAAACTTGGTACTAATTCTCTTTGACACGATTAATAATACACGTGTTTTGAGATTTTTTCAAATTCAGCTCCTAAGAAGATGAAAACTGGTGGCAAGGTTTGTACAGACTTGGTATTAATAGTTATTGACACAACTGATGTAACACACGTCTGATGCTTTTCTGCTTTTTTTACTCCTAGCTATATTTTGATGATTGAATTTATTTGAAACGTGCTATTAATCCTTTTTGATACAATTAATGAAATATTTTTTTGCTTTTTTCAATTCAGCTCTTCAAGAGATTAAAGAAACCACCTAATTTTGTCTAGGAAATGATATTTTTATGGTGAAGTTTGCTTGAAACTTGGCATTAAAGTTCTATGTCAAATAATGAAACACCGATGTTGATGATTAAATATTTAATCCTGCAAGCTGTAATACTTGTTAACTAAATGTACAACTTAATTATCCACTTTTAATGTCAATTTTTACATGTTGATATTTCTAAACGAACGTACAAATTCTATGTATGAAATACTATTTTGAAAGTATTTAAAAACAATTTTATTTGGTTTGAGTCCAAGGATTTAATTTTAAAATAAATTAAGCCTGATTTACTTATACTGCTGCTTATGTGTTATTAAAAAGGTTAAGTCAGAAATCATGCGATATATTATCATGCGTGATCTGGATGACTTAAATGACAGATATAGTCAATTAGTTACATAAAGAGATTCGAAGAGTCTTGAATGAAATAAGTATGAACTGAATAGTACATATTTTAAAGTTTTGCCCTGTCACTGTAAGCAAACGTTTGAATTTTCTTTTGCGCATGCGCAGATAAAAATATTCGAACAAAAAACTATTATTATTATTTATTATTATTATTATGTAAGTTCATTCATTTCTCCTGATCAACATGGATTTATTGCTAGACGCTCCACTGTCACAAACTTGTGCACTTTTTCACAGTATGTTAGTGAAATTTTGGATCGATGCGGACAAGTTCACGTAATATGCACAGATTTTTCTCGTGCATTCGACACTGTAAATCACAGTATTCTTTTACAAAAACTTGCGTTACTCGGTTTTTCTCCTTCAGCATTAAGACTACTTAAATTCTATCTACAAAATAGACTATGTTTCCTACAATGGATACTGCTCAAACGAAGATGTCGCTTCTACAGGTATGCCACAAGGTTCTTACTTGGGTGCATTATTATTTACAATTTTTATCAATGATCTGCTTTTTGGTTTAAGTTGTCCTGTCCTGACATATACTGACGACATAACAATTTGTTTAGAAATTTCTTCATCTAATGACGCCACACATTTGCAAAGTCACCTCAATAAAATAATTCTATGGTGTCAGGATAGCAAAGCTAACTCTGAATGCCTTGAAATGTGCAGTGATATCCTACACTTAATTAATGATTACATTCTCGAAAAAAGGTCGAATTATTTTCTATTATAAACTCACATTTACTGATCATATTATCTCAGTATGTTCTTCTGCCAGCGAATCTTTAGGCTTTATTATGCGTGTTTCCAAATATTTTAAAGATATTCAGCTGATGAAAATACTATACTTTTCAGACGTTTTACGTAAGATGAAATATGCTGCCATAATATGGTATCACATATACGCTTGTCACTACATGTCTTTGATAGATTACACAGAAGATTCTTAAAATATTTATCATTCAAACTCGACGGAGTCTGTCCTGAGGTTGGTATCTGTCAAAATGAATTACTACGACGTCATGAAATTGCTATCTGCCAGAAGGGATTACCTCTGTTTATAATTTATCCGGAAACTAGTTCATGGTGAGATAGACTGTACAAGCTTACTCTCTAAACTAACTTTTCGAATTCCTGGGCATCATCAAAATACGAGTCCACATTCAGCACAACAACATCAAGAACGAATGTTTTGCAAAGTTCCCCATTGACAGTAATGTGCCATCTAGCTGATCGTAGAAAGATATTTTTAAATAATTATTGGGTTTAGTTTCAAATTAATTTTGTTACCTTTTTAGTTAATTTAATACATTATGTACATTTATTACTTTGTGCATCTTATATTATATTTGTCCACTAATTGGAAATTTCTGTTGGACAATAAAGAACTATTATTATTATTAAGATATACAGAGGGTACTTACTACGAAAGTTTTGCAATACAGTTTTGTTTATTTAACTTTTCCGACGTAATTTGCACCACATTCCATACACTTCTCAATTCTATGAAAGCAATCCTTAAACCAGCCCTGCCAACTTTCATCAGGGAGTAAGGTACATTCGTTTCCTCAAGTCCTCAGAAGGTATTCATCACTAAGAAATCGCTTCCATTTCAGCTTCCTTTTTACATTTGGGAACAGCGCAAAGTCACGGGGAGCAAGATCAGAACTGTACCTAAAGAGGGTGTTGAAGAAGTTTCAGTCGTGTACTGGTCAATTATTAGTTGCAAGCTTTGGCGCGGTGAGCTTGAGTGTTGTCATGATGGAAAAACTAGACTGTTCTGTGTATACTGTAGCTCTGATTGTCTTTTGTGTGTCCGACACGCTCCACAATTTCAGTCGATTTAAGAACTGCGACTATAATTTTCTTCTTTACAAATCGGGATATTCTAACAGCTACGGGAGTATCCTCATAATCAAAGACCCCAACTATGTTTTGAGTCTTGGTCAGCAG
The DNA here is from genome assembly GCA_023690525.1 of Holotrichia oblita. Taxonomy (NCBI): domain Eukaryota; kingdom Metazoa; phylum Arthropoda; class Insecta; order Coleoptera; family Scarabaeidae; genus Holotrichia; species Holotrichia oblita. The sequence continues at coordinate 51,575,410 of CM043015.1, forward strand.
ATCATAATAGTATAACCAAGTCTTGTTACCTATCACGATGTTCTTAACTATCGAAATTCTCGCTTAGCAAAAATGTTTAATATCTCCCGATACGAAGTCGTGTCATCAGCTCTTCCGTTAGTCTATGCAGCACCCTAAGTTGCGTGAGATGCAAATGATCATGCAGAATCGAACGAATTCCCGGTGCATTTAGGCCTAAACTATCATTTAGCTACTGGTAGGTCTTTGTTGAGCATTTTCGACATAGCAGTAATGTCTTCCTTCGTAATCGACGTTTGTGGCCTTCCCACTCTTTCAGCGTCCTCCAGAGTGAAGTTTCCTCTTTGGAATTATCTGTGCCTCCTGAATTTCTTCTAAGCACTGATCTGTGTTTAAACCACTCGCGAATTTATGTCGTAAAACTGCCCGTATCTCATTTTGCAACCACGATGCTATAGCAAACACTTCGCACTATCACTACTAATGAATAACTGAGCACGCACACTTGACGCAGCGACTACTGTACAAGTATGAACATGTCTCAGTTCACCGCTACAAGTAACCAACCTCCTGTGACTTATTGATACGTCGTTTAGCAAAACTTTTCTGGTACTTTTTATATTTACAGTTTTTAATAAAGATTTTGATTTGTGGTAAAATTGTGCCAGATAGGTACAGGCAGTAATAAAGGAGAACAATATACAGGTTCGTTCCATGTTGTGGACCTATTTTTGCATAAGACTTTTTAGGTCGGACATATATCTTTTTAAAGAATCGTCTCTATGATAATTTTGAGTCTTCTACATTTAATACATTTACTATGAAAGCTAGTTGAATTATACTGACTAGCAAACGACTATCGATGTCAATATTGATATTTAAAAGCAATATTTGCGCAAGCGGAACGGATGCGACAGTTTATTGACGAAAAACTAATACCACTGCAAAGATATCCAAATACGATATTCCGTGCACGACAATTTCGTTTTCATTAATTACAGCACCGTACCACTGGCACTGCACTACTGCCCTTTATTAAGACAACACACCGCTACAACTTACATACATACTACATATCACGATATGTCCCGATGTATGTATGTGTATTTCCACCTAACTATAAAATAAGGTATACGTTATAGTTACGACTTAATTCTGAGCTGTAGAATATGCTAAGGCGAATATGTGGATTTGGGAATTCTATATTAATAATACCTCGCTGTTTGTAATGCTTACGGCCATATACACATACGTTTGACCAAAACACATTTTCGTTTAGTTGCTATTAGCGTTTGTGGTGCAAATTTATACCAGACTGTTTGCTGTTAAGTATTAATTATTGTGTTTACATATGTTTGTCAGATTTGTGAATATTAGATTATGAATAAATTGTAGTACCCTGAATTGTTTCATTCCGCGTATTATCTTTTATGTACAGTGGTTGGAAGGCAAATTAGTCAACAAACATTACAAAAAATATTAACTATAAAACTGAAATTATTGATTTTGAAAACAAATATTACTCCCCCGCCATTCAACATAGTGGTTGGTGATACTTCTTATTTTTCATGTACTTACTGTTGTGATACGGTATCAATAAATGTTGCAACAAGGAAACAAAATAAGTGTTAGACTAAGGTGACCACTTAAAAATCTAAGAATGAATGAAGTTGAACTTTATGAATATTATTAGATTTTATGCTTCGAAAAAAAAAAGTTGGCAATCCATTCGTCAAAGAAACTTCATAACTGTTATCATGTACAACAATGTATACGATCACAATGTAAAAGTTTTATCAAGTAATTTTTTCATGCAAAGTGTCTGTGAAATAATTTATTGCAGGTTTAATCAGAAGAACCCGTGGGTGTTTTAAAAATCTTATGAAGAAGGGAGCTTTTAAAAAGTAAACATATTCAATTCGAGGAAACCTTCAGCGTTGTTTAACGGATTCATGGATAGCGCCATCATAAAACTTTAAATCTAATGAAATTTCTCGAATTACTTCTTTTTTCATTAGAGTACAGAGAACGTGCAGCAACAAGACGAAAGTAATTTAAACTAGGACCCAATGAGCCGTTCACGTAGTTTGTAATTGGCTATTTGGAACTGTGTTTACGAGCATCGTCGCCTCTTTTGCGGCTTTTGTTTGGAATAGTGTTGTGTCATCGCAATGTTCGTCTAACAAGTCAAAATCGTTTTATTATTAATTAATATGCAACAGATGCACAGCTAGTGTTTAAATAGTACACTTACAGAAGATGTTTAATTCCAATGTTTATTTCATCTCTTCACTTTGTAATTCTGGTAAGTTGTACTTGGTTATTTACCGTTACAATACCGGTTACAATCCGTATACCATCTCGCTGTAGGAACAATATATTATCAGCTACACATTTAATTATAATATTCCCAGCTTTGGAATAATTTGGTTTAAATGTTTCTGCGATTTCCTCGGTTTCATCAGCACTCATACCACACGATATTGTTCCAATTCTAATGTCCAAATACCAAATCCAAATGTTCGGACTTTACATATATGCTAGTCCTTTTTTTATTGCTCTCTTAATTACGAGGTATGTTTTAATTGTTCTTTTTAATAAGAATTTCTGAAACGGTATAACATTAAATTACTACTCTATGGTTGTTTAAGGTCTTTCGTAGTCATCCAAAATGCTACATGTGTACGCAGCTGGGTTATGTTTATGCGAAACAAAAACCTATTCCTTCAATGAATTAAAACAATACCAAAATATACCTTTTTAAATAATAAAAGAGTAAAAATAATAAATTATTGTAAAATATGTAAGATAAATATTACGGAGGTAAATTGAAAAATACATAATTCATAATTTAATAAAAAATATAACCAAAGAAACGAAGGAAACATGCAAAACAAAATGAAATTTATAAATTCTTTAGCAATAAAATATTCCATTTAAATGTAATTTAGCTCCATTTTTTTTCTCGGTTCAAAAAAAGCTGCTGAGAATTATAATCAAAACCAACGAACAAATACGTTTGCTTTTCAAAATTATTGCACGAACTATGTATTTTGTAAAGCTAAAACTTTTGAACAACTTTAGAGCACACTTAATTGAATATTAAACGATTAAACATTCGATTCAGTGTCAGTAGACTAGCGATATTTCTATATTCTTAATTATTGCATGAACTACAGAAAACTAAAGTTTTGGAACAATGTCTAGAACAATTTGGAAAAATTTTCAAAATTTCACCTTTTGAAAAAGGAGGTGACCATCCACAAATGAGTTTTTTTTCCATTTCTTTCAACAATCTTTTAATATTATTTGGAAAAACTCTGGAACAACTCTAATAAAAGAGGAGGGTAACTTCAGGTAGGCAAATTTTATATAATATACCTATAAATAATTTTAAGTTTCACCCTGTATTACTAATAATATACCCTAGATGATGTAGTTCTTTGAAATCAGGTTGTTAAGGAGCTTTCAAAAATATAAAAATATACAGGGTGTTTTACTAAAAATAAACATCATGGACTATGCTAGATTTGTGTGAATCACCCTGTAGATTTAAATGTATGTCTAAAAAGCGCACACTTGAATTTACAAGTTGACGTGTCCCGGCGTTTTTTATAATTTTCTAAAATAACGACACAATTTTATTCCATAAGTGGTTTCCACACTGTATAATTATCTTATACTTGATGTACATTTCGAACATATCTAACCTAGATGCTTGAAATCAAATTCAAACTTTTTCGCCAACATTGTTGGACATATTTTCAAAATGGCATCAAGGTCACTCAGAATCGTCAATAAAACATCAAAGGCTCCAACAAACTTGTCTTTTCTGTTTATTCTGTGCCATTGATGATTTAGCCGCATATTTACGAGTGGTTGTGAGGTTTTTGGCTCAGTAGCCGTCTGACGTAGAAGGGGGATGTAGATTAGCTGCGATATTATTATAAGTCCGGCCAGCGACAATTATAGCTTTCGTTTTACATGCGCTTCGCTTCAGTTGTGACGTCAACCGAAGTATTACGGAAATGCAAGAACCAAGTGAAACACAAAAACGAACGCTTCTTATAGGTTAGGTGTTAGGTGAAGCGTATCACAACAAGTGATGCGCTATCAGTCTGCTTCACATTCATCTGCAGCACTTCAGTAAAGTGCATCGTAAAAGTGCATTTCCACATCACTTGATTTTTTAAAAGAACGCAGTTGGTAACTGAAGTGAAGCAAAACATCAGAAGCGCATGTAAAACGAAAGCACCTAATGACGGAAGGATGTTAAGTACACCATAAAAATTTCATATGTTCGTCATATGTTCTAAGGTAATTAATTAATGTTATGTCATTAAAATTGTACAAAAATACACTTAAACACTGTAACAAAATTGCACCATTAAAATAACACGCCAGAAGTAGAAAAGTAAGTGGTAATGAAATAAACAATTTTACGGTGACTCTGTAAACCACAAATTTTGACTGGACCTGTAGAAAATTAATCCCGAAATGACGGTTATAAACAGTTGCAAATCGCTACGTGTTTTTAGAAGATTGGAGAGCAATTGAAGATCATCGGCTACATAAACCCGTGAGCTTGCAGCAAACGCTCTCTTTTTTAATAGAAGAGCGTTTCCTCCACGTAAATTTTATTAACAGCGTTATAACTTAACAGTGCGCCATTGAGTAAAAATAACCGTCAATCATCGCAGCAGGTCCATTAAAATATCTAGATTTCAACAAATTCAAAAACCTCTACGAAAAAGACGTCCACAGTCCACGAGATCGAGCGCGCGAAAAACAAAAAGCTTTCGAAAACACACTCACACATGTTTTTCCCCTAATCCTTGAACAGAATTTTTTGAGCTTGACAAAAAATATATTAATATATTGATACCCCCGGGCGCCCAGTTATGTTTTTGTTTTTGGTAGTAAGGTGGAGTGCTAAATTGGATTTAAATTTTATATTAATAAGTGTTTAACATTGTTTGAAAACGTAACCATAAACAACTTTGCAGAGATTCACAAACGAACAAGACCTGAAATCTGTCTTCTTACTTCATTTAAATTAATCAGCATGAGACACAAACTATCCCACACTAAAATGTATATTTCTTTGTTTACAGGTTGAAGTATAAGACTGATAATCAACCCGTTATCTACGAAACCACCTACGAATTTCCTATAACACAAGGTGAGTAAATGAGTGACTGTACCTACCAACGAAATCAAATTAGCTGAATACTCCTAGCTCACGCTATGCACGATAGTCTGTAAATTTAATATAGCATTTCTCCGAATATTGACCCAACCGACGCGACGTCACCTACAGAGGGACACCACACTGCACACCACATTGCTCCGAGCGCGCTAATATTTAATTTCAACTTCGGACGTGTTGGGCCATCGGAGAGAGAATCGAAATAGGACGGTTGCATTTTATTAAAACGTTATTAAGCGTTTCTCGTCTCTATTGTTTGACGTGCGAGATGGAAACAGTATGGCCTGCGCGCATCACTCAAAACTCGATTGTGATTCCGACGAATTGAAATCAGATTAGTCGCGTCGGCCAGAAAGATTAGCGAAGTTTAGAATCGAATAAATCCGATTTGTATGCTCGATTAGATGTTTTGTCTCGAGTAAGATTTGTAAAGTTTCTAATGGCAAAAACAGATTATGAATTAAACATTAACGCAAGTAAATAACACGTGAAACGGAGAAATTTACTTCCACGATATCAATTAAGTTACATTAAAGTATCTGACATACAATAATGCTAATTGCAACACTAGAAAGACGTCCTTTAATTTTAAAGCAACTCAGTACTGTACATACATACAGCTTCATCTAGTCCACAAAACATCTGATACAGCTATTGATCAAAACAATTAACGGATATTACTTGAAAATGATAAAACTGTAATAACCGCCAAATTTGTTGAACAAAATGGTAACCAGCAAATAAATAAAACATGTAGATAGTTTTTCAAAAACTAACGTGCCGAATACTTGTAAGAGAAGATTGGTACGCTTAAACTTTATGTGTGTGGTCCACCGTAGTACATGGACAAAACAATTTGTTTTAGAGCGGAAAAAGATGTGAAGCGGGTGAAAACATCGCCCTTCGTCAGAGTAGCTTCCAGTGTTTAACATAGATATATTTCCGTAATAAAAAATAATTAATATATCAATGTATTTGTTTCTTCTTCTGTATGTATTAATCAATAGTATTAGGAACTAGTCACCCAAATTCACTTATCGAGACATCAACACTTTCCTAGTTAGCATCTTCATTTCCAAAATTTAAATTTTCCATTTTCGAACAGAACATTTATTTCCTTGCTTTATCTTCTTTTTTCCCATACCAGACCCGTCCGACCTATGGTCACCGGTAAGGCACCGCAGCCTTCAGGCTTAGAGCTCTTTCACACTGGCGATTTAGCAGTGCGAGTTAGCATCGCGATTTAGTCGCTTTCTATGCGGTTCTATGCACAGTCAGACGCGCTGCTGAATCGCTAGTGTGTATAGGAATAGGGAATACATCGGTAAAATCCGTGAGCGATTGTCGCGCTGTTAACTCGCGCTGCTATAAATCGCCAGTGTGAAAGAGCTCTAACACGGTAGTCCCCTCCACTAATCCGTACAGGTCCCTAACCGAGTGGGTAAGGTATGCCTTTAGGCATCCTTTCGTTCTCCCAAATAGCTTTTGCCTTCTGCGATCAAGTGCCTCGCAGTCGCGTAGTATATGATCGAGTGTCTCCGGTTCTATCTCACAAAGTCTACACTGTGTTTCCCCGTCAAAAAAAACTCGGATTTTATGTAGGTGTTCTTTCACCGCAGAATTTCCGGTAATTAGGCCCGTAACAATATAGAGCTGTTTCCTACTAAGCTGTAGTAGTTCTCTAGCTCTCTTGCTGCATGGTTTCCTTATAAAGGTTTTACCATGTGTTACACCGGGTATAGCTCCCCAGTATTCTTGGTGTTTCGTACGGACCTAGTGGTCTATGCATCTCCGGGCCGTTTGCGTCGTAACTCCGAAGAAAGATCCTGGGCCGTATATTTCCACCTCTAACCCTCTCTTTGCGAGTTCTTCAGCCCTTGCGTTGCCACCGATCTCTTGATGGCCCACTATCCAAGTCAAGCAGACCTTGTTCCGGTTCGAAAGTTCCACCAATTCATCGAGGCACACCGTTACCAGCCTAGACGATACTTTCCGGTTTAGTAATGTCTTTAATGCAGCTTGGCTATCAGACATGATGTGAATTCGTCGTTGTGACAGTAGAATTACCGATCCTTGCACGGCCCTATTTAAGTTAGAACACACGTGTAATCGTGCTTTGTACGGTTACAACGCCATTTTCATACTGCGCAAGTATTGTAAGCTAGCGTTACTGTAATAGGAGGTGGTTGGAACAAACCTTAAGTATTGCTTTCTGATTCCAAGTGCATACCTGCCAGCCTCCTCCCGTCTGTCTGCTATTGGCAATTAACATTACCCATAGTGCCACCACAATCGATGCCAAAATGGTGTCGAATGGAGGTATACCTGTATAGTTTTGTATAGTGTCATATAACGTTTTATACACTCGCCAGTTTAATTTTATGTTGACTTGAATTTCTTCATAAAGAAACGGTTTTTTTTTATATACTTCATCTGCCTACTCAAATATGTAAGAACCCACACGGAAAAGCCACGAAAAGAGGTAGAAATAATTCTCCAAGCTTCACCCGCTTTTCAGAAGAAAAAGTAGTTTAGTGTGTATAACAAATAAATTGGGTACTCTGGAAAAAGTGGACAGGAAGAAAATATGGAAAAGTTGATGATGAGAAAATCAGCAACCACATTATTAATAGTTTATTATAATCATAACGTGTAACGATATAGTTGTCTCATTACTTTGGTGTTCTCATAAACAGATAAGTCGGTACAGATTGACAGATCAATCAACCTAAAGTTAGCTGATTCGGTGAATTGGTTGTTCGGCCTTTTCAACTTATACTACATTGAATTTTCATGACATATGCCAAATGAGGAGACTTGTTGTCCACTGACCTGGATTTCCAGAAGTTCAGGCTCCGGTGCTGATTCTATCCCAATGTATACTATTTATTTATTAATTATTGTTATCTTTATTCATATATTCTATATTTATATAAAATCCATTAAGAATAATAATAAATCAGTTTAACTACGAACGCTGTTATGTTATTATAATCTTTTGTAAGTTTTCTAAAGACAAACCTGCCATTAAACAGTACCGAAAGTATTAAATACCGACGAAAAGATAAAGGCCACATAATAAAACCCAATAAACAATACAACCAGAAATACAACTATACCTCCAACGCTAGTTCTAAAAATTACCGCATAGTGGCGTGTCAGTTAATGTAAATTGTTAATAGACACCGTGAAGGCATTCCCATACCTATGCCTTATCGGCATGTGGTCGGTCCGTATTTCCAAAACCCCTTTTTTTCACATGCTCGGTTATCGAAATATGTTTTGTTTTCACCCCTTCAGGAGTCGTCGTGTGTTGCAGCCTGTGTGCTTCCATCCTTGCCACCCCCTGTATAACCAGGTGCAACGGCGGCAAGTAAGAATGCCTCCATAACTGCCGTCGGCCTTGACCGCATTGCTCCCGCTATTCCTAAGAAAGCAAGTCTTTGCACCTTGCTCAGCTTCTGAATGGCGTTCCTTTGATGCGTCTTTGTCCACCATACCAAAACCGCATACGTCATTGTTGGCTCAATCACCATGATGTATATTCAATGCAGTATGTCTGGTCTTAGCCCCCATTTCTTTCCATATAAGCGTCTGACTAGTGTGAATTATGTCACTCACTTTGCTTTATCTTGGTTTCAAATAATGTTTACAGATTGTGGTGCTTGCTATTATTTCTGTAAAACCAACAAGGATATCTTGTTTCCTATAAATTGTTGGTATCGATTTAGTAGATAAATTCAGCAAGCCTTAAATCAGGTCGAAAAAATACCATCACTTGCACGAGACACATCCACTAAATTTAAAAAAATAGAACATAGTTATAGTATAGCAATTTTTGCACTATTTTTCGACATAGTTACTACAAGAATTGAGACACTTTCCATATTATGGGATCAACTTTTGTATTGTTGTGTCGTAGAAGTCTACCGCGTGTAAGTGGAACCAGTGTCTGACAGTCATCTTTACCTTGAAGTGTAAGAAAAGATAGAAATTGCTGAGACCAAGATCAAAGCTGCACGGTGGATGATCAAACATGCCCGTGGACCTGACAGAGCTGATAATGGATTTTGATCGGCGTTGTATTTTGTGCATTGAGGAACACTGACTGAACCTCGCGGGGAAAGAACGAATAAGATCCGTCATTTCAAGCCATTGCTGCTGCGCTACTGGCACCAGGCAGGATTTCTTCAGCCAACATATGATTGATACGTCATAGATCTGTGATGCATGCGTAATATTCCCAGCTAAGCACGTTTACTTTAAAAGAAAAAATATTGGGAACCTTACTTTCTGAATGCGATTCGTATATTTCACACATTTTTTATGACATTTATAAACAAATAGGGTTACCAGATATCTTTAACTACAAAAAAATTGCATGTAGTTCAAGATAACTTGTGACGCTATTTGCTGAAGCTGTTTTAAGTATGGAAATGCAACGTTAAGAAACCAATCTTTATTAATTTCGTCATCAAATCAACTCGTTTTATAACAGTTGTAATGAGGCCCAAGAAGACCTCGTTCCACCCACAATGAATACATATTTGTTGCATTCTACACAATGTATGGTGCTAGTATAACTCTATCCGCTGCTTCTGCAAACATTACCGATGTAGAAGCGTTTGTTTAATCCATCATCCTAGTAGTGACAGTCTGCTTTATTGCTCTACATATCAAAAAACCATCCTTATTTAGGTCATAGGTAAGGTTTGTTTCATTATCATTCATTATATTACATGCAGGAACACCTTTAAGTCTTACCTTAGTCTCCAGGTTGCTAAAATACCAATTAATTATTCCTTCTCTAAGATCTGCTCTGCTTCTTTTCATAGTCTCACTCACTCTCCCCCTTCCCCTCCCTTCTCCCTGAGTGGACTTCTTTTGTGTAGACGTTTTCTGTAGTGCAGTAGATTTAGAGTTAGGTTTTAGAAATTCAGAACTAATAAATTGATTTCGATTAGTAATAGGCCAAGCAACTTTAGTGATGTCAGGGTATCCTTCAGTAGTATCCGCAATTTCGATGGAATCGGCTTGATTTATCGCATGACTTGGTATCATTTCGAACAAGGGTATATCAGTAACACGTGCAGACATCAATTCAGAATTTTGGAAAATTGAACCTTCTTCGCAGTTTTGTGGCGAAAATGCAAAGTCATATATAACATTTCCGAAATACTATCTTCCTTGCATTGTTTGTGAGCTTATTTTGACAAGCCCTATTAGCTCAAGTAAACTACGGTGATTGTGATTGCCCATAATTAATAAGACTGGAGTTTGGAAGGTGAATTTGTATATAGAATAAAATATTTCAACCACTAGACGAATAAGGAGGTGGTCTTTGAAGTATTTCCTTAGAAAAATTAGCGTGAGACACAGTCAATTCCATACCCATAGTAACTAATGTTTCACTTTCCCTTGAACTAATTTGTTCCATGTGGGGTTGGTATTTTTTAGCAATAACTTTTGCATTTCCTTGAACTGTCTTACCCATACTATATATTTTGTCTCCTCAAAATGTATTTATCAAAGTTTCTTTAAGTTGGCATAAAACAACAAACTTGTTAAATACCGTAATACGACCTAGTGATTTTGATTCGGCCAATCTAATTGAAAGTGATTTTTTTATATTTTACTACTACTAATTTCTTCGCCAATTTTCGTACATTTTTAGCTGTAAATTGCAAAAAAAAAACATCTTATTTATAGAGTAATTTAGGGAAGTACTCCTACCGTGCTCAAAAATATTTCTACACTACATCTCAATTTACTGTTATTAAGTTATGTAAGTAGCGTGTGGACTCAACAGTATATCTTCTTTGTAATTTACTACAGCTCAACAGCCATATCTGTATGTAGCCTTGCAGAATTTCTGTATACATATTATGATTTTAAATTAACATTAAAATTGAAATACATTGCGTAGTTGTGAACGTGCAAAAATTTATTCAAATTTGGGTAAAATGTGCTGACTTGATGAAACAAAAGAAAAACTGAAACGCTTAGCACTCTAACAGAATGATAAATGACCTTTCACATAAGATATTTCTGATGCATTAATGTTTTAGATACAACGCAACCCATTTGTTTTCCACGTTTTCTGCTGATGTAATCCTCTAAAATCAGGTGCACTTTAAACCGCATCCCTCTACACGTAACCAATGACATACCACACTCCGCACGTGCGAAACATAAATCAAGCTCGGAACCATTACTCTTAGTCGTTCTCAGAAAATATCTGCTGTATTTTATGGTCAATATGGACGGGTACAAATCTAAGATTCATTTTTTTTCGTATCTATATGTCTGATTCATAGACGAGCATAATAGTATATTATATATGTGATCCATATGCGTTTGCTTCGTACTGACAACTTATAAATTTTCTGCTACGAACCAACCGTTGTCAGACGTCTTCTTTGTAATAATTTATAATATTTTCTATATAAACCGTATACGGGGATATTGAAAAAATATTAGTGTACTACCTTCTGGAAATTAAATCCGAATTTTCAGTAACGTAATTTATAATTTTCTGTAGTTTATCAGAAAATTATGTTGCGGCAAAATAAAGCTTTACATAACCAAAATGTATGGGGTAAAGTACAATTTACAACATCAATTTCCACATTAATAAATGCTGCTATAAAAAGCATTTCCACTGGGGACCGTTATCCTCGCTGACGTCATAATGTCGAAGACTACAACAAACAAGCAAGCAAGTTGTTAATAGTTGGCAGACAGTCAGACAGTTTTATGTTTAATACACATTTGTTCACCTCAGAGCGGGCCATGGGAAGTTACACTAGACGCATAGAATGCAGTGCGATGTGGCAACGCGTAGGCATGCGCCACGCATGATCGCTCGTCGATCACGACATCACCGACCATACTCTTGCTCGATTTAAATTCAACTGAATTGTGTATGCATGAGTGTCGACGCCAGACGCAAGCTACAACGCGAAGGGGGGAATACGCTGTTGCAATTCACACTGCTATGGCCCGCTCTGAGGTGAACTAATGTGTATAAGTAGTTTATTTCCATGCATCGAAATATGTATATCAGCTGTCATATACAATCATAAAACAAAGTAATACATCTAACGACTTCAGCCTTCCTGAAAATTAAATTTGGAAGTTTTAAATATAAAGCCTGGAACAAAAAAACATTTTCTGCTTTTCTATTTATTTTTGGTTTTGTTTTTCATATTTCACTGCACTGCTCTTGCACTTTTTAAAACTGTACTATATCTGATATGTTAGACAGTCAGCATAGCGTTTTTACAGAGATATAAAAGCAGTACCTTTTTTTTGAAATGAGCATTATAGCTGTTTGTTTACTGATTTTATAGTGATATCACTTTGCACAACCATAATTTTGAGGTTATTTTTTGTGCGTTTAGAATGGAAAAACGTGTTTATTTGAACAAACTAACTTCTGACAATGTATACACTTCACTGTATAATATTTCGTCTGACGGAGTATTCAGTGACGATGAAGAATGGGAACACGAGGTCGACCTGGTGAACAGCAACCGAGATAGTTTGTTGCAATTTATAGAAAATGAAGATGATGAAACAGAGTTTGGTAATGATCAGGTGAAATTAGATCACAACGAAATCGCCCGGTTTCAATTCTCTGGAGGGATGGTGACATTTTTTCAGAGAGTTAAAATCCGGATCGACTTACCATTTGCTGTTGGGAGCAAAGTAATTAACAGCGCGGCATTATGAAAGGTGATATGATGCTGTCACAAATGCCTTTGAACACAATTTACACACCCAAAACTACACCGCGAGAGTTAAAGTGATAGCCAGACAAATAATACAGCTTACGGATTCACTGCAACTAAGCACCCACCACACATAAAAAAATCGTTGCTAAGTTACAGATATTATTGGTTGTCACAGCTCGAACTGCGTGATTCCTACATCGCTTCGTTGATGTTGTAAATCGCTTTGATTTCTTGTTGATCTACGTGCATTTGAATGATAATTTAGCTATGCCAAAGATGGGGCAAGCAGGATATGACAAATATATAAAATTCTTGGGAAACAATTTTCTATACTACTATAACCAGTTAATGAAAGCATGGTAATATATAAAGGCAGATCTTCCTTTGTATCAAATAAGTCGATAAAGCGAGGTTACAGAATTTGGGTAGCGAAGAAGGGAAACGAGGACAGAATACTAGAAATGAGTTAGGTTTAGGAGAGTATGTAGTTAAAAGAATGACCTAGGATTTGGAGGGCAATGGGTAGCATATCTACTTGAACAACTTTTTTGCGCCAAAAAGATTGCTAAGACTGATGAAGCAACAGAAAAAAATAAGACTTTCACCGTCCGACTCTCTATTATAAGGACTTTCGGGTTTTGACTTTTGGGTTTTTTGTAGAGGAATTTCTCTGTAATATCTGAGTATTTTTAATACAAAAATCTAAATATTAGCATACGTGTAGCCAAAGTGTTAGCTACAATATTCCAACCTATTTATGCAAAAAACTTAGAAAAATACGATTCAAGGCAATCTTTGGAAAGTGACAACTTTTTGAAATAGTGGTAAAGTGTATGAAATATGGGCCCCTATTAAAAAGGTGTAAAACTGTTGGATATCACAAAATTAAGTTTATTTGAGTAAAAAAGTATAAACTTAGTATCTATTGTAAAATATCAGTATCAACATTAGAAACAAAAATCACAAACATAAAACTCTTCTTCTTTTCCTGAGCATTGTTCGTGCGCAACATCTGGAACTTTACCCAAAGTTCTCCCCTGTTATTTTCAGAAAAACGGGCATCACAAAACATCAAGCAACATCTTCATCATCAGGAATATTTTGGCCAACCTCATCAATATCATCAATATCATCATCAGCCGGAGTAAAGTCTTCGACTTCCTCTTCAGATTTTTATTCACTGTCAGATTAGTCTTTTTTTTGGCTCATTTTCCTTTATTCCTAGATTTCACCTCGGATTTTGGGACTACTCATCGCTTTAGGCTTGATCGTTTAGGAGTTTTATTCAGTGATTCTTCTAAACCACTTTTGTAGGGCGAAGAAGTGATGACTTGGGATTTAGACGATTTTCTTCCGCCAGTGGCTGTCTTCTTTTCTACGGTTGGCAGTGGCGAACTATCAAAAGAAGGTACAGTTTTTACGAACAATTTCTTTGTTGCAGATTCCGTCTTAGAATAAAATGCTTTCGGATTTGCCGGAGCTACTAGGGAAATCAGTTCCCAATTATCAAGATAATGATTTGGTATAGACCGTGGTAGGACTTCATATTCCTTAGTACTACCAGCTTGAACTCTATCTCTGGTAGCTCGCGAAGCTTGGGCAGGAAGCCTGTGGATGTCGAAGTTCCTGGAAGAGGTGTGAGGTTGATATTAGTTTATGTCCTCATTTGTAATGGTGTTAGATTACAGTTTTTTGGGGCTTCTATTTCCTATTTAAAAATGCATTCCCTAGCAACTCGGCGAAATCAAATTGACCAAGAGCTCCTTGAATAGTTCGAAGCCAATTTCGGATTTCCTCGCTGTAATAGGTCTTAACGACTATGAATGTTTTGTCAAGCGGAATTGGAGGCACCTAAATTATTGAAATATGATTCTCTCAACCTAAGTTAACTATGGGGGTATGGCTATATTGACCATCTAATATAAGGATTCTCTCAACCTAAGTTAAAATGTCTATATCGTGAAAAGGTTCTGTTGCGTTGGGATGAACTGTGCACAGATCCGAGTGACCTCGCAATAACTGATCATTCCGATTTTTTTGAGGAAAGATGAGTATAGGAGGAACAAACTGGCCACCAGAATTCATTATTGCAATGAAGGTAACTAGCGAACCGCGCTCAGCTTAAGTTAGGGACGCTATTTGTCTTATACTCTTTCTGCCTACCACTACAGCAACTTTACTTTGAACGACTGATAAACCAGTTTCATCGACATTAAGGATTCAATGGGATGAAAAGTTTTACTGGCTGTATTCTTTTCTAGGTTGGTGAAAAACTCTTCAACATTTTGTTTATTGAAACGCAAAGCTCGTGAAAAGGGAGTACCAGTTGGTCTTCTAAGTGAAAGTACACTCTTATAATGATGCAAGAATCCATCTAACCAGGCCTGCAATTCCCATTCTAAAAAGGATGGGATATTCCATTCCTCATAGCTAACGCAAATGCCATCTTACAAATGTCTTTCCGTGTCAATCCGTAATACAAAGCCTCCATACTAAATGTATTCTACTAGTTCTTTTCCTAACGCAAGTTTCCTTCCAAGTTGAGTTTGAATTACTTTTTGAGCATCTAAATTGGTTTCTCTTTGTTTCCTTAAAAATCTTTGTAAAGAGGGCCGTGGTACTTGAAGAACTTTAGAAACCTTCTTTAAACCCATTTTGTTCTGATTAATTGCGTCCATCGCTTCTAAAATCTTATCAGAATTCCACTTTTTCTCAGATTTTACCTTTTAAATTTCGGTTTAGACCGTGGCATAGCAGATCTGCAAAAAACAATGGCAGTGGTCCTAATATGGGGCCGAGCTTATAGACCCTCAGGTAGCCCATATTATCAAAATTCTCTTTTAGAATTGAAACTCGCGTATTGTTTTGAGGTTAGGTAAATCAAGCGTAAGAAAAGTTGATCCTAACCTAAAGCAGCAGCTCAGTGCAAGGATTGCAAGAGAATTTTTAAACCTGCTAAATTTCAACATAACAACTTACCTTAAAAATTGCAAAACACGTTTACTCACAAAACTCACTTGCACAATTAGCAGGGAACTGCACCTTAGTTGCAAACTTTCGCCCCAAGGTGTAAGTGGACTTCAAGCTCCCACTAATAAGTGGCGACACTTGCGTAATAGGTTTTTCATTTGGGGCCCATATTGTATGGGTAGCCCATATTCGGACCAGTTCCTCTAATGTAAAAATATAAAAATAAAAACAAAATCAAATTAAATTAAAAAATAACGAAATCAACTAAACTCACTAATATAAGTGGTTCCTTCAGGAGCAAAGAGTGGATAGGGGGCGCCAGCAGGTTACGGTAACTCGACCTATACACTACGTTAACTTACTGACTGTCAGAAGATTTTCTCAGTACTTTTTTAAGAATAAAATTCTATATTGAAATATGTAATTTTAAAGGTTCCTGCAATTGGACGTCCAACTGGAAAATCAAGGTCAACCACTTGAAATGTATTTCGATACGGTTCAGAAGAAACAAAGTCCACGCCCAGAATATATTGTTGCAACGGAATTTCACTGAATAACGCTTAATTCTCATCTTACTTTCGGACATATCAATACTGCAAGATCGCTAGTTTATTCCTTTTCCTATCAACTTTTTATTTGTTCTTTTTAAATTTGGTAGCGGTATATAATGGATTAAGGTTCTATAACCTCATAATTCGCAAATGAAAAAATAGCATTTAACTTAACTAATGCAATCTATTCTTTTTTTACAGATTGCCAACTGTGGCTTAAAAACGAAAGCGAAGAGATCGGTTGGCGAGAGTTCCCACGACGCGACTGCATCTGCTGGTTTCCCGGTCCTAGCTCCGATCATGGCCTTGTGATAGACGTAACGCGTTTGAACGTGCCGTGCTTTCGCGGTTATCTTTATTTTTCCGGTCTGAACACGTCGCTGCAGCATCAGCACATCCGTGGTCATCGCCAAACACGTATATGCGGTAAACTCGAGGAACTATCCGAATCGGATCGTCACATCTACTTTCCGCCCTCACACACTCCCCCATTCCTTCACATATACGGGAATCCCGTGTTCACGCTGAATTATCACCTTGTCGATTACTGTTACAACGTTACGTTCACTTCGAGAAACGGTTCGTTCGATTTAACAAATCCCAAAGACGACTTGCAATGTACTTTTAAGATATACCTACCTTACGGACACAGGATAGCTTTGACTATAAACATAGGTGATAACAGTAAATCGACGAGTATTCCTAATACCGGTACGGACTTGCAAAACGGGGAAGACTCTGAGTGCAACGGGTTATTATTCGAATTACACGACGGAGATAATGCTAGATCTCATTGTACAAGATCCGGCGATATTGAAAGACAAATCGAGTTTGTTTCGCGCGAAAATAAGGTTATCTTGAAGGTGCTTGTCAGGAACACAGACGGTAACTCATTGGGGATGAAAATGAGATATCGCGCTGAACCCATAGAAGATTTAGTAAGAACTTGCGACTTCGGTTGGGTAGCGTATCGTCAATTCTGTCTAATGGCCATGGAGGAAACTCGACTGCCATGGATGCAAGCGGAAATGGAATGTGGGAGGCGAGGTGGCCATCTGGCTAGTATCCGTAGTAGTGAAACGCAGGATATTATCGATAAAATGCTCTTAAACAGGTAAGAAATGGATTCGCGTTGACTATAGAAATTTTAGTAAAATAGATAAGGGCATAAACTTACTAGCTAGGATGTATTTTAGATTATTATCTTAAAGTTATAAAAACGTAATATTCGTGTTTTATTGGTTTCTAAACTGCATCTTGTGTGTCATAATACGGGGGATGTTACTGCTTCATCTTATATTGGTCGTAAAGCAGTCTTTAATACAACTTTTAATTCAATAATAAAGGCATGTATAGGTTTGATTGTATGGAAGAGGATAGTAAAATAGCATCGCAATAAAGCTCTAATGTAAACTTGTTTGCCAAATAGAAAGTCATAACAAAATGAATACAGATCTAAATTTAACACTGGCAAAATGAATAAAGGGGTTCAGCGCTTATATTCGTTTATAGCATACCTATTTATATATTTTATATCCCATCTTATCTTTCAATAAATTCAAATTTGTATTGAATTTGATTAAAAGGGTATGAACCATATAAAATAATATTTTAAAAGGCGGCGTAATCGACATAATATTAAACCTCAACCAAAAATCTTGACACTTAAATTTTAAAAAAGGAGAGATCGGATAAGTTCGTAAATATATTAGCTAGGCAATAAAATTAATATATGATGGTAAGAAAATGATCCACTTCATTTGGAACAACTTTTGAGTTTAACCATAGATATGGTTCAGTACATTTCGAATAGCATTTTACCAGTGCTGCATACACCTAATAATATCGTTTCAAAACCAGTACATTTAAAGTTTTATATTAGCCCCACAAATCACCGGATGAAGATGGAATTTTCCCCACCCTACTATAGTACGGTCTGGAGGAAATTAATAATAATAATCTTTATTGTACAGAATACAACAGGCAAGGACCAGCAACGCTGATCAACTTAACCGATACACAGACAAAAAAAAGATTGCATTAATCACTATATATGTTACCTACATATAGAGTGTAACATTGGGAACGCCATGGTCTCTGGTAGTCCAATGGTAACAATTTTGAAAAAATTACATACTGGAATGTATATAGTGGATTAGATCTACAATTTAAAAATAATAGGCAATATACAGGATGTTTCAAAACTTAGCAATGTACCAAAGTTATGTTTTTCTTAATGGAACACCCTGTATTTTATGGCATTTTTGAGTTGTACACTGAAATCTAGATCAAATTTATTTGAGGTTTCCTATGTCTAATTTTTTGTAGTTTATGAGATATTTGAAGTTTTTTGAAAATGCAATGTTGCACGAAAAGTTTAGTATCTCGAAAATGACTTAATTCAGAGAAATGGAACGAAAAGCGTAAATAGTAGATCCTTTGGCTGATTGAATGCCGTATTCAAAGTTGTGGAGTACTCTACAAGTCGTTCATGTACCGAGGGCAAACTTTGTGAACTTCTTTCGTGCATAATTTTATTTATGGAACACTCTGTATGTATTTATGTTATCAGATAGAAAATTTTATTGACTATCTGTACTAGTTTTTTAAGTTATTTGCGTTTTTTTAGATAATTTAAGTGAACTAATTTTTTTTTTGTAAGTGAACACCCAGTATATCTTTACATCGATGGATAGAAATATTATTATTCGAAGTAGTTAATTTTATATTGTCACAATTTACATGAAAACATAAATTCCAAGTAATAAAAATAAACTAAATAAAATAGCAGTAAATATTTTTTTCCACTACTAGCGTTAGAAAACGTCATTATTTGGTATGTTTTCGGGCCGAGAAGATGAATTTCTCTCCTAGTAGTCAATAATAAAAATTATCTCCTACTATTAAATAATAAAAACAATTGACAATAATAAAATTATGATTTATTCAATAAAAATGTATAGAATAGAAATAATTTGAATATAAAACCATAGATGTCGTATAAATGCACGAATGAAATCCGCAATTCAAGAAAAAGGTTAGGTTAACATTTAACATAAATAAACAAAGTAGGAAATACGTAATTTGGTAAACACCACTTATTAAAATAATAATTAATAGCGCAATTATGGCAGGTTATGTTAATTCCTGACGTACTGGCTTGCAATAAAATCTCGTACACCTAGTTTTACCTATATTGATTTCACCTTTTGTGACATTTCTAATTTGATGTTTCATTTCCAAAAGTACACTATTTTTATAAGTCACCACAACCTCTATGCATAGTGTCACATCCGTCAAATCTAAAGTCAGCTTACATTGAAAAATAATCTTCAAAAATTAGCTTGCTTGACATTAAGGTGTACGAGATTTTATTGCAAGCCAGTGTACCAGTATTTTTCATACTCTATTTGATTTGCTTCCTTGCGGATTTCTGCAGGAGTACAACTACTGTCTGACATTTTATTTTGGTATTGTGACAAGACATGAATAAAATCTCAATTTGACATTAAATGTTTATTCATTTGTTTTTACAGACTAACATGTTTTCTATGGATATCTTAAATTAAACATTTATCGGAACGGCTTATTATATTACATTATCAGAAAGCGGTTAAATATGCTAGTAGTTGAAAAAATAGTATATAAACCACGGCAGAGAAGATTTTTCTCAGCCTCTTAACCATTATTTCCCTCGACGCTTCGCGTCTCGGGAAATAATGCTACTCGGCTGAGAAAAATGTGTTCTCTCCTTGGTATATAATTACTATTGTATTTGGATTAAGAAAAAAGATTTCGTATAAAATAAACGAAAAAGTGCTAGCGTTCAACATAATTGCCATTTTCTTCAATATAGACAATAACTCTCTGTTCAAATGCTGTTCTAACGTTCCTCAGCAGATCCAGTGTTACTGAACTGAAGGCGTCTCTGAGTGTCGTTTTCATATCCTCTGCTGTAGTGGGCAAGATATTGTAAACGATAACTTTTACATACTCCCATAGAAAAAAGTCCGGAGACCTTGGTGGCCAATTGCACGGACCATCTCTTCCGATCCACCTATTAGGAAATTTCCTAATAGGTAGTTTTTAACGGACCGTTTAAAATGGGCAGAAGCGCCGGTATCTAATATTCAAGAAAATATTTTCCAAAAGGGTCCAAAAGTCCCTTTAAGAATTTTAGAAATTCGTCTCCGTTTAGGTGCCCATTGAAGAAGTATGGTCCAATTACATAATCGCCTATAAATTCATTTTCTACGTCTACAGTTGTTGGCCTTATGTACACAACGCTCCCTGTGGCACGGAATCTATCCAACAAATTTTCAAATACCCTATTATCTGGATGTTTTCGTTTTGGGTACTTCTGCGAATACATCCGAGACGCAAGGAAGCAATTTTCCTGACACTCACCAATAACTAAAATCATATCCGTTCTTTCTTGCAACGAGTATGCCTTCATGATGTTAACAGAGTACACGTCAAATTGACACTTTCTCTATGAGGATCCAACCTCCTAGATTAAATATTAACAATTTCCGTAAGTTATCTAAAAAACGCAAATAATCTTAAAACTAGTACAGATAGTCATAGAGATTCCTGATACTGGTTTTAATACATACAGAGTGTTAGAGTGAGTATCTTGCCCACTACAGCAGAGGATATGAAAACGAGACTCAGAGACGCCTTCAGTTCAGAACATCGGACATGCTGAGGAACGTTAGAACAGCATTTGAACAGAGAGTTACCTATTGTCTGTATTGAAGAAAATGGCAATTATGTTGAACGCTAGCACTTTTTCGTTTATTTTGTTGTTATGTTTTTTTCGTTTATTTTATACGAAATCTTTTTCTTAATCCAAATACAAAAATATTTACTGCTGTTTTATTTAGTTTATTTTTATTACTTGGAATTTATGTTTTCATGTAAATTGTGACAATATAAAATTAACTACTTCGAATAATAATATTTCTATCCATCGATGTAAAGATATACTGGGTGTTCGCTTACAAAAAACAAATTCAGTTCACTTAAATTATCTAAAAAAACGCAAATAACTTAAAAACTAGTACAGATAGTCATAGGGATTCCTGATACTGGTTTTTAGACAATAAAATGTTCTATCTAATAACATAAATACATACAGGGTGTTCCATTTAAAATAATAAAGTTATGCACGAAAGGAGTTCGCAAAGTTTGCCCTCGGTACATGAACGACCTGTAGAATACTATAAAAATTAGACATAGGAAACCTAAAATAAAGTTGATCTAGATTTCAGTGTACAACTCAAAAATGTCATAAAATACAGGGTGTTTCATTAAGAGAACTTTGGTGCATTGCTAAGTTTTGAAACACCATGTATATTGCCTATTATTTTTAAATTGTAGATCTAACCACCTACATATATTCCAGTACGTAACTTTTTCAAAATTGTTACCATTTGATTACCAGAGACCACGGCGTTCCCAATGTTACACCCAGCATAATATTAAACACTTTAACCCACTGAACACCAAACAAGTTTTAATTAAAACACCGACGCGTTTCAACAGCAATGCTGTCATTATCAAGGCGATAATAAAACTAAAATAAAATAAAATCTACAAAAACAGGTAACCTAAATGTTATGCACGGTCAATCCGATAAAAAGTGAGAAGTCTGTGGACCAAAAAATTCAGGCTTTTGGTCCACAAACTTCTCACTTTTTCCCTTGAACAAGGCGAGGTATGAGAAAGAGCTTAAAATTATAAAAGATGCGGCCAAGTGTAATGGTTTCCAGCCTCAGCATATCTATAAGTTAATTAGGAAGTTTAATTATAAGAAAACTGCGAAAGAATCTACGACTTTTCGAGAGGATGTTAAAGCTTCACCCGTTGTGACCCTCCCTTACGCTCCCTTTATCACTAAAGGTTTGAGTAAAATCTTCAAAGAGCTAGATCTCAGAATGGTTTACAGTTCTGGGACTTGTTTACGAAGTCTCATCGGTAACCCTAAAGATAAAATACAACCTCTAGAAAAGTCAGGTATTTACGAAATCAATTGTAAAGATTGTAATCAAAAATATATTGGGCAAACCAGGAGAGCAGTCTCAACTAAATTCAAAGAGCATATGGCTCATCTTAGATTTAATAGAATTGAGAAATCGAGCGTTGCCCAACACATTTTTGAAACAGATCACAACATCGATCATACGAATGTTAAATTAATTAGACAAATAAACAATTGTAAGTTTCTAAATGTTTTTGAAAGTTTAGAAATATATAAAAATAAGTCATGTGTAATGAACTGTGACAAAGGACCTATACCGTATTCGTCATTGTTTTGGTTAATCGGAAATTAATGATGCGTATCGGATTGACCGTGCATAACATTTAGGTTACCTGTTTTTGTAGATTTTATTTTAATTTAGTTTTATTATCGCCTTGATAATGACAGCATTGCTGTTGAAACGCGTCGGTGTTTTAGTTAAAACTTGTTTGGTGTTCAGTGGGTTAAAGTGTTTAGTGTTCTACTTCTGCACCAAGAGATCCAGTGAAGAACTTCGCTGCATAATATACAAAATACAGATTTACAAATTGTTTTTATACTATGCCACGCCACCTCTGCAAACCTGTCAATCACGTAATTGATACAAAGAAAAAAAAACAGTCACTACATCGTATATATGTGAAACAAGTGTTTACGCAATGCCTTTTTAAAAATATTTGGATTCAGAAGCTTAACAGAAGCAGGAAGAGAGTTATATACTTTAACAAGGTGATATGTAAACGACCTTTGGAACAATGCGAGTTTGTGTTGAGCTGTAGTCAATAAGTACCTGAATCTCAGGTTAAGGTGACGTATGTACGTCCGTTCGAAAATAAATTTTATTATATAAGTACGCTGGAGTTTTATCATATATAAGCCGATGAAAAAAGCAAGCACTGTGAAGAAACTGCCGGTGTGCCATATTGAGCCAGTTGACGTCTTTCAATTTGGGACTTATTCGTTCAAATTTTCGAATACCAAATATTAGCCGGAGGCACGAGTTCTGTAGCTTCTACGCGCGTCTTGTGTTGACTTGGTCAAGAAGAGGACTATACACAATATCCGCAAATGACAGTTGAGATAGAACTAAAGACTCACATAGTTGTATTTTATTCTGTGTACTTAGAATATGTCGGTGCGGATATATAAGCTTTAGAGCTCCATAATCAGGCTGTAGACACTTGGAAAGATGCAGTTTGAATTTAAACCTATTATCTCTAAGTTCCAGGTTCCTTTAGGATTTCATGATGGAAAGGACAGTGGTGTTAATTCTTATATCAATACTTCCAGCACCAATACCTCTGTTATGAAAAACAATCACCGCCCACTTCAGAGGGTTTATTTTAAGAGAGTGTTTAGATGTAAGTGTGGAAAGTCTGTCTAAGTCTTGGTTTAAAAGTGAGCACGCGTAGTGAGCGACGCGACAGTAGCATCACCGAATCAATCAACCGCACTTAGAAGCAACTCGTGTAAGAACCATAGCCTCCAAGAAAATATCAAACCTCTTTTGAAACTTAGATAGCAATTGGAACTAAACGATTAAGTAGTGAGACACTGAATGCCTGATTGACCTAATAACGATCTAATCTAATCTGAAGTTTTATGCAGCACTATCAGTCTTTACTATGGGCTCATACCGGAAAGAAATTTGCCAAAATATGATAACTTCAATGTCCCAACAATCTTCAGAACACTAACACAAGTTGCACTTGCAGACATTAATATTATTGTCAAGCAAAACTTTATCCAGATAAATGGTTTTGTATGCGTGATTGTACAGATTGTACCCATACGTGAGAGCACAATTATTTATAGCGAAAGTGGTGGAATGTATAAATTGTATATTTAAGATAAAGTGTCTAAATACAGCCCCTTTGAGCAAAACGTTCAATTCTAACAATTTATTTAACATAACAAAGTTGTATTTCATCCTCAGAGTCGTTTGGTCCAGAAACATATTTTTTTATTTTCGTTTTTGGAAGTTTCGTCCAAGCTGATCTTTAATTTAGAGATGTTTCCTGATTCTTGATTGGAATTCCTTCTTTAGATTTTATCTGCAATTTATTAATTTGCCATTGAGACTTGTATAGATGTGTTACAGGGATTTACAAAAAAGGAGGTGTCAGCTCCAGAAGATGTGGAAAGCTAGATTACAAGAATGAATATCTCGTGGACTCGCCACATGAGGTGAAACTGGTGTGTTTGTCATCATTCCCTGTACTATCTAGTGCCTCTGACTTTTCAAATTGCCTAATTAGGAAATCATTCTTCGTCTTTCAAAAAAAATATCGGAGCTTCAAGAGTAGCTGCGCCATAATACCGTCCTGAAAACAAGCTAGATTTATAGTTTCTTCGCAATTCTGTTTAAATTAGAAACCAGCCATTGCTCTACGAACTTTTCGAATCAAGTTTTCAGAGCAAACATAAACGCTATATCCAACTACTGTAGCTGACCTGTAAAATAAAGAGGAAGGCAAACTATAGACAACTATCCTCTCAATAAGCTTAAAATTACTAGTGTGGAAATAAGGACCATCAAACATGAGCACTACTGGCTTGTCTTCTGAAAGATTAACGGTGGAAATGAAATAAATGCTCAGTCCACTTGAGGAACGAGAGTCTAGTAATCCAACCTGAATGCCACAGTTCTCACTTTTCCTCATCTCACTTCAGTTTTCTCACTAATAAGCATAGTTTTATTTGCAAGTGTTTGATATGTTTCGCTTCCCCTTTCCCGCTCAGGCGCATGCTCGATAGCACACTTACTTAAAGAAGAATTCTCAATTATAGTGGGGATATTGAACATTGTATGTACTACATTTTACAATCACATTTTATGGTTATGTATGAGAAAGATGTACGATTAAATTAAAGTGAGATGAGCTTTTCATTTCACTTCACCTTAGAAGCAAATATAAAGCAGCTTTACATATGTATGGGCTTGTATGCAGCACTCTATTCTGTTTCGTAGCGTCGTACTTTTTTTCTCTATTTCTTATCACTAAACTACCCTCTACTACTACTATCCCACCCTACTCAGCACTAATTATGCATAACAATGTAATTAAGTAAGTACATAAAGACATTATTCCTTAACAAGAAGCAAGAAAGATTAGAATTAACAAGGTCTACATATTGCCGGCCATGAAGTTGTGTTAATCTCTTTCGCAAACTTCTATAAACCAAGAACCCACGAGGAACTATTAGATCCTCTATATGAAAGCTGCTTTAAGGATATACGTGCATATTTAGTTTTGGCATCCTTCAACATATAACAATAACGTTGTTTAATTATCCTGCAATTATCACAAATACAATCACGTTATTAGGTGAGTATTAGCAATTACATAATTGCGCAAGATCTAGTGCTTACCCTGAATATCGGAGTTAAATAGATCACTTCACACCTATATACATATGTATGTATACATATGTATACGTGTGCTAACTCAACAACACTTTCTTTTCGTCTACGATAATGTATTGCCCGTACAGTTTGTCCTCGGCTTTAACTAAATGGAACAGGCCATGGGGAAAATTGGTAGAGGATAAATATTTGCAACAGTTTGGACAATAAATCAGTAGAATTAATCACGTTTGTCTCCTAGCGAAGTTGTACGTAATAGATTGCTGTTTAACGCTTGTGTTGTTC
Organism: Holotrichia oblita; assembly: GCA_023690525.1. NCBI lineage: Eukaryota > Metazoa > Arthropoda > Insecta > Coleoptera > Scarabaeidae > Holotrichia > Holotrichia oblita. The sequence continues at coordinate 51,601,529 of CM043015.1, forward strand.
GTGGGACAATGCGGATTTAGTTTGCACGAGTTTCTGGAATAGATGTGATTTAACTTGCCCGCTTCTACGCACACAAATGAATATTACTTTCGCAAGGAATCTGTCAATATGTCATGCTCATTGAAGGAGATTACCAAAAACTTAATACGGAAGCTTTTTCAAATGTAGTCAATGAAATGAGACAGTATACATAAAAAAATTAATTGAAAAAATCGTTAAATATCTTACCATGACGTTTTTGATGTATGCCAAAAGTTCTGTTATGAAAAAACTTATGACAGGATTCGGAGGAAAACAAGCAACCAATTATAAGCAAAACGTACTTGCATATTAGGATAAGTATTTACATCATGAAATGATTTGAAATTTTCCAGATGAGATATTAAAGATTTCCAGACTTCCAGAGGAATAAGTTCATCGATCCATTCAGCCAAATCAATTGAATGACATGAGCTTCTTATCAGCACATTTTAAGCGTGTTGAAAACATTTAGCCAAAAAGCTATATCAGAAAGATAACTTCTACGCCATCACCAAGCATCAATACTATATATTTTTTAATTCAAGGGCGTGAGATACCTAATTCTCGTAGTTTTCATACGATCTCCCAATTTTCAAAATGTGTTGGAAAAATTTGTCCGTGTGTTGCCAACAAATACAAACTTTGAGCCAACTATTGCAGATATTGCTATAAGGATGGTGGCGCACAATGGTTCCATTCCATTGAAATATTTTCCAATAATTACAGTACTTTCAAACTGACAGTTCCGATTATTCCCAAGAAAAACCTACGGACATGCATAAGAAATGTAAAATAATCTAATAATTTCTTAAATTTGACTGTTGTGTTACATATTAGGGTAATGAGTGTTTGTTCTAGTTTCCAGAACTACAATTTGTTATTTAAAAAATAGATGAGTTTTTGTTGTTTTATTTTTCGTGACTATGTTGAAAATGAAACTAACTAAAATTAAACAACTGCAAATAGTTAAAAGTTTAGCCAAACTTTTGCAGTGTTTGCCCGAGTTAAATTATATGCCACATGTGGAAGTTTAAATATCTATTTATAAAATACACTTGAATTCATACTATATTCATGCTATATGAAAATTAGAAATACTCCAAATTGAGGCAGAATTACTAGTATTAAAGTGCAAATCTGTATACACGCTCTAAAGTACATTATAAGAAGTATAAAATTTCGAAAATTATTATTATTATTAGTCAGGAAAACACTATTAATTAATAAGGTAACAAATATCGTTATTAATCAAATCCTTATTCATTCTTGTAATAACAAATAACATCAAAACAACCACAAATCCACACAATTACTATAAATATTAATTAAACTTCATTCTATGGATTTGCCATTGTTTAATGATTGAATTAATGAATTATTCACATAAAAATAATTGCAACACAAAACAAATGCCTATTAAAGATGATAAGTATAAAAATATCAGTCACATGTAATGACATATAAATGTTATCAAAAATTTACAATTCGATAATTTAAAAATAAAAAATGGTTATTTTCCCATAAGACGAGATTTCGGCTGGCAAATGCAAGCAGTAAACGACGTTGCTTCATAGACAAATTTCTCCTTTATTGATAGATATATTAATCTGATTTTTTTTGTAGTCACAAAGAAACAATTATTATTGAACTCTACAGACTCCTTTTCTATGTTTTTCATTAGGGTATTCTTATAAAAAATCGCAAATATTGTTGAAATTAGACAATTTCAACATATTATTATTCAGTCTGTGGTAAAAAATAAAGCAAAATATTTCTGTACAGTTCTAGAACTGACTTTCATTTATTTTATAAAAAATACCCATAGCTCTAAAATATTCTATAATTGAGTAATACGTCTAAGAAAACACCTTGTACCGAAAAATTTGCAAGGATCGCCGCCTAGACTTGTGAGGGGAATACGCTCCCACTTAGGTCCTTCTCATTGGATTAGGCCAATTCCGTCTCTCTTTCGCGGCTGGAAAACGGTGCTTGCGCGGTGAATAGTGCGGTTTTTTATATAGTCTGTCTAGTATTGAATATTATAGGATGTTTGTGACAATTATTGTGTGGTTTGTTTATCGTTTTTTGGAATAATTTTTCTAGACAATGGGTAATTTTACAACAGAAACAAAAACATTCGATAATCAATTTTTTTTGTTTTATTTTAATTTCCAATATCCATTTTTTCTTATAGAGAGTTAATTTTTGTATCTTGTGAACTAGAAAATACTGTTATTTTTTTTAATTTATATGCCTATTAGAGATTAATGTTTTGTTTTGTTACCATATTTATAGAGAATTTGTTTTTGGTTTTGTACACTTTTTATTTAGCGGAAAATACACATGTATGTTTTATTTACTTATATCACCCTTTTACTTACTCACTTTCATTGAAAAGAAAAAACAAAAAAAAAAACAAAACGGAACGATACAAAAGATTATACGAACCTGGTGACGTTCAAGCGGCCGACTTCTGCCAAATATGTTCTTTTACAAAAGAATCAAAAAAGAAAAAGTATGCTTCATCCTAAACATTCTCTGTTTTACTCATACCGTAATTAAATATATTTGTTTCATTTTTAAGAATAAATTTATTATTATTTTTGTAGGACCTAACTGTACTATCTTCGTTCCAGAATAAGAACGAGTGATTCAAATACCGCGCCGAAAAGCTACTTATTTTTGAGGGATGTTATTGCCTCTTGCGCTGGCAAGTTCAATATTGAAAATAATGTATGCGATATCGGTCATATTTGTTTACTTTTTAGTATGCAAGTATAACCTCTCAACGTTTTGTATTTTTGTTCCATTATTATAACATTTTCCCGTTATACTTAAAATATTATGATATAATTATATGAGGAACAAAATTATTATATACATAATTATTTATGTACCTAAATTATTTTAAACTGCGTAAACTGAGTTTTGGCGCGGTATTTGAATCACTCCTTATTCTGGAACGAAGTATAAATAACTTATTATTTATTTTTCCTGATTTTTGAATCCATTCAAAATCACCATAGAAATAATACTCTACACAGTGTGACATATGTTTTAACTTGCACTGTTAGGAAAACTTTTAACAAAAAAAGTACAGATTTATCACTCAGCCTTTTGAAAACATAAACAAAAACTAAAAATGAAACCTGTCAATATAACTAACTCTTAGGTGCAAGAAATTAATCTCTCTAAATTTATTTTAAAACGTTTTTCCTGCGTTTTTCTTAAATGTACATAGAAAACATCTAAATTATTCAAATCGACAATAGAAATATATTCGTAAAACAAATCTCGTTTTACATATTAGCTCGTTGACAGTGTTCTGGTTTCTTCAAAAGGCGGACTGATAAATCTGTACTTTTTTTGTTAAAAGTTTTCCTAACAGTACAAGTTAAAACATATGTCACACGGTGTAGAGTATTATTTCTATGGTAATTATGAATGGATTCAAAAATTAGGAAAAATAAATAATATGTTATTTATACTTCGTTCCGGAATAAGGAGTGATTCAAATACCGCGCCAAAACTCAGTTTACGCAGTTTAAAATAATTTAGGTGCATAAATAACTATGTATATAATAATTTTGTTCCTCATATAATTATACCATAATATTTTAAGTATAACGGGAAAATGTTATAATAATGGAACAAAAATACAAAACGTTGAGGAGTTATACTTGCATACTAAAACATACTAAAAACTAAACAAATATGACCGATATCGCATACATTAGTGGCTTTCGATTTGTGCACCGTACAGCTCGGGAGCTGTTCCGGGTCACCTATCTGTCGTTCTATAATTGGCCTAGTCCAATGAGAAGGACCTAAGTGGGAGCGTATTCCCCTCACAAGTCTAGGCGGCGATCCTTGCAAATTTTTCGGTACAAGGTGTTTTCTTAGACGTATTACTCAATTACAGAATTTTTTAGAGCTATGGGTATTTTTTATAAAATAAATGAAAGTCAGTTCTAGTACTGTACAGAAATATTTTGCTTTATTTTTTACCACATACTGAATAATAATGTGTTGAAATTGTCTAATTTCAACAATATTTGCGATTTTTTATAAGAATCCCCTAATGAAAAACATAGAAAAGGAGTCTGTACAGTTAAATAATAATTGTTTCTTTGTGACTAAAAAAAAATCAGATTAATATATCTATCAATAAAGGAGAAATTTGTCTATGAAGCAACGTCGTTTACTGTTTGCATTTGCCAGCCGAAATCTCGCCTTAATAGCAGCACATTCCAACGTGTATTTACTGATTGATTCAATATTAGAGATTGAGCAGTAATTATAACAACGTACAATACAATTACTACGTTTACATGCATCAGCATTGAAAATGAACCGGGTACAATACATTGATGTGTTTCAATACTTTCAATGTGTTTACATACGAAATTAGCTTTGATCTCAATCTATTTTCCATTTTCCGTTGGCCGTTAACGCAGTTACCTACATTTAGAGTAAACAACCGATAACACATGAGATAACCATAACTCTCATAACTCAATTAATTCAAATTTGCATCATATAGTATTTTTAGGTAAATCACGTCAAATGAGAGTTTTGTGCGCATGACAAAATTTCGATTGATTTTGATCTATACTAGATCCTATGCATAGATATAGAACAACATGGGGGCCGCCATTGTGACACCACTTACAAGGAGACACAGGCAAGTGGTGGTGACCGATTTAAATGAAATTTGGTGGGTTTGTAGTCTGATGCAGTGTAAGAACAACGGTAACTTCCATAGATGCTAAATCGCTCGATTTCAGGGGTGGGGGAGACCAAGAGCCAACGCTACCTTCCGCTATTTGCTTTAATATCTCCAAAACTATAAGACATATCAAAAAAAAGTTAAGACAAATATATAACTATTTTATGAGTACTAAAAGACAATAGTTTAAAAATATATAGGGAGTGGGGTTGTTTCTGGAAAACAAGAACTATGACAGCCAAACTATTACACTATACACACATTTTGTAACCTATTAGCATTCTATACAGTGTGGTCATAAAGTTTGGAACCAAGCTTATAACCGCATTATTTTACATTTTTAGGAAAAACGCTCGGACAGGTAAATTTTCTTTTTTAAAACGCCATCTTTTGAGATATAATTTTTTTCTATGACGTCATTGGTTTTTACAGTGATGACGTCATCAACCCTTTTTTAAATGGCAACCATATTATTTTTTTATGGTTTTTGATACATCTTTATATCCTCCAAATAGTGATATAAAACAATTGGTATGTTGCATCACAATTTTTTTTATAATATAAATTTAGAAAAAAAATAAGAAAATTTTATTTTTGTACAAAAATAAAATAAAATTAAAAAAAAATACTTCTGAACTTAAATTTATTGTAACAGTAAACGTAAATTTTCAAAATGGATCCCACCAACCAACTGACACTGTCCCAGCCGAGTGTAAACACTTCGTATACTCTAACCACACAAAAAATAGTTTAACGGAGTCAAGTCAGGAGAACGAGGTGGCCATTCTATGCCTCTCCATCCAATCCATTTATTAGGAAATATTTCGTCAAGATAGTGGCGAACCTCTACACCATAATGGGGAGGTGCCCCATCTTGTTGAAACCAAATATTTGGATGGGGTACATCACCATTCTCGTGATTTGGGAAAATAACAGCGAGCGCTGGAACCAGTTCAAATCTTAAAAATTCTAAATATTGCACAGCAGTCAAATGTTCTTCAAAAAAATATGGTCCTAAAATGCGTTGTCCAATCATACCAACCCATACGTTAACTTTTCCTCTGCGGTGAGTATGAGACGCTTGAGTCCAATGTGGATTGGTCTGCGACAAATATCTGCAGTTATGGCGGTGAACAGATCCATTTAGGCAGAACGTAGCTTCATCAGAGAAGACGATGTTTCCCAAGAAATTTGCATTTTGGTCACAACGTAACATTACGTCTTCACAGAACTGCAGTCGACGATCTTCGTCATCCTCATCTAATTCCTGTACAAGCTGAACTTTGTAAAGATGATAGTGTTCTTTTTTGAATAAGTTGACGATAAATGGGTGAGCCACCTGATTGGCTAACGCAAGTTGTCTGGTGGAAACATGATGCCTTTCACATCTTCTCCTGCTTGAGGTCTACCTTGCGGTGGTCGATCATTTACGGATCCAGTTTCGGTAAACTTTCCAACTAGTTTTGTCACCGTAGACCTGGCAATTGGAGGTCTATCAGGGTGTTCATGGTTAAACAATTCGCATGCTTCTGCATCCGTTCTTTATCTGTCCCCATACCCAACCATAATTAAAATTTCGATTCTTTCTCGCTCAGATAAATGTGCCATTTTTTATATTAGCGAAAATGAACAATTTTTACGCAATGTCTAACTAATTTAACGTCAAAAATAGAAGTAAATAATTCAACAACGTTGTCGACATACATAGAAACAATTTCAAAATAGTAGTGTTGTACATAATTTGTATAAAAAGAAGAAAGATTGTCATAAAGAGGATCTTGCAAAGAGTGCGGGTTTTTGTTTTTGTAAATTTTTTGCATAGTAACATGAGAAGTAAATCAAACATGATGACTCGTGTGAGTAGATGATCACAAATAGAAGGGAAAAAGGTTGGTCTATATCTCACAAGATTCTATATTAACAAATAATTTGCTACCGGTTTCGGGAAATTCCCATCATCAGGCAGAATCGAAAAAAAACATGAGAAGTTCTTCACTGGATCTCTTGGTGCAGAAGTAGAACACTAAACACTTTAACCCACTAAACACCAAACAAGTTTTAACTAAAACGCCGACGCGTTTCAACAGCATGATAATGACAGCATTGCTGTTGAAACGCGTCGGTGAAAATAAAATTTTCTTATTTTTTTTCTAAATTTATATTATTTAAAAAAAATTGGGATGCAACATACCAATTGTTTTATATCACTATTTGGAGGATATAAAGATCTACCAAAAACGATAAAAAAATAATATAGTTGCCATTTAAAAAAGGGTTGATGACGTCATCACTCTAAAAACCAATGACGTCATAGAAAAAAATTGTATGTCAAAAGATGGCGTTTTAAAAATAAAATTTACCTGTCCGAGCGTTTTGCCTAAAAATGTAAAATAATGCGGTTATAAGCTTGGTTCCAAACTTTATGACCACATGTATACCTCTATATCTATGATCCTATGCCACTCTGTGTACATGCAAATCCAATACGATAGGATCCCAAAATTTTCCGATTTGACCTTCAAATTAAATACAGCTTTTTGTGGTATTTACATGACGTAGGTATTTAATACAAACATGGTACTGAGATCGATTTATATTCGACATGTAGGTATACGTAGTAGTACCTACCTCAAAAAAGTGAATTTTGTAACGGATATTGATTATTTAAGTGACATTTATAATGATGTAATTAATGCTTCAAGTTTATTTGATTAAGCTCTTGAAAACATGTTCCTTTATCATCACAGTACGAACACCAGATCAAGTGATACCACAAATCAGTGTACTTCTTGCTCCACTGAGAGAATATATTCAAAGAGACTAATTTTCTGTTCATGTTATTCTTTCACAATACAGTGTCTCTAAAAATTGTTTTATATTTAATCCCATGCAGAATCTGTTCTGCCAATAAACAGTATTGTTTTTTTGTTATTTTGTGATTAGTATTAGTACATATATTTTTATCAGGACTTGAATTTTCAATCTTAAATTTAGTTATTGAATTATTAATAATTGTTAATTTGTTTCGTGAGAAAATATTTGTGACGAGATGAAAAAATATTTGTGAACACAAATTTACCACAGGTAAATATGCATTAAAAAAAAACCTAACATTAAGAACTTTCGATTAACACCAAATCCATATATCATACCATATCACTTTATTTGCAAGTAATATAAAAAGTTTACATGTACTTAGATTATGTACTTGTCTATCCGTATCTATGACAATGCTTTCGCAAAAAGAAAATTTATCTTCGAGAATCTTCATTAAAAGCAGTTAACATCAAGATTGGTTAGTTTATAACTACAGCTACAGTTTGGATTTCTAATATATTTGTGAAAATCCTAAACCCCTTCTGATATAGTGCTTTCGTGATAAACTAAGCTGATCAGCAATCTGCCTATCAGAATAATTCTGTTCCTAAACTGTAGTAATTGTTTCTCGTGTTTCTATCGCAGATATTGGTGCAAACTTCACACATTTAATATTTCACCTGAACTAACAATCATTTGAGGAAAGAAAGATCTATATTGACTTTATATGTTTTAAAAATTATTAGAGATCCTACTGAATATGTAAATTTTCTTTTATCCCACACATATTCGGATACCTTGTATTACTTGCATCTTATGAACTTGTAATGTTTTGCTGTAATTCATTATATCTTGAATGTTTTTCAATTCGCTAAAATCTGATACTTACATTTTTATATTTTTAATTAAATTATCTGATTACACTCTTCATATTATGCCTTAAATATTTCTGTTTATTGTCTTAATTAAAATGCGCATGTGTATATCTTACTTTAAAATTCAAATATCAGTCTAATTGGATCTTCATTTCCCGAAAATGGCAGCAAGAAATACATGCAAGTCGTTATTATACAAGATTACAATATAGTCATATTTTTTTATTTATATTTTTTTCCTTCTTATTAGCTTTATTATGATTTTGTTCCTATTATCTATACGTATTTTTCTATTTTGATTACCAGAATACTACATATTACATGTTATACCTAACTATTATTATGAAATAATTACATTTAACAATCTCTTTTGTTTATTTTTGACTGTTACCTTCAACTGTGTGTGTACAGACGCAGAAAGTTCGCACAGCATAAATTTACAATATTGGTGATCCAAGAGCTTTAATATATAAATAATGTCCATATAATAAGAAAGGGATGCAGAAAATTAATTTGTTTGATGTATCACGTCCTTTATCTAGGTATGTATGTATATACAGGCTGTTACAAATTCGCGGGTCACCATTGGGATCTCGAAAACGGTAAGAGATACAAAGTCGGTTAAATTGGGGCAAAGTTGCGGTTTTTGCTTTTCTTTTTCTTCTGTTCTGAAGTTATTATTGCAGGGATCAAAACAAGATTAATATATTGTACAGGCACTTTTTTTGAGTTCTTTTATCTTTTCTCTCGTTCTGAAGATTATTAAATTGATATTTTTCAGGGATCAAAACAAGATTAATATATTGTACAGGCACTTTTTTATTCAAATGTTTAAAACGACGCATAAGAACGTGAAATGTTACAACTTTATTATAATAATAACAACACAGTAACAGCCAACGAAATTTACTTCCAACAGTATCCATAAAGACGTCGACCATTGTTTGGTAAATTAGATAGAAACGTTGTTTTTTTATGGATCTTTTAGTAAAATTCGAAGGAAGTAGGAATTTCAGAATTTTAATACAAACTCAGAAAACAATTAACAACTTTTAATATCCAGCTAATTGCTGAAAAATTAAGTAGGTATTAACATTCACAACAAGAAAAAATCCCAAAATATGTATTACAATGCCGATACTGTAGTCTGTTTCTTTGAAATTCTGAATAAGTTATATTTTACAATACTCGTCACATTGCATTGATACCAAACGTGACTAACACGAACGAATAAACTAGAAAAAATAACGGTGTACTCGACAGTTCTGAAAGTACCTATTTGATAGACATATTCATAATTATTATAGTCTACAAATTTAATAGTTCACAAACAAAACAAAATTTTCAGAGTAGATATTCGAAATATCCTCCGTTCTTTCCTATACATAAATTTATTCTTCGTCGAACGTTATTAACAACATCTCTTCTTCGTAACGAATTAAATGAAACCAAATTTTATTGCGTAGCTCGGCAATGTCATTAACTGGTTCAGCATAAACTTTATTTTTCAGAATACCCCACAAAAAATCTAATGGCGAGAGATCCGGTGACCTTGCAGGCCAACGTACTACTCCACTATTACCAATCTACTGATTTGGAAATTGTTCGTTTAAATGATCACACACCGCCCTTGGATTGTGCGCTGGTGCACCATCATGTTTAAACCATAATTCTGGAAGTCTCCTTAAATTTATATTGTCCAAATATTCGGCAAATGTAGTTCTAAGAAAATTTAGGTATCGTTCTGAGTTTAGGTTTTTTTCATAAATAAATGGGCCAATAACTTGTTCTCCCACAATTCCCGCCCAAACATTTAAGCCAAATCTAACTTGATTTCGAACTGGTCTATTGACTCTTGGATTTTCAAGCGACCAGACGTGCTCATTATTTCGATTAAATAATCCACAATTTGTAAATTTACTTTCATCTGTCCAAATAATGTTATTTAAATAATTGCTGTCTCTGTTGCTAAGCCAATGACACTATTCTAAACGTCTTTCGGTATCCCCAAGAAGAAAAGCGTGCGAAACGTGTATTTTGTAGCATTTGTAATTATTCTTTCTCAAGAGTCTCCAAATTTTAACATGATGCGCGGCATCGATAGTGTTTGCAACTTGTCGGGTAGAATTCAAAGGGTTATTGTTAATCTAAAAGAAGAAGCAGCTCTTGACTGGACTTTTATTTAAACTATACGTTTTTATAAATACAGAAACAATTAAAAAATATTATGTATTTATAAAATAAAAACTATTAATTACCTCTTTTAACATTTGTTCATTCTCATTATTACCTATTAGAGCGATCTCCATACTTCTTTCGAGTTTTACGAAAAGATCCATAAAGAGAATTGTTTCTATCTAATTTACTAAAGAATGTTCTATGTGGTTGTTGTCTTTATGAATATTGTTAAAAGTAAATTGCGCTCGCTATTACTGAATTGCTGTAATTAGCATAATAACACTTTAACATATCGCGTTTTTCTTCATCGGAAAAATCCATTGTAATAAGTAAAACGATTTTCAGTAGGATTAAACAGTAAATAAACTAAACCATGCGGAGATATGTCAAAACGTTTAATTTTTGTGGTCACAGCACACCATATTTTTCTTAGTACTGTTATTTTTAACGTTTTCTGCATGATACATGAAAAAATATCAGAAAAAAATGATCTATTTAATGATGCCAAGATCTAATATGGCGGCCATAAGAAAAAATGAAGTTGATGGTGGTCAAAGCGAGACGAAACGCTTTAAGCAAAATCTAATAACACCTTCGTAAAGAGTTCAAAAAAGTGCCTGTAGAATGTATTAATGTAGTTTTCATCCCTGCAATAATAACTTCAGAACAGAAGAAAAAAGAAAAGTGTGTTTTTCGGTTTTTCGGAAATATTTCAAAAACTACAAATCATAGAAAATTTTTAAAACGGATTATTGTTCAGCAACAAAAACCGCAACTTTGCCCCAATTTAACCGACCTTGTATCTCTTGCCGTTTTCGAGATCCCAATGGTGACCCGCGAATTTGTAACAGCCTGTATACATCTGTATAACATTTTTTGTCAGATCCAACAATGTTAATAATGAAATAATTGATTGCACTTGGTACTAATATTCACGACAATAAAATTGTAATTTTCTACATGTCACGATCACCGATATAACAAAATAAAAACTCCATTTACGTTCATTAGGCCAGCGTGGCACTTACACATTAGTCCTCTCTTTCATATAGCGAAACGTGTGCTCTATTGACGCATCAAATTTATTAAAACGCTATTCCGCTAGTACGTCAATCGGGCAGAGTATAGGAAACAACCGATCATGTGACACAAAAGCGTCCTAACGTGACTGCAGCAATATCTGTACTAATATTCCGGGTTATACGCATTTCCCTTCTTCGTTTTCTTTTATAGAGGTGTGGATAATGAAAAAAAAAATTAATTTATCATACTTTTTCATGTCGCATAAGATCCTTAAAATAAAAATTTAAATAATCGCTTGGATCAAAGGCAGTAACCGGTTAAGATATAGAAAAATGTTTTAATTTGGTGTTTTATTTATGAAAAGAATCAATTGGAACATTTTTCTCGTAGATCCCATTTCTTCTTGAATATACATATGCACGTATATTAAATTGTAAAATATAAATCTAATAATCAAAAAATATTCTTTTTGTTTGTTTAATTTATTTGTGATGTGATCCACTTTTATTATCAAGACATCTTTAAAGTAATTGTTTTCATCGTTACCGTTTAGAAAACTGAATTCAGTTGCGTAAATACAGTTGTAAATCTACTTTCCAAACACATAAATGTACAAATCCATTTTGATAAGAAGTTTTGTGTAAGAAATCGAACGGGGTTAGCAAAGTTTACTTTCTTTAAAAGCATTGAGCTCGCTTGTTTTCTGCTTTGTTTTTCTTAGGAAGTTCTCGAGATCGAAATTTATTTTCTTCGCACGCACCTCGAAATCAAATTACTTAAATTAAATTGAAAATTTTTATGTTATTCCTTCCCGTTCGGAAAGTTCATTCGGGGTAAATACTTATATTGGAAGATAAAGCTATTATATCAAGTAGTCAAACTTTCTGGATGATCTCAATTTCAAAGTAATTATAAATTAGTTATTAGTTAGTTAAGGTTCTTCCGATCATTCTTGCAAACGCGGTTGGCTTTTACACGAACTCGGTCTAACTCTTGTTACTTGTTACCCTGCTGTAGAATAGATCTTTCTTTGTTAAAATTTATAGCGTTGTTTTGTCAATTGTAAGGTAATTCCACGCCAAAGCTTACTGAAATATCAGCACTTTTTTTTTTTTTTTCTTTGATTGATTGTATATATTATTGTAGTTTTTTCGTTAAACAGTTCATTCGTGATGTAACTAATATATTTTACACAAGCGTAAACACATAATAACCAAAGCTAGAAAACATAAGCACCCACTTAGTTATTCTGGGCATGAAAGCGAATATAATAATATTATCAAAAAGGAGTCCCTAATCCCGAAAACAATTAATTATTCAATGCTGTTCTAAATATACTTCACTGTGGTTGTATCTGCCATATATCGTTCGTACACATCTGCTGTTTCATGTAATATCTACAGTACGAATATTGGATTATGTATTATTAATATAGTTTTAAAAGTAATAGCAAAAATCTTCAAACGTTTTTCATTTTTACTTAATACAAATATTTTCATTAAATAATAAATGTATTTTGTAGTAATTGTATATAAATGTATACAGGGTTTCCACTGCCAAGTGGGACATAGGGAGAATACATATAAAATCGGTTTTCGGTGAATATTATCTCCGTAATACTACTTCATTTAAAATTAAGGACCGCATATTATAACTGGGTTAACAATGAACACAAATCATAGTACAAAGAAAGTCATTTTAATAAAGCCAAAAAATTATTATTTTTAAATCTATTGTACGTGAATTCCTAATAAGGCTTTCAATGTGTGAGTTAGTGCAAGCGTCCATAGCGCCATGGTTTGCGCGACGGCTTAACAACGCAAATGCACGGATTGTTTAGGGTTCGAATCCCGGCAGATTAGTTTTATTTTTTATCTCCAACAATAATGCTACAAATTCAATAACACTACAAAAATCAGAGATTTTGAAGACTATAAAATCGTCTATAATATAATATAATAATTTTGAGGATTAAGGTAAATAATGAATAATTTTTACAATAACAAAAATGGTCACGTGCTATTATTCGATTTTTAATTGTTACTAACGACGAATCATTTGTCAAAATAAACAACAAAACTTAATCAAGATTTAAAAAAAAATAAAAAATAAAATTCATTTCTCGGATTCGAACCCCAAACAATCTGTGCCTTAAGTTATTAAGGCGTCGCGTGAACGTCTGCGCCACGGCCACTTGCACTAACTAAAGTGTTAAAAGCCTTATTAGGAATTCACGTACAATAGGTTTAAAAATAATAATTTTTTTGGCTTTATTAAAATGACTTTCTTTGTATGTACTATGATTGTGGAAATGTTCATTGTTAACCCAGTTATAATACTCGGCACTTAAATTTGGATGAAGTAGTATTAGGAGATAATATTGACCGAAAACCGATTTTACATGTATTTTCCCTATGTCCCACTTGGCCGTGGAAACCCTGTATATAATATGATAATAGTATAACGAAAAGAACAATCATAATTACCTATGTCCACAAACTGTGCTAATATGCCAAATTTTTAAATGCCTTTTAAATATCTCAAAAAAGAAACAACAACAACTTTTTTTATTTATGTCAAAAACCAATGTTACCACTAGGACCTATCAGCTGCTACAATACACTCTTAATATCATATTTACGTATAATTTGCAATGAAACAAAAAAGCGGAATTTGCATATAATAATTATAAATAATATAATTTACTTTCCATACATCTTATTGTTCTGTTTCAAAATTCCTTGGCTGCGCATTTTCATGTTGTACAACAACAGTTTACACTCTTGTTAAGGTAGATCAGATCTCTTGCAACTAAAATTCCCGAAATGACTAAACGTTTCAAGAGACCGAATTGATATATCAGTCAATCAAACGCATTTATCCGATATCTTTAATAGCTGTTACGTTGTAAGTTCAAGCAGCTTCAATATTTATTTGCCATTTTTTACTGTTTCGGAGGGTGTAAAAGTTTTTGTAAACTGTGAAATAGTTTTAACAGATACAAGTTAACAAAATATTTCTAAAAGTAATTCTGACAGCTTCTAAATGCAGTATTTTTTCAGATTTGATCGTTATTGTTGTTAAAATAAATCTATCAGCTATTTTTAAAAGCGGTAATTTTTCATTCTCCGTATTAACAGCAATTATAATTTTCGTAGAAACTTTAAAACTATAAGATTACTTGCTTCTGAAGCTATCAAACTGTAAAACTAGTTATTATTCTCGGTTTATTGCTGCTACATAGGCGGTGTCACCCGTCATGACTGTCTAAATGGTTCTGATATCTATCAAATTGTAAAGACAGTATATTTTTTCATACCAGAGAATTGTAGCTGCCATAGCCATCCAACAATTAAAATTAATTAAATTGTATATTACTGAGCCGATTGTTAGAAAGTGTTGCCTAAAATTTGAGAACGGAACGGTTATCAAATATATCTGTAAGAAAAGTCTATCACCGCAATAAAATTCATATGGATATGGTACAAGTACTGGGTGAATCTGCATCTTCACATCGGGTGGTGTAGCAGTGGGCAAGGTATTTTAAACTTGGCTGTGAACAACGTGTTGATGTTGGAAGGCCGAAAATTGTTGTTGCAAATAAAACATTGATCTGGTCGTGAAAGATAGACGAATCACTGTGAAATTCATAACTCATAACTTACACAAACATAACTTTACACAAAAAAATAGGTCTCAAAAAGGTGGCTGGACGATAGGTACCGAAAGTGTTGACGCCAGAGCAAAACCGCATTCGATAGGTCACTTCAGAGGCGAATTTGGCCATCATTAGCCGAGATCCTGAACATTTCCTACTAAAATTCATTACTATGGATGAAACCTGGGTTCATTATAGTCCTGAATCAAAAAAGCAGAGAAAACGAGGTATAAGGGTTCACCACCCCCTCGAAAGTTTCGTGGAACACCATCTGCGGAAAAGAACATAGCCACAGTTTTTTGGCATGCGGAGGGAATTATTCTTATAGACTTTTTACCACGTGATCAAACTATACAGGGTGAGTTTTTTGAATGTTTAGCATTGGGATCTCAGAAACTACTGGATATAGAAAAACACTTAAACGGGGAAAGATGCGCAGTTTTACGAGTTTGATTTAAAACTGCTTTTGTTTCTCCGATAACTTTCATGGCTTATTAGATATTCAAAGAAAACTAAATTTTACGATTTTCTTTAAACATGCTTAGCATCGTTAATAGTAATTTTAGAGAAAAGGTGTTCAGACAAACATTTTTAGATAACTTTACGACAAATAAAACTATGTTGCTAATTTTTTTTTCGTTCACCATTATCATCAACTTGTGTTTTCTTTAATGGAAACTATAGTTGGTTTTGACATCATTAGAAAGCTTATTTTTGCTGATTACAATGATATAAGGTTTGATATGGTTATTTTAAAAAATAAAGAGGATATACTTAGACATTTCTCTGATTGTTTATTTTATAAGATAAAAACTTGAAAACAAATGTTTGGTGTTTTGTAATTCAAAAAACGAACAATCTGAGTTACAATAGTGTTCGATCGAACAGTCGAGATAAATATACATACTAACATTGGTTTGACGTTGAGTCACAGAAGTGAGAGCTGTTAATTTTCACTTTTAAGTCAAGTTAATTGTCAAACATTGACAATTAACTATTAATTAATTTAATTGTAACTTCACTATAAGCTGTGCAAACGACCGTTAATCATAAGTTTGCATTGGCTATGGAATTTTCTAACGTAGAAAAGCGTGATATGTTTGAATGTTACATTCAGTGCCAGAAAAATTCTACTCGAGCTGCTGAAGTTTATTTAGAAAATTATTTTGATCGACATCAGCCGTCGCTACCTACTTTTAAGAGATTATCGGATAATTTAGCAGATTATGGTTCGTTCGTTAAACCGAAATAAAAGAAAAGGGATGGACGAAGAGAAATAAACATATTAGCAAGTGTTGCTCAGAATCCATCTACATCGACCCGACAAATTTCAACAGAAATGGGCTTCTCTCAACTCACTATTGTCAGAGTGTTGAAGAAGCATAAATTTCGTTCCTACAAATTATCAGTATCACAAACTTTACATTAAAGTGATAACATCAGACGAATAGCTTTTTGTAGATGGTTTAAAGATCAGTGTCAAAACGATCCACATTTTTCAATGAAAATATTATGGACTGATAAATCTCGTTTCACAAATTGTGGCATGTTTAATAGGCACAATGAGCACATATGGTCTCAAACAAATCCACTTCACGTTGAACATAGGATACCACAAATTAAATTTGGGTTTGGTGTTTGGTGTGGTGTTATAGGATCAACTGTTCTTCCTCCTTTTTTTTTGATGGTTCACTAACTTGCAATCGTTATCGTAACTTTTTACACAAGATTTCGAGGAAATGGTAGATAATTTAAATTTAAGAAACCGAGCAATGCTGCAATGGTTTCAACATGATGGAGCGCCTCCGCACAATCAACTGAATGTTAGAAATTATTTAAATTTCAACTTCCCTAATTAATGGTTAGGACGAAATGCACCCATTGAATGGCCAGCTAGATCCCCTGATTTATCCGTTTTGGATTTTTTCTTGTGGGATGTACTAAAGGACACAGTATACAAAGGAACAAAATCGACAATTTAAGAGAAGCTGTCTTAGTTGCTTTTAATAACATCGATAGGCGTAAAGTCCGCAATGCTACATATTCTGTTGTGACGAGATGGAATTTGTGTATTAATAATTGTGTGTCCTTAATAAAAGTTCTTATAGTTTTCATTTTATTACTACATAACATTTCAAACAAAGTTTTCGTTTGGTTTGTATTTTATCAGATCGAAATTCAATTGTTTTCCATAAAAACTATACAAATGTCTATATCCTCTTTATTTTTTAAAATAACCATATCAAACCTGATATCATTGTAATCAGCAAAAAAAAAACTTTTTAATGGTGTGAAAACCAACTATGGTTTCTATTTTAAAAACACAAGTTTGTGGCATAACTTGATAATGGTGAATGAAAAAAACATTATCTACATAGTTTTATTTGGCGTGAAATTAGCTAAAACTTTTGTCTGAACACTTTTTCTCTAAAATTACTATTAACGATGCTAAAGCATAGGAAAATCGTAAAATTTAGTTTTCTTTGAATGTCTAATAAGCCATGAAAGTTATCGGAGAAACAAAAGCAGTTTTAAATCAAACTCGTAAAACTGCGCATCTTTCCCCATTTAAGCGTTTTTCTATCTCCAGTAGTATATGAGATCCCAATGCTAAACATTCAAAAAAACTCATCCTGTATGTAGGCCATATTATGCTGTTTTAAGTTCAAAACTGCGTGATTCCAACAAAGTCGTCAATGTCGGGCTCGTGGCCTAGTGGCTTGGACACTTGCTTCGTAGTCCGGCAGTACCGGATTCGAACCCCGGTGCTTCCTTTCTGAGTTTGGTTTTCTGTATTTTCCAAATTCCACGGCAAATGCGGAAAGGTTACATCTTAAGTCGGTCTACAAAATAATAACTCATGGCCAGCCGATGAAATTCGCAAGCTGTTGGGGGATGCTAAGGCATGAATGATTATTATTATTATTAAAGAAAAAAGGAGGCGACAATTCAGACGTGGCGTGTTGTTTTATCAGAACAACGCTTCTGCTCCCAGGAGCTGTGTTTCAATGGTCGCAATTGATAATGTAGGCTTCGAAGTCTTCCAGCAGCCACCCTATTCTCCAGATTTGACCCCTAGTGAGTTCCGTGTATTCTTCATACTCAAAGAATGATGATGGTTAACGAGTGATTTTTTCTGAACGTTGGTAAAACGCTTTAACGCCGCTTTACCATCATTATACCAACTGTGTCAACGTCTTAGAGGACTAATGTTGAAAAACAAAAAATCCACCTTTCAAGTCGTTTCATTCTATGTCGGCGACAATAGTATCCTAATTGCCCTTGTATCTATATCACTGCTCCCAAAAATGTAATAGTCCATCATTTTATTTACACAAACTTTTCAAGAATTCAAACTTTAAACGGCTTTGAATATAAAATAACAGATGTAAAATAGCCATAAAAATTTTATATTCTATAAAAATATTTTACTATTGTTGGGACATACATTTTCTATAAAATTCTATATTATGAATCTTGCTCTATATTTGTACTAAAAATAGCTACCTATTCATATTCAAGCGAAAGCAATATAACTTAGTTTATTTTTTTTCCTGCTAGGGTTGCACATGTTATTTTAGTACTTGTAAAACTTGCACAAAATGGAGATTTATTCTTATTTTTCAATATCGCATGCAATATACAATACCAAACCATCTAGCGCGTAGAATATAGAATGTAGATACGTTGGGAAGTTCAGGACATAGTACGACCTGAATATGCGGAACGGTACACCCACATTAACCCTTGGGCTTTATGTGAGTATCAACTAGAATAGAAAGCGGTCGGGAAATGAAGATCCGCCTCGCAGTTAACATCTATCTACCTCGAAAGATACGTAACATTTTACATAAATTATGATAGAAGATATCGATCTCGTTATTTATTCATCGAAAATTTGGCAAACTAGATTAACTACGCGTTGTCGCTAACGTAGTTACTTGAATAATTGGTAATATTGGAGAGCTCCATTAGCAACTTTTGAATAAAAAGTTGATTGTACTTAGTTGTTAGTGGAATTAATAGTCAGACCAAGAAATCCAAACGAATAGGCATAGTAAGTAACATAATTTAAATGTACAGCCTTATCTTTCAGTATATTAATTACTATCTTCATCACCCTTCATATCACACGTTTCCAATTTATAAAAATATAAATCTTGTTGTAGCTTCTTATATACCCAAGCTGTATGTTTCCTGAGTATGTTTTCTTAGGAATTCTACACAATAATGCACTTGGGTTTACTATCAATTCTTCAATCAGTTGTTTATAAGTGCAATGTTTAACTTTGTAATTGTATAATACAAGTATGTTTCATTAGTTCTATTAGAGATAAAAGTTCTAGTAGATCTAAACTGTTTACTTCCCTTTTTATATTTATTACAAGCATTGCAATGTGTGATTATAGTAATTTTGGTTTAAAACATAACATCCAGATTGCAACTTAGAACAAAGATTGCCCGTGAAGCCTGTAATTAAAAATAATACCTAACATTTTATGCAGTTAACTGTATATACCGCTAAATAGTAGGCAAATAGTAGGAACTTGTAAATTACTCCCAGTCCCTATCGTGTCGTCATGTGCTACTACCTAGAGAATAAAACATGTAACATAAGGGATCAAGTTTTACCCTTCACATAAAGCAGAGCTCAGAGCTCTGTTGTCCCATAATTTGTCGAAGTATCTAAGTTGTATAATTAATTGGATGAATTACATGCATATCATCGGCTTAGAACTTTCCGGCAGTTTTTTATGTATAAAATTTTTATCTTGCTTTTTACGTCCATATTTCACTACCAACGCGTTCTATACTATACTGTTATTAGCTCGGAATAATTAAAATTAGTAAGATAAAAAGAAAGCATATTTGAAATCATATCTTATTTCAAAATGGGAAAAACAACATTCTGAAGAGACCCCCAACCCCAGCGGCAAAATTAAATTTGATCTAATATGAGAAAAACGAATCACTACCACTGTCGTCTCTAATAGAAACTATAAATGATTTTTTCCACGGTCGGGAGTAGAAATCAGTTTCTATGACATCAAAATTAAAACAGAAGTAGTCGATTATTCTCAAGGGAGTATAATGCTCCCAAGGGAGTTTACATTATGGAGAACGTTTGTCTAGTCGACTGCTAAATAAATGCTCAAATCCGAATACAATAATTCTGGTGCTACTTACTTCAAATACACAAAATATGTGTTTTTAGGTTAATGAGACCGTGGAAAAAATAGTATATACCATTCGGGAGAGATGCTATTTTGTCCTCGGTGCATGTACAGGGGGGCTTCGCCCTCGGGCTTCAAATAGCACCAAAATAACGCATTTCTCTCTCTTATAGTTAATATACTATTATAATTTCGTCAATAATTCTATCAAGAAACGGGTCGATGGCCGCTGTGGCTGGGCGGCTGACTATTGTTGTGAGAGGACGATAGGTGCCGGGGTTCAATTCTCTGGAGGGACGGTGACATTTTTTCAGAGAGTTTAATCCCGGATCGACTTGCCATTCGCTGTTGGGAGCAAAGTGATTAAAAGGCGGTATGATGTTGTCACAAAGCCATTTAAACACAACTTACACACACTAAACTACACCGCAAGAGTTGCAGTGATAGCCAGACAAGTAATACAGCTTACGGAGTCACTGCAACTAAGCACCCACCACATATTAAAAAAAGATCCTTCATACGCGTTTCTTCTTTGATATCATAGTTTATGCACTTCTACCATGTTGTTACTTAACTTTGTTTTCTTTACAGGTTTTGTTTTTTAAACAACATTGTTTTGGCGGTGTAGAGATAAACCTTACGATTTCACGATTTACGTATGATTGTATTTACTTTTTGTTGTTTTTACCAAATTCAATAATTTTGCTCTAACATATCCTTTTTATAATCTATCCCCTTTTTTGTAATAAATTTTGTATCTTCGCTTTTTTTTTATAATGTTGTTGAAGTTTTTTCAACCTTGTAACCATGGTATGATGCATTATACATAATTACGATAATATTCTCTGGTGAATAAAGAAATGTATTAGTGAACAAGTCTTCAAACACTGTGTAAAGAATTAATCTACACCGCAGATGGCAGTTGCTACCTCTCCCTACTGTCCGTGCAGTCTTAAGGTATCATTAGTTTTATTTTAACAAATAAGTTATAGATCAGCTGATTTAGTCACAGAAATATGCTTATTAGGGGCATATTTATCTAAAAGAGCACTAATATTAGAATTAAGAAAATAAACATCTAAATTCATAAAATTTTGAAGAAAGTGTCAAATAAATTCGCTCTGGAACAGACCCGAACCCTAACCTAATCATTTTTAGTTGGTCATTAGTAGTAGAAACATAAGATTAAATTATTATACCCCAATATATATAATCTATTCTCATTTAGATTTAGATTAGATTTAAGTAAGGGTGATAATGCGCTGCGACCTATTGGTCTATTGTGCCCTCTTGCATGAGCTCTAAGCTGCTAGGGTATGCCCGCTCTCAAACCTCCATATCTAGCTCCTATCTAGTCTAAGAGCTTTAATAAACTGCACTAGCTGTGATGGTTTCAAAGAAGGTATTTCTTCTTCGTCTATGACGTCTTTGCTGAGATAGTTAACTCCGGTTCTCAACTTCCTTGCTAATAAATTAGCTTCTTCGTTGCCTCTGATTCCAGTAATCCTAGTACTCAGCATAATGCAACTCTGTTTTCCGTGCCTAAGTTGTTTAATCTGTTAAGACATTCCCAGAATAATTTCGAGCTGATGGTGTTAGAACTCTGACTATCGGAGAAAATTGCAATGCTTTGCTTCCGATAGTTCCTGTCCAGGTTCAGTTAAGCACATCTTCAAATGGCATTGATCTCCGCTTGGAAGACACTGGGGTATATCCCCATTGGCTCGGAATATTTGGTTCCTGGCCCAAATATCCCTGCACCTGCTCCTTTGTCGGTTTTCCAACCGTCCACATATCACTTGATAGTGTTTTCTTTTTTTCTCTCTTGTTGCTTAGCTTGGTGAGGAAATTCCTTTAGAAGCTATATTTCTTGACCATTTCATCGTTTGGTAGGCTTAGAAGTGTGAAGAGCCCCGTTTAAGGTGTCAACGCTCTCTGGTACGGAGTCTCGCCTGTCCTGGTCAATCGCAGTCCCCGTCCTGGTCAGTTTGTGAATTGTCGCAAGGGTCGCTCCCTCCACCACTATGTGTAAGGGGGTGAGGTCTAAAATTATCTCTACGCCCGCAGTTGGGCATGTTCTCATGGCTCCGGTGATGCATGCACATGCTAGCCGTTGCAACTTGTCAAGGGTATTCCTGTGACTTTTGTGACCTTCTGCAACCAGGTTATTGCCCCGTAGAATCTATTCTCATACTTGTTTCTTAGATAGCAGCAAAAGCTTGTTAGCTGGTAAGTTGTGGTACATTAATTTAATGAACATATTTATTTCGTATTTTGGCATTACGCACAGTTTCAGAACTGTCAAAATATAAGTACTGCGAGTTTACAATCGCAAATATAACGTCAATCAAAGAAGCTAACAGAATAAAGATCTTTTCCGAACAATTTACTTTACAAGAATTTACTGCACAGATCACCTACAAAAAGATACCCAGTTTTGCCAACAAGACTAGGGGGGTATCTAGGCTAGGCAACCAAAATAGCCAAGCTGTTCCACAGTAAAGAATAACTTCAGATAAGAATGATGAGTATGGTACTATGTATTGCCTATCAAACCAGGGAAATATTTTACAATTAGATCGTATCTATAAGAATTGCATGTCCACTTGGAAATGGCAGGAAGTTCGTTTTATTTATATGATACAATTTTTTGAAATTATGATGAATTCAGTTTTTTTTAACATTAAAAAATAACTAACCGAAGGAAATTACAGAAGCAACTGTCACGCTGCTGACATATCTCTGTCAAGTCAAATTCATAAAAAGTCGTTTCTTTTCCCATTAGATTAAAACTCTATTTATTTTATGGTGTTCGCGATCCTCATGAAAAAATAAAGTACTCACCTATGCAGAGTGAAATCAACGTAATATGCACTTTTAAATTGTGTATGTTATCAGTAAGTAACAAACGTTTATTTTTCTATTGGACTGACAGTTAGACCAGGAAGCTCTGGTGATTGACAAAAATATGCAAATATTTCTAAAAATATGTAAATTCAATTATTATTTTATCCAGTCTCAACGTACTAGAACTAAGCTTTATATATACTGACTTCCAGAAAAATTGCAACACCTAGAAGCTGTTTAACGATTTTATTGAAATTTTCAGAAAACGTCTATTTCTATGAAACAAAGTTATGATTAAGTTTTAAAAACAAAAGGATAAAAGCTTTAAAAGTTTTTTCAATAATGAGTTGCTCCGCCACGATTTGTAATGCACTCATCTAGACGCCTTGGCATGCTATTAATCAAGTGATCTATAGCTGCTTGTGGTATATCGTCCCAAGCTTCTTGAATCCGTTGTTGAAGATCGTGTAAATTATCTGGAGGGTGCGGTAAATTACCTATTCGCCTACCAATCATATCCCATACATGTTCAATGGGCGACAAATCAGGCGACCGAGCAGGCAATGGGAGGACGACAATGTTAGATTCTTCCAAAAACCGGGTTGTAGCCCTTGCCGTATGAGAGCGCGCATTATCCTGCTGGAAAATGGGATTTTGCAGCCCCTGAAGATATGGAAGGCCAACTGGTTGTAGCACATTAGCAATGTAACCAGGTGCGTTAAGGTTGCCGTCAATAAAGACCAAGGGTGATCTGCTACCATAACATATTGCACCCCATATCATAACACCTTGAGTGAGGGCTGTGTTGCGTTCCACAAAAAATGTTGGATTTTTACGTTCTCCACGCATCCGTCTGACTCTCCTACGACCATCGTGGGCCCACAAGCAAAATCGGGACTCGTCACTAAACACAATTTGATGCCATTCCTGCGCCCAATTAACCCTTAAGTTGCTCCACTCTAGTCTGCGTAGACGGTGAAGTGGTGTAAGAGGAAGACATAAAAATGGACGATATGAACGCAATCCATAAGATCTTATCCGGCGATAAACAGTTGACATTGACATTCTGAGTCCTGTACCTCTCATCCAATCATTTGCAATTGATCGAGTTGTTGAAAATCTATCTCTTGTGGTCAAAAGTCTTAAGCGACGTTCTTCGCGATCTGTAGTCCTTCGAGGACGTCCAGATCCACGGCGACGATGTTGAACCCCTTCCTCGGACCATTTGGACCAACACCTCAATACCGTTGAAACATTTCGGTTTACACGACGAGCAATTTCTCTTAGCGAAAGTCCGGCCTCTCTCATACCAATAATACGGCCACGTTCAAAATCACTTAATTGGACAAAATGTTGATGTTGACGTACTCTCGGCATTGTTATCAAGTGCAGAATGAAATTGTGACGTAACAACAACAATTTGCAAACTTGACAGTTACTAAATGGTCTAATACTTCAAATTTATACTTACTATGTGCTATGGAAACAACATGCAAAAAAAAAACTACTGGCTAGATTTTATTCAAATTTTAATCATCAATTTGTTTAATGAAAATAAACGTTTCCTAAAAATTTCAATAAAATCATTCGACAACTTCTAGGTGTTGCATTTTTTCTGGAAGTCAGTATATTATACATAGGTACAATACGTCTGTAAACTAGACTAAACTAAATTAAGCACTATTGGGCTATATGCTGGTTGCATATTCATACCTCACTCTGTCTCTCCCCCCGAACGACTGCATCCATGTTGAAGGGTATGTATTTTTACATTAAGCTGAGTATCTATTTCTGTGGTGAACTGTGGTTTACTACATCTTCATCATTTCATAACAACAACTAGAAAATGAAACTATAATATGTGAATACAACAAAACGTAACTAACTACATTCATAACATCAAAATAAGCAGTTTTTATGTTCGAAATTGATGTCTTTTCTCGGCAAAAAAAAACCTCTGTAAATTAAACTTTATTTTCCAAATCACCTACGCTGCCATAGTTACACTTTAAGGACTTTCTTTTATAGGGCTATATTAGGTAGCGGAATATAAAAGGCGACACTTCTTAGCCTCGATATTATTACTCGAAACCGTATCGTCCTCTTATCTGTCATCCTTCATAAATTCTTGAGAATCTACAGCTGCGCCGCCAAGGATTTTCTCGCGCGTCTGTGTTTATCAGAGGTCGTCTACTGTCGCCTGAACTGTGGGCACTTCACAATCCCGTGTGTGCACGTAAACACAAAAAAAAGCAAACGCAATACTGACGGTGAGAACGTTTTCGCTAACATTAGCTTTTGTTTTATGATATGATCCTTTGGTATCCTTTTGACAGCTTCGTGTGAACGTTATTATGGTGAAATGATATTAGTTATTATTCTTTATGTTTAAAGAAGATAGAAATCTTTTTTAAAATCTAAACATCTCCGAAACTTAACTTTGTAAAAATTCAACCCTTTGCCTTTCCAATGTTGTACAATGAGCACTAATATACATTAATATATTCTGTTTGTTTCAGTCCTGGATATAGAGATTACAATGCATACTGGATTGGGGCCTCCGATAGAACACATGAAGGTGACTTCCATTGGTCTGATGGTTTACCATTTGCTTATACAAGTAAGAATTGAAACAATATTATCTCATATTTTAACAAAAAAAGCAAATCCTTTAAGAAAAAGACATTTTTAACTGAATGAACCGAAAACGTTTTATATCTTAAAGGCGTTGCTTAATTTTTGTCACCATTACGTGCCCTTACACTCTAATTCAATTCATTGAATCACGTTCGAATAATAACTAATCCAATTATGACTGGAACATCTTTGGCGAAAAAATATAGAGTTGGTAAACTATTGAACTCTGATACCCTAACTACCTTCAGAACTATTCTAGTTTAATGCAAACGAACATTGTCATGTATTAATATCACCTTTCCATTCATGCGGCAATTAGTCATCTGTTAACGTCTAGCTCTATATACATTATTCAGGAGAAATAAGTGTCTACATTGTGGTTGAGCCACCAGCTGATGAAGCATTTTCAATAAAATGTTCCCGCTAAAAATTTTGTATAAACCTTTTCAATACTTTTCTGCTTTAAACTTCACCATGTAGACAGTAACTTGATTCTATGGTAAGCACTATATACTCCCCAATCAAACTTGACACTGTACAAGAAACTGTGCCACGTAATTGGAACGTAATAGCTTCGTTTTGTTAACAGTGTGTTGACTATGAAATAACCTTCTCGAACTTACGTATTTCTTTTGTCAACTGGCAAATGGTTCTACTGGTGAAGCTTCTACTGGTTAAGCTTTTCTTATCGCTGCAATACCTTTTGAGCAGTACTGCTTCATAATGGTACTGTTTACATAAATTTCAGGTCAACTAAAGATTAGCCTTTCTTAAATTTACATTTAAAGAAGTTTGGAGGAAAGTTGGGACAACCGTAAATGACATAAGAAGTTGCAGATACAATATACATTTCTTAAAAATTAACAGAACAGTTTAGATCAGAAATTCAAGCAAAAATCGCGCATATAGAATTTCCTGCTTTCTCTTGGCACATTCTTCGTGACTTGCTCGCATATCGTAGCCAGAATTTTTCTTTCCATATAAATACAAATCTTGGTAATTTCCGCGTCCGACTTTTGTTTCTCCATATCGCAATTCTGAGTATCTTACTTTTGTTTCTAAGATTTAGTTTCTGTCGTATCGTGTTTTTTGTTTACTAAAATGATATCGTTAAAATTACACAAAACTTGTTTCTGATTCTTTTTACTTGTGACGGATTTATCTCTTTTAGCGTGTCCAATTTTACATTTTCTTTGCTTTCAAAATTTCCTTTATGTGTATATTAGACTATGTCTAATCCCATCCCATGAATATAACCCCTTGAAATTTTCTATAAAAGTAGTAGTAAACCTATATAGCCTATACTCATCAGGAAAACGATAGAGAACGTGGCCATAGCTTTTCAAAATTAACTGAGAGAATCGGATAAATCTCCGACCGATAATATCACAAGGCTAGGCACCGCCGGTGGTTAAATATAAGCATTTAGTAGACGTTCGCCAAGTTTGTCAGCAAGCAAGATACAAATCCATTCCACACACCAGCATTGCCTAGAAATGCACCATCCGCTCTATATGCAACGATATTCCAGTTCCCCTCGCAGCTGCGCCAATTTTTCCTGCCACAGATGAACATTGGAAGAACATAAAATCCAAAATAAACACATAACAGTTATGGTTTTTCGCTTTTGCCAAGTAGTTAAAAAACCCACTCTGTTATTACTTTTTGCAGCGTAGATTTTATTTAGACTATTGCAGTGTTGTTCCTGTTAGTGTTAAATATACTTGCTGCAGAAAATTATATTAATCAGTTAAAGTACTAAATCCACTTTCTTTTTTATTGAAAGCCATCATACAATTTACACAATTCCTCAGTTATTAAATTTATGAATTGCATCATAAAAGTCCTGCTAATGTCAAAATCTGATCAACCTCTTTTCTAGTTAAATAGCATAGCAATAATTAAAGTAGAGAAAAAATGTATGGTCTTAACCTATACTTTTCCGAAACGATTTTTACATTAAAGGGCTCGCCGGCTAACAAGGAAGAGGGGGCAGGTTTGAAAATAGCCAAAATAGTTAACACCAAAAAGAAAACTTTCCGAAAGATGTAAACAATCAACACTCACTTATAAAAGATTCAAATAAAGCCTATCTGCTTTAAAAAAATTAGAATGTGGGATGGCTTGATGTTAGGCAAGTCTCACTCTTCTATTTCATAAGATCCTAGATGCATAGCCATTGAATTGCGTAGTGCTGCCACTCGGAGCGGATATATATGGAAGTTTCATTCATTCTGCTGTCTCTACTAGCCCAATTGTTTTCATATTCATTCGGAGCCGACTGTGAGCTGATAAGATTCCTGTCAGTAAGCGAAGTTTGTCTTTGTTCATGGTAGTGAGTTCATTAAATCTGTTCTGATTGTAGGTTCCCAGAGTTGTTTTCGCTTCTCTCATTCCATGTTGATCAAACCAGTGCATGATTTTTCGATGATCAACTTCTTTTTTTAGTTTCTCTAATATTATGCTATAACTGATCCCGCAAAAGGTTCAAGCCCCAAAAGCGGTGCTGTCGCTCCCTGTTTTGCGAGTTTGTCTGTTTTCTCGTAACTTCTAATCCGGTGTGTCCCGGCACCCACATGAGAATGACTTTGTTTTCCTTACCTAGCTGGTTTAGTTTAGACACGCAATCCCAAGCTATAATAATAATAATAATATTTATTTCGCTGCCGATCACATTTGCGATATCAGCTTTGTCAATACAATAAACATTCACAAAGTATGCATTAAAAGATGACAGTATACATCACATGCGTACATACTTAGTCAAAAATATACAATGGCAGAACAAAAATAATCAAATAGACTCATTTATAAAATCAGAGAAAGTATAGAAGCATCTGTCCATGAGATAATCTCTGACTGACATCCTGAACGCTCCCCGATTTGTAATACTTTTAAGAGTAGGTGACAGTTTATTAAAAGCTTTAATCGCTCTGTATTCAGGACTGTGTTCGTACAGTGAGGTTTTATGTGCTAGAATACGTAATAATTTAGAGCTCCTAGTAGACATTGCTGAATATACATCACCATTCTTTAAGAATCTTGACCGATTATCAAAGACAAAAGTTACCAACTCGTATATATACAAACATGGAAGTGACATTAGATTGAGCCTGCTAAATAGAGGTTTACATGAAGCTTGGGTAGGTAGTTTCAACATTGCTCGTATAACCCGCTTTTGAGCACGGAACGCATCTATGAAATTTGAGGCGGATCCCCAGAATATTAATCCGTACTTCAGCCTGGAATACACGTGTGCGTAGTAAAATGTCCATAATGAATCAATGTTGACTTTATTACGGATATTCAAAATAGCAAAATAACAGCTGTTTAATTTTTTAACAACACAATCCACATGATATGACCAACGTAGCATGCTGTCGATGTTGACACCCAAAAACCGCACGTGAGAGACGCATTCAACTGACTTACCATTTAAGCCGACATAAATATTTTCTGGTCTCTTATTGTGAAAGTGTACTGCCGCAGTTTTAGAGTCATTTATTAATAAGTTATTGTCTTCACAGTACTCAATAAACTCCGAATTAATTTTTGTGCCCAGCACCGATGTAGTCGGCAAACCGTCCGAGCTGACCACACACGAAGTATCATCGGCAAATTGAAAAACGGGTACGCTATTTATGCGTTCAGAGAGATCCATAGTATATATTAAAAACAAAGTTGGGCCAAGTATTGAACCTTGTGGTATGCCTCGTACAATTTTGCTCGTAGGTGACGTGAAGACTCGAGTCTCGTTTTCAAGTATGCCCTCTATGAATACTTGCTGTTGTCTTCCAACTAAATAAGATTGAAGTAGCCGGAGAACGATGCCCCTTATTCCTATGTTCTCTAATTTAGCGAAGAGTATGTCGTGATCCAGCATATCGAATGCTTTTGAAAGATCGTAATAAATACCTATTGTATCTTTACGCTTGTCTAGGTCATCATACAGCTTTTCAAGAAAGTTATAGATGGCCAGCTGGGTTGATCTTCCGGGAACAAATCCGTACTGCGTTGATGGAATTAATTTATAGTTCGAAAGATATGCCATTATACGGTTATTTAGTAGTTTCTCGTAGATTTTCGAAAAAGCTGGTAAGATGGATATTGGGCGATAATTGTGTATATCATGAATATCGCCTTTCTTGTATATGGGAACTACCCGAGATAATTTCAAGAGATCAGGAAAAACTCCTTCCTCAACAAACGAATGGTTTATCATGGAGCATAGCACAGAACTGACGTATGGTATTGATCGTTTCATTATGCAGCTGGGTATGCCATCCCATCCAGAGGACTTTTTGTTTGTAAGCTGTCGAGCTATCTGTTCTATTTCGCCAGCGTCTGTGGGAAACAGAAACATCGTTGTATTATGATTTAGTGAACGATGCCAGGTATCGAATGATTTGTCAGCACTCTTAATACTAAAGTGCTTAAGAAATAACTCAGTAATTTGTTGGCCATCTGTAACCATTATATTGTTTACTTTTAGAGTAATTGTTTGACCCTGTGTTTTCTCTATTTTGTTTTTATTAATAATATTCCAAACTGTTTTGGTTTTATTATCCGACATCATTATCATACTACTATAATAAGCTCTTTTTGTGTTTGAAAGTAGCTGACTATGTTTTCTTTTCTCTGATTTATATAAATCTCCAATATCAAAACTTTTACTTAAGTGGTACAAATCTCTCAAATTTCGACTACTTTCTCTAACCTGATCTGTAATCCAATTAATTCCTCTTTTGGAATTGCCAGTATTCAGAGAATATTTCTTTTTGGAGCTATCTATTCTATTTGTGAGCTGATTGGATAGAAATTTAGTGTATTAATGGTTCCTTGACTGTCGATCAGGATGATAATCTCCTATTTCCGGTACTTCCTTTCAAGGTTAAACCGGACGCAGCTTTCTATAGCGTGTATTTCCAGGATGCTAGGGAACTTCCCTATTATATTTATATCAATATCGAATTCAAATTAGACCAAAAGATTAAAAAGGCAATCTGAATTAAAAGCTGCCGATTTTCCCAAATTTGAATAAATTTCCAAACAGAGAAAATTAATGTTTGGAACCAACTGAAGGCTTTCCTCAATGAGCGAAGTGCGTTCTCTTGTTTTCTATTACACTTTCGCATGACTTTCGATGTTTTCAGTATCTACAGCTATGAAGTACACTCGTCTTTAAAATGTATAATTAATTCAATTAGAAATATATTTATTTAGAGTACTTAAAAGTTCCTCTATAGATTCTTACGCAGCTTAGAAACCAAAAAACGTATAAAATTTTGATAAATTCCGGATTTTAATGAACTGATTTCTGATTTTTTAATTATCGTGACAACATAGGTTCACTAGATTAAAGTGTAATTATTTGGTTAACATATTTCAAGGATATAGAACTTATTTGTCGCCGCTGGCGCAGAAGGCTTGCTTATACAGGGTGTAACAATAGTGCGATATTCTTCCATATCTCCTTTGTTATGCAAAATACAGCAAATATTTAAATACGAAAGTTGTTTAGTTTTATGAAATTTATATTGTAAAATTATTCTACGATATACAGGATGTTTAGTTTGCGCGTAACCACCAGTAACTTTACATTTTTAAATGGAACATCCTATATATTATCACATTTTTGAATTGCCTGAGGAATTTTAAGACAACTTTATATAAGATAATATTCAGATATTTTCATTAGTTTGCAAGATATTTACATTTGATTGAAAATTTTGACATTTAGCTATCTTCAGAAGTATGCCATTATTTCGGTAACGGAAAAATGTAACATTATAAAACTTAACATAACGTTAGAAGCATCTTCTCTGATGGCAATAAACAGATGTAGACTTAAATACGTTATACAGAGTGTTCTAGAAATCAATGTCTTTTTGAAACAATTGAATTGCGAAAATCTCCATTTTTTCAAATTGAAACACTATATTTTTATAGGTTTGTCTGCTGTGCATTTTCATAAATCTACGTGCGTTTTAAATTGGTAGTTATATTTAAAATATGAATAAGGTAAGTTAAGGTAATGGATCTGAAGTAGGCTAGTTGTAGTAGCTGTAGTAGTTTAAAACGCACGTAGATTTACGAAAATGTCAGCACAGCAGACAAATAGTAAAGAAAGTTCAATTTTCACATTTTTATTTAATATTTGGTCTCTAAAGTTTCTTTT
This sequence comes from Holotrichia oblita, assembly GCA_023690525.1. Classification (NCBI taxonomy): domain Eukaryota; kingdom Metazoa; phylum Arthropoda; class Insecta; order Coleoptera; family Scarabaeidae; genus Holotrichia; species Holotrichia oblita. Next base: position 51,633,666 of record CM043015.1, read on the forward strand.
AAAGAGCGCACCTACCTAGCAGCATACAGAAATATGAAATAATTTGAAATATCTCTAAAACCATTAATTTTAACTACATACATGCTTTATTCATACTGATAGGTAATAAAATTTCGCTTTCAACTAACCTGTAAAAATATAGAGATTTTTGCAATTCAATTGTTTCAAAAAGACACTGATTTCTAGAACATTCTGTATAACGTATTTAAGTCTACATCTGATTATTGTCATCAGAGAAGATGCTTCTAACGTTATGTTAAGTTTTATAATGTTACATTTTTCCGTTACCGAAATAATGGCATACTTCTGAAGATAGCTAAATGTCAAAATTTTCAATCAAATGTAAATATCTTGCAAACTAATGAAAATAACTGAATATTATCTTATATAAAGTTGTCTTAAAATTCCTCAGGCAATTCAAAAATGTGATAATATATAGGCTGTTCCATTTAAAAATGTAAAGTTACTGGTGGTTACGGGCAAACTAAACATCCTGTATATCGTAGAATAATTTTACATATATATATAATATTTGCTGTATTTTGCATAACAAAGGAGATATGGAAGAATATCGCACTATTGTTACACCCTGTATACCATACTATAACTCTTTGGCGTTGCCTTTGATATGCCCACACAGAATGTTGTACATACATAACGTACATATGTATGTATGTACCTATGTAGAACATAAATACATACGTTAACAAAAATAACATCCATAGCTTCCGGTGTGGTCAGAATGTAATTTGTAATATTTTATTATATTTGCCAGCACAAAACAGAAAATACTGCTGTTTCGGGTGATGGAATAAGAGACTCGAAAATTGAAATAAACGAGGTAAAAATGACGATAGTAAAGTAGCAGTCTATGTAACATTATATCAGTGAAAAACAGACGGAGAATATTTTCCTTGTATGAATTGTTAGTAAAATGAGAAACGAATGTAACAAAAGAATTTCCAATTGCGCTGTAAAACCTGTCGTAAAATCATAACTCATACGATTCTATCGACGTTTTTCATGGTATTTTTAAAGTTACAAGCTGACGCACATCTTTTGACATGCACACAAAGCGAAAAATAAAGTAATCCAATATTGCACAGACTGCCGCATATGTTGACATTCATATTAGCTTCCGTTTTGGGGTGTATGGATATATTGCACATACATACATACATACGTATCTACCATATCGTTATGTATTTCTAACGGCCACCACAAACGACACTATCCACAGATAGACAACCCGCGGCTGCGGAGATGAAATGCAAACACTTACGTTAAATTTGATAGCTGTCCGAATTGGGTTAAGTGATTGCAAACAATCGAAAACGGAAGCTGAAAGGCTCTCATTCCGACTATTTTTTTTTAAATTGCCCTCATCGAATATCACCTATTCGCCGAAGATATTCTAACCGATTGAAAAGGAAACCGGTATAATTGAATTTAAATTTTCAATAGGTAAAAGCATAAATCGTCTGTACATACTCCCTTAGGATGAAAATATATATATAGCCACTTAAAGTTCAAGACCCTCGAATTTCTCCGTTTTTCTATCTTTTAATTTTCATCCATCGCGGTCCCCTAAAAGCCATTTCATGTACGTGAGTAAGGTTTCGATGTGACTGATAGGTTATTGGCTAGGTAGTCGTGCTTATCGCTTATTTATTACTTTCTTTTTTTACAAATTTATGTGAAAGCGTCAATCCAGGAGAAAAATAACTCTAAAGATATTTTATATCCTTGTATGAAAAAGAAATGGTGGCTATACTGAAAGATTTCCTTAATTTACAATTCAGAGTTTATAGCACAATAAAAAAGCCGAAGGAAATTAGTAAATGTAAATTTAATACGGGTCTAATACAATACGAGTTTTTATTATGGAATGCTCGAATTTTGCTTATAAATTATATGTATAATTTAATTTAAAGTAACGTACACTTGTAGCTATTAAATGATTAATGGCCGTTTGCACCGCATTGTTTAAGCGCAGCTTACCATTAATACCCTAATGGTAAAGCTGCGCTTAAACAATGCGGTGCAAACGTCCAGAAAACTAATAGCTCTCCAAAAATGATTGCGTAATAGAAAATCTACCTTTGATTTATTATTACATATAGTTGTAATCACGAAACATGATCCCTGCGTCATCAATTAGATTTGTATGAATCAAATCAGTACTTCGGCATCATGTTAAATACTGTAAATATCAAAATGAATATGGCAGCTATGACATTTTTCATTTTTTGGGTTAAGTGCGTGGGGATTTATTGACAGGCCCTAAATATTTAAAACAAGTTGATGCAATTGTACTGTTCTACTTGTAATGTTCTACTATGTATTGCCATTATAGTTTTTAAAAAATTAGTTCAAAAAATTGTTAAACAAATATAGTGGTGCCTCGCACAAAGAACGCCTCGCACAGCGAACGCTGCACACAACGAACTTCCTGTTCGTTCATTTCATGATTCATACAACGAACTTCGCTTCACACAACGAAGTCGCCCGAGCCGATGTATTGCATCCTCCCGCGCAGGCACTGCAGGCAGTCGTTAGTCACTGCGCTTAACTTACGCACGTATCGCGGCAATCGTTCTTCATTATGAATTAAATCACGCACGTATCACGGCAGTCGTCCTTTTAAGTTAAACTCAATATTTTTTATATCATGGCTTCTAAAAAAAGCAGGAAGGTGATTTCTGTTGAAATGAAACAGGAAATAATTAGAAGGAGTGAATGTGGGGTAAAACAGTGTGACCTCGTCAAAGAGTTTGGCCTCAGCAAGACCACCATTTTCACCATTTTGACAAATAAGGATGCCATCAAATCAGCCAAAGTAGCCAAAGGAGTATCAAAACTATTTCATGAAAAACATAGGTCTTCAATCCACGAGGAAATGGAGAGGCTATTAGCGATTTGGATTAAGGACAGGCAGGTGAAAGGTGACGTAACAACCCAAGATATTATCTGTCACAAAGCCAAGAAAATTTATGACGATCTAAAGAAAAACGTCCCTGGAAGTAGCAGGAATCAAGATAATGAAGAAGAATTCAAAGCCAGCAGAGGGTGGTTTTTTAGATTTAAGAAAAGGTGTGGAATCCACAGCGTTACTATGCATGGTGAGGCTGGCAGTGCTGACAAGAAAGAAGCAGAAAAGTTCTCTATTACCTTTCAAAAATGTATTAAGGATGAAGGATACTGCCCACAACAAGTGTTCAATGCCGATGAAACGGGTCTTTTCTGGAAAAGAATGCCGAGCAGAACCTTTATTACAAAAGAGGAGAAGAAATTGCCGGGACACAAAGCCATGAAGGACAGACTTACCCTTATGTTTTCGTCTAATGCCAGCGGAGACCTCAAGATCAAACCTCTATTGGTTTATCACTCTGAAAATCCAAGAATTTTCAAGAAAAATAACGTTATCAAGTCCAAACTGCCCGTCCATTGGAAGTCCAATCAAAAAGCCTGGGTGACCCAAGTTATCTTCAACGAATGGATTCTGGAAACCTTTGCTCCTGCCGTGAAGAAATTCTTGCTGGAAAAAGAACTGCCGCTCAAAGCCCTTCTGATACTTGACAATGCCCCTTCTCACCCAAAAGACCTACAGGAAATATTGCAGGAAAATTATCCTTTTATCAAGGTGCAGTATTTGCCACCAAACATCACATCCATTCTTCAGCCAATGGATCAGCAAGTTATTGCGAACTTTAAAAAACTCTACACTAGAGCCCTCTTTAATAAGGTGTTTGAAGAATGCGAGTTTGGTGGAGAAAATATGACTGTCCGAAAGTTTTGGAAGGAGAAATTTGATATCCTTATGGCAATACGACTTATACAGAAGGCCTGGGAAGAAGTGTCACAAAGGACCCTCATTTCTGCTTGGAAGATGCTTGTGCCTTCGTGGACCCAGGAAGAAGCAGTAGTTGATGCCACAGAAGTGGTGAAGGACATCATCACAGTGGCCCAAAGGTTGGAATTAGAGGTAGAGGAAGAGGATGTAGAGGAGCTTATTGAGGAACACGAAGAAGAGCTGACAACTGAAGAGCTCCAAGCACTTCTGGTCCAGCAACAGGACAATGCTCAAAGAGAAGCGTTATCTGATAACGAGGAGCAACAATCAAACAATCAACCAATCTCAACTGCTGACATCAAGAACATCCTGGTCAAATGGAAAGCAGTTCAGGAGTTTACCAATGCCCACTATCCGGATTCAGCTGGAGCAAACAGGATCAACGATCTTTACTCCGATACTCTTGTCCGTTATTTCCGGCAGATGTTGGAGAAACGAGAAAAACAAACGACTTTGGACAGGTTTTTCATGAAACCATCGGCCAAAAAGCAGAAAATGGATGAAGATGTGCAAGATTCGGTAGACTCTACTTTGTCTTAAAATTAAAAAAATTATGTTTTTAGATGTATCTAAATAAAAATAATAACAAAAAATTTATCTTTTTTTATGTCATCTTAGCATATTTTATGCTACAGAACGAATTATTTTTTTTAACATGTATTGTTATGGGAAAACGCGGTTCACATAACGAACTTTTCGCATAACTTTATCAATGGCATAACAAACTTGCTCCTGGAACGAATTAAGTTCGTTGTGTGAGGCACCACTGTACGTATTTGTAAGGACGAAATCAATGACAGTTTCATCAAATGTCTACGGAGATGCATTATCAAATGTATGTCAAACTTTTAAGTCAAGAAGCGGAAATATATAGCTTAAGCGCAGACAACGAACTAATCTCGTCTTTGTCTTATTCAAGTGAATTGCACGAGTCGTACGTCTGTGCTAGGCAAAGTTTCGAAAAACAAACTGTCATCCAGGCTGTCCTTGTCATACAAATACATATTTGGATATGAAAATTATTCTTTGAATGTCGTTGATTGAGTTATATGTAAGTGACGCAGGGATCATCTTTCGTGATTACAACTATATATATGTATAAATGCCTCATTTTTGTCTGTTTTCGCCCATGGATACGGGTTTTAGAGACAACACCAATGAGAGTTATGCAGATAAAATAGTAATCGAATACATCATCGTCCATAAGTTTCAGAAAATTATTATTAACATTATAGATATTAGAAATAAATGTTCAAACTAGATTTTGATGAGTAAATGACTTTTACTAGTATTTCCTATACGAGCCTCGTCTTATGTCAGTTGGCCCAACGTTAGATTTTTCAAAAAGTCAACCTAAAATACAAATCTATAAGTAATGGGTGCAATTTTCTTTTATTTATCAATTCAACAACATTTTAGAATCTTACAGCTACAAAGAAAATGTGATAACAAATAAAACTATTCAACTAAACTAATTAACTAAAACTAACAAAACATGACACAAAATGACACTACAACTACATTACACATTACCACTGGGTAACATCATCTTTTCTTGTTACAACGTCTGAAAATTTTTGTGGCAATGTGTGGACTAAGTTTTGGTAAAATTCCGGAAAACTGTTGTTGGAAACTCATTCCAACAGTGGTATCCTGTAGTCTTCCATCCATTTCAAAGCTTTTTTCAACGTATGACACCCTGCGCCGTCTTGTTGGAAGACAAAATCTTGCCATGATGTCAAGTGGTTCTCCATAATTGATAAAAGAGATTCTTCTAAAATCTCTAAATATTTGTCTGTGTTCACTATTCCGTCAATAAAGTGAAGTTTTTCTACACCTTTAGATGACATACTGCCCCAGACTATGACTGAACAGGAAATTTTACTTTTCTTTTAAGACAGTCGAGATGAAAAGCTTGGTGTTTGCTGCAGATAACACGACTTTTGCTATCTCCAACACAAACTTCGAATCTGGAGTGAATTCTTATGTTCTATTGCTCATTTTATTCTATTTTTCTTTTGCTGTAATGTCAAAAGTGGTTTTTTCTTTAAACGACATGAAAATTCAAATTTTAGTAAAGTTTGTTCACACATTTTTATTCATTTAATTCACTTTGTAAGTTCCATATCGCTGTTTATGGATCTGTAGCACGTGGCCCTCGAAATTCGTCTTCCAAGAGCTTCACTCGACATAACACTCAACTCAAGATAACTTGCGCGACGGTTGTTTCAATAATTCCTTATCTCTTGCTACATTTCTAGCCTTTGGAGCTATTGAATTTGTAGTCTTATATTTTTTAACTTTATTTCTGACACTGTGTCGGAATAATTAATACATTTCCAATTTCAGAATTAGATTTTCCAGAATTAAAAAATTTAACAATGAGTGATCGAATTTTCTCGTCGATAACCTTTACCCTCTGCCCATTTTGAATTAAACAAATATCAAAAATAGCCACCAAATCTATAAAATGCGTTTGATACATCAGCATCAAACTAAGAGCAACTTGATGGGCGAGAAAAAATGGCAAAATTTGAAAGACTTGTCATCTTACTGCTACTGACTTCAAAAGGAATAAAAAAAGTTCATATTTTTATGGCACATTATTAAAAATATCATGTTAATTTATTTGGGTCTCGGTAAAGGCATGTAATACCTATTATTTTTCCGCGGGCCTCGAGGAACATGGATATGAGATGGTGGTCCAACTGATATGAGAAGGAGCTCGTACCCTATATCTTTTCGACCGAAAATTCTGAAATTAAGGTTATAGATAGAAGATAATCAGTGTTTGACATAACAATAATTCCTTCCTCAAGTAATGTCTATCACGACAGTTCATCTAATCGATATTTAGACACACGTCATTGTTTGATGGCATAAGCAAGGATGTACGATTAATATAACTTACGCATATTAATAATGATATTAATATTCAAACGCAAACATAAGTATGTCTGACATAGAAATTATATGTAAGCTATAGCGTTAGTCAATTGTCAGATAGTCTTCATTGTTGTGTCAAATTTTGTGCGTTACTTTGGGAGAATATTCTTGACAAATTGTAACATCAGAATTTAATTTAATATATTTCCAATATGATAAATATTGCGCAAAAATTGTTACAATTAAACAAACATAGTGCATGATGATGTTCAAGTTTAATTGGCAAAATTCTAGCCGAACCTGTTTATATTATGTGAACTGATGACTTATGTATATGGTGCTTAACTTGAACTAGATAAAGATTGATGATGTGCGTGTAAAGATCGATTAGACAAACTGTACAAAATTTGATGTTTGACATACAAGAAAGCTAACAACTTTCCCTTTTATACTACGGATAAAACATCGGTAACACCAACACTACAACGTTTGATAACTCGGGACACGTGTTTCGAGGGCGCATGGGCTCTCATCATCAACTGATGAAAAATTGAACAAATTATTTCTGACCAATTAGCGCTAAATTTCACAAATAGAATTAGTACAAGAGTGTTAATCAAAGAATCAAACCAAGAATCGGAATAAATAACCGATAACCTCATGCTTCCATCTTGTATACAAATCGTTACAACCAAATACATTTATTTTACTAATTTAAACAAGATCCTATTTGCTGGAATATTCAGAAAGTTCCGTCAAAAAAACAACTGTAGATGGCCTATACGAAAATAATTTTAATCAAGTTACACCAAACATCGTTGCTTCTCATGTCTTTGTGACGACAGTCGTGACAGGAACTTGAACTTTTATCCGGAATATATGGGCGGAGTTCGTGATCCTCCCTGCGAGCGTTTCCACTAAGACAGTTTAGAGATACGAAAACGGCGTCACAGTAAATAGAATCCTGTAATGTTACAAGATTATTGTTGAACGTTAGTAGTTACTGTAGCGCTGTTAAGCTAGAGATATCTTTACCCACCATCTTTCTTATTAAATATTTTTTAACATCAATTAATGTCAAGAGTCCCCTAAACCCAACGTTGATAATATGAACATCCGATCTAAATACAACGATTAGATAAAGATAAATAGGGTTTTTATAAAATAGCACAAAATAAAAGGTAATACGAGGGCCAAGCTACAATTATTGAGAATAGAAAGATTGATACAAGATTTTAGACTTTTTATTTTAAATATGTTCAAAGTAATTATCCTTTACTATAATGCACTTAACCTATCAAAAAACACTTGACGGCGATGTCAATCTCTTCTTCTGATTGGAACCTTTTCCTCTCAAATGTTTTTTATGCTCAAAAAATAGCCAGAAGTCACACTTCGCCAAATTCGGTGAGTAAGGAGGATGTTCTACAATGTTGATTTTGTTTTCCGATAAATACTGAACAGTTGTCCCTGCTGTATGGGACGACGCGTTCCCATGAGGTAACATGATTCCCTTTCTTGGCACTGTACTGAACACAGTAGATCGACAAACAATTTTCAACATGCCATTTAGCGTTAACCGTCTTCTGATCTTCTAATTTAATTGTGGCCGCCAAACCCATACTTGTAAAAAATACTGAGTACATACCTTTTTTCATTACTCGTTGTTTTTTCACCATCGTAGGGACTTTCTCATCTTCATGTATCCAGATTCGGCATTCTTGGCAAATGGGAACATCAAAAATCCCAAATCTGGTTTCATCGCCAGTTACAATTTTAGAAATAATTTGATGGCCTTCAGTATTCAACGTATCTAAAGTTTGTTCGCAAATTCTATCACGTTCTGCTTTTTGTAAATCTGTCAGATCTGTCCCCAGACAGCACAACACATCTTGTGGATGTCTTATTTAAGTGTGTATTATGTCTGAACGCCTAAAGATATAAAAAAGACATCTTATGGGCGTAGTTTCAAAGACGTCTCTCGGATGTTCATTTATGACATTCATGAGACGTTTTTCAAAAGTCTAAAAACCACATTTTAGACGTTTTATATAACAAATTCGAAAAAATTTGAAACAAGTTTAGCACTCTAGTGTATTTGAGATTGTATTCATGTTTCAAAAGAATATGATGCGACCATTGATAATTTTCAATTTACTTTTTAATAATACAATTTAATAAGTGATTTAATGTTCCCCGTATATTCAACCAATCAGCGTTTACTTTAACACATCACGTACAGTCTATTCCAAAATTAATGTCACCCCGCAATTAAAAGATCCAATAAAAAACATCTTCCCTATAACTGAACACAATTTTTGATTGATGAATAACAATATTGTAATTGTGCTCTAAAATAAATGTCGGTCAAACCTAATGCATTCGTTTCGCAACAGAAGTTATAATGTATCTTCCATCACATCAAGCGACATTAATTTTGGAAGAGACTGTACATCAGCACCATCTGATGTCGTCTTCGAAACTATGCGATAATTTTAATGGCGATCGACTTGGTTTGACTACTTCCATTTGACAGCGTTTGAGTTTAATTGTTTAATTCTGGTTTCAATTTTACAGTTTTAGTTTAACGGGTTTCACTCAGTTTTACTTTCTTTGTAGCTGAAATATAGTGCCAGTGTTTAGATATTTAACTTTTTTATAAGGTGAATAGTTATATCCAGTAATTTTTCATTTGTATTAAAACGTGTTTGTATAGATCATCAACGATTGTCGAAGAACAATAAAGATGTAAATACATATAATGCAATTTTCCCAAACGCCAATTGGGAAAATTGCATTATATGTACTTACATACGCCAAGAAAATAAATACACTTCGGTGTCAAGAATAAAGATGTAGAGGTTGCTATTCAGACATGGCTCAGAACACCGCTGGATCGGAGACATTTGGGAGGTATTAAAAAAAATGATCATGTAAATTCAATCTTATAAAATACATATATACAGTGTGGTCATAATGTTTGGAACCAAGCTTATAACCGCATTATTTTACATTTTTAGGAAAAACGCTCGGACAGGTAAATTTTCTTTTTTAAAACGCCATCTTTCGACATACAATTTTTTTCTATGACGTCATTGGTTTTTAGAGTGATGACGTTATCAACACTTTTTTTAAATGGCAACCATATTATTTCTTAATCGTGTTTGGTAGATTTTTATATCCTCCAAATAGTGATATGAAACAATTATTGGTATGTTGCATCACAATTTTTTTTAATAATATAAATTTAGAAAAAAATAAGAAAATTTTTTTTTGTACAAAATTAAAATTAAATTAAAAAAAATACATCTGAACTTAAATTTATTTATTACAGTTAACATAAATTTTCAAAATGGACCTCACCAACCAACTGACACTGTCCCAGCTGAGTGTAATTGCTTTGCGATCAATAGTAATCTGCGTTATTCGCTCCAGATCAAAACAACAGAAAAAACAACCAACAAACAAAGCGGATCGTAAAAAGCACATGTACTCATGTTACTATGCAAAAAATTTACAAAAACAAAAACACGCACTTTTTTGCGATATTTCTTTAGGACATTCTTTCTTCTTTTTATACAAATTGTGTACAACACTAATATTTTGAAATTGTTTCTATGGCGACAACATTGTTGAATTATTTACTTCTATTTTTGACGTTAAATATTGTTAGACATTGCGTAAAAATTGTTCATTTTCGCTAATATAAAAAATGGCACATTTATCTGAGCGAGAAAGAATCGAAATGTTAATTATGGTTGGGTATGGGGACAGACAAAGAACACATGCAGAAGCATGCGAATTGTTTAACCATGAACATCCTGATAGACCTACAATTGCCAGGTCTCCGGTGACAAAACTAGTTGGAAAGTTTACCGAAACTGGATCCGTAAAAGATCGACCACGGCAAGGTAGACATCAAGTAGGAGAAGATGTGTAATTAAATGCGCTTCTAGAAGCAGAAGAAAGGCATCATGTTTCCACCAGACAACTTGCGTTAGCCAATCAGGTGGCTCACTCATTTGTCGTCAACTTATTTAAAAAAGAACACTATCATCCTTACAAAGTTCAACTTGTACAGGAATTACATGAGGATGACGAAGATCGTCACTGCAGTTCTGCAGACTTAATGTTACGTTATGACCAAAATGCAAATTTCTTGGAAAACATCGTCTTCTCTGATGAAGCTACGTTCTGCCTAAATGGATCCGTTCACTGCCATAATTGCAGATATTGGTCGTAGACCAATCCGCATTGGACTCAAGCGTGTTGGAATGATTGGACGACGCATTTTAGGACCATATTTTTTTGAAGGAAATTTGACTGCTGTACAATATTTAGAATTTTTAAGATTTGAACTGGTTCCAGCGCTCGCTGTTATTTTCTCCAACTACCTTTCCTCACACTCATACGCGTTCAAGCCTTTCTTGAAATCATAGTGAATCATTATCCGAAAGTTCTGTCGCGATAATTCCATTTTTTCGATAACCGAAGCTTATTCTATGGACTATTTCTCAAACACTATTCAACTGAATTGCACAAACTGAACTGCAATTGACAGATAAAATAATGCACCATTAATGAACAACAATTTGTTTCGCACGGGTAACTAGATTTTTCAATTCTCAATAATTGTAGCTTATCCCTCGTAACATGTAATTCCGCCCTTTTGAACATATTCAACCGCCTAGCAAATTCTAGTGCATGCGAGCATTCGAGTGCATCAAGCAATACGAGGACATCTTTTAGGATTAATTTTTTCCATTGGGATGACAAGGCTGAACTTTTTGCGAGTCATTTTCCGTCTGTTCATCCTGGGTATGACGGCGATGATTGTGATGAAGACATTAAGGACGAGGTAGAGAAAACTTTAACAAATCTACCCACACGCATAAGAGAACAAATAGAGAAGGCAACATTAGGCGAAACAAAGTATTTCATTTAGACCTGTAAAAGGACAAGGCTCTTGGTACTGATCTTATTATTTATAATACAATTTCCAAACTCCCCCGTCAAACAATAGATCATATTCTTCTGATCGTCAGTGCCACGCTAAAGCTTGAATATTTTCCGGAAGTCTGGAAATATTCTCATGTAGTCGCCATTCCTACAAGGATCATACATTTACGCAGAATTACCACCTCATTACTCGTATAACTTGTTTGTCAAAAATCGCCGGGGCGGTAATTCTGAAGAAACTGAAGGAAAAGGTGTCCGCATATGATATTTACAATTATACATATTAGTAGAATATGTTGCAAACAGTAAAGGTCCTAATGCAGTGAGGGAACACCTGAGGTAGTTTCCAAAGGAATAGAGAAACGACCATCATATAAGACCTGTCCATTAAATAAATAATGGTTGAAAAACTGAACCGTGTATTGATTAACAGCAATGTAATGTAAAATGGACAACAATTTTATTTGATTCTAAAAGTTAGTAATTATTTATCAATTATTTTCTCTAATATTTTAGACAATAACGGTAAAATATTAGTCTTAAATCATTAAAGCTAGTCGTAGGGTCGGACTTCGTCAAAATCATCACAAGCTGTACAAATTATATTCTAGTGGTATTTACCAGATTAGAAGTAGGTAAACATTTTATTCTACAAGATAAATATTGATAAACTTATTAAAATTCAATGTCAGTAATGCTTCATCTGATTTTTGCAGATTGGTTTCCGGGATGGTCGGATCACGGCTATTACAATCGGCAACCGAACGACGACGGTCTCAGCGAACAAGACTGCGTCGAAGTGCGACGAATCTACTCTCTACCGACTTCCTCTCCAAACTTGGCTCCGGCTTTCATGTGGAACGACAGGGATTGCGCGACGCCGAACTATTTCATATGCGAACGTCTTCGAAACGACGGTAAGACTATAAATTCTAACTGGTTAGGTCTGCTTACTGCAAACCCGACGCAGTGGGTTACAATCAGAGCTTCGCTTAATTAAGCCGCACAAATGCGTCTCTCGCGAAATTATCGGATCCGAATTGAATAACTCGGTGCAGCGCGTAATCAGAATGCGCAAGCCGTATGGAACGCGTGTACTCGTATCAATTATAATAATCGGAATTATTAACTGAATAAGTGCATTGGAACAAAGCGTATGTAAATCATAGTAATATTATTGTTACGGACAGGCTGGTCAGTCGAATTAAATTTGATATTCAGGCAACGTTGCAATTGATAATTCTGATTTTATCAGATCCGAGAGAACTAAAAATTTAACTAACAACCATGAATAAATCACAGAACAACAAATTTTCATTTTTTTTCAATAGTGGAAATATCCTGATGAAATCTTTCCCCATGCTCGTCACTAACATCGCCAAGATTTGGGGGAAAGAAGTTCAGGTGCGAATGTAAGAAATGTATTTTAAGACCCATATTACAGCCCAATGCATGGTAACTAAAAAGTTCACTAACAATTTCCTCGTAATCTTCACATTTTTTATTTGTGTGTCTAAGAATATCTGAGCGTTTTGCTATGCTGCGATTTGAAGATGGCGCTGAATCTAAGTTGTATTGTGCGTTATTGCTAAAGCGGGTGTAACAAGCAGACACCCAACTGTCCCTCGCCGATTTTGATAAAATTTGGCAGGAATGTAGAACATCGAAAAATATTTGACACGTATTTTTTTTTAGGGCCCCGTTTTTGGTTTTAGGGGGTGTAACGGGGGCTCAAAGTTACTCTCAAAAAAACATTTTTTTTTATATTTCATAAACGAGAAGAGATATCGAGATGTGGTAAAGACTAGATCGTTCCTTGCTGCGGGCTCTACATTTTAGGTAGAAAATAGAACAGTGGCGTACATTTGGTTCCAGGGGCTTTTGATTACATGCACTTTTTATAGTAGTCTCTATATCGGATGGCACAAAGCTTTTGGTAACTCGCATCCTTCTTCAATTTGCGCAAAATCGCGATCGTAAGGTAAGTATGAGTGACTGCTAACTAAGAATTTCCGGTCAATTTGCTCAAACACACCTGCAGTGACAAGACGAATAAGCAAAAAGAGTAACATGCGTTTTTTGTTTTGTTCGATACAGTTATCAGACCATATGATCAGGTTTTTCTTTACTGTAATATCTTGCATGGTCACAACTTTAAGCAGTGTGGAAGCAACTTCATTACCGCCTCTACCTGTTATGGCTTCATTCCACAGACCCATGATTGCATTACCAGTATCGGATATGTGTAGCAGGCTATTTGTCGGCTATAAAACATGTCGTTATGAGTTAGTGTAGGTACAAACAAGACCTGTTCTAAATCAATGGATAATGTTGTGGCGTCACTGTTTGGCCTTTGGAATTTTGTTATATTATATTTTATCTTCACGCATTTCAGCCCTAACCCGTTCTGCTTTATGCTGATGTAACTCCAGATCCAGTAGAGTTTTTCTGAAAATATCTTCTTGGCTTTCTGTCCTTTAAAACACTTCCTATATTTCTCTTTCGTCTTTATCTAACACCATGATCATCATTATTAGCCATTATGTTGATTACTATTTCTTTTCTACGCATAAGAATTCTCAAATGACATCCCAGAATGACACTTACAAGCAAAGGCACCCAACTGTCCCTCGCCGATTTTGATAAAATTTGGCAGGAATATAGAACATCGAAAAATATTTGACACGTATTTTTTTTAGGGCCCCGTTTTTGGTTTTAGGGGTGTAAGGGGGCTCAAAGTTACCCTCAAAAACACATTTTTTTAAATATTTCAGAAACGAGAAGAGATATCGGGATGTGGTAAAGACTAGATCGTTCCTTGCTGCGGGCTCTACATTTTAGGTAGAATATAGAACAGTGGTACGCCACTGTTCTATATTCTAGCGACAACGATAAATAAAGAAATGTATTTTGAGATCAGCTTGGCAATAATTTTTGCATTTTTTTGCCAAGGCATTATGCAAGTTTTTAACGTCTAGATAAATAAGCGTTGGCGACATTTTTGAATGGTGGTACTCTTTCTATTGTATCAGATTACATGTTTATTCTAATATATAATAATGATTATGATAATGAATTTGATGAAGCATTAAATTGAATTTCAAAAATATAAGAAGGGATAGTGTTCGGTAAGCATATATAAAAATGACGCTAAATTCTCTATAATGAACATTTAGAAAAAATTCCAAAAACAGGTAACTTTTATTTTTTCATGTAGTTTAAAGATAAAAATAGAAAAGATCAATTCATAATATACAGGAGCAGGGGCAAGAAAAAATTCTATTTTTTGACCCCCTAACGAGCCCATCGGTACGCCACTGTTCTATTTTCTACCTAAAATGTAGAGCGCGCAGCAAGGAATGATCTAGTCTTTACCACATCTCGATATCTCTTCTTGTTTCTGAAATATTAAAAAAAATGTGTTTTTGAGGGTAACTTTGAGCCCCCGTTACACCCCCTAAAACCAAAAACGGGGCCCTAAAAAAAATACGTGTCAAATATTTTTCGATGTTCTATATTCCTGCCAAATTTTATCAAAATCGGCGAGGGACAGTTGGGTGCCTTTGCTTGTAAGTGTCATTCTGGGATGTCATTTGAGAATTCTTATGCGTAGAAAAGAAATAGTAATCAACATAATGGCTAATAATGATGATAATGGTGTTAGATAAAGACGAAAGAGAAATATAGGAAGTGTTTTAAAGGACAGAAAGCGAAGAAGATATTTTCAGAAAAACTCTACTGGATCTGGAGTTACATCAGCATAAAGCAGAACGGGTTAGGGCTGAAATGCGTGAAGATAAAATATAATATAACAAAATTCCAAAGGCCAAACAGTGACGCCACAACATTATCCATTGATTTAGAACAGGTCTTGTTTATACCTGCACTAACTCATAGCGACATGTTTTATAGCCGACAAATAGCCTGCTACACATATCCGATACTGGTAATGCAATTATGGGTCTGTGGAATGAAGCCATAACAGAGGCGGTAATGAACTTGCTTCCGCACTGCTTAAAGTTGTGACCATGCAAGATATTACAGTAAGGAAAAACCTGATCATATGGTCTGATAACTGTATCGGACAAAACAAAAAACGCATGTTACTCTTTTTGCTTATTCGTCTTGTTTTCTTAGTTAGCAATCACTCATACTTACCTTACGACCGCGATTTTGCGCAAATTGAAGAAGGATGCGAGTTACCAAAAGCTTTGTGCCATCCGATATAGAGACTACTATAAAAAGTGCATGTCATCAACAGCCCCTGGAACCAAATGTTTTCAAAGATTTTAACAATGCCAGTGATTCAATGTTAAACACTAGTAAACTTAGTATCTCTTCAGTATGTTGGTTACGTATTGTAAAAGACAATCCGACAAAATTATACACAAAAACAACTTTCAATGAACTGGACGACTGGCAAATTTGTAATGTATTGAAAAAGGGGGCCACTATTACTCAAATCAAGGATATCGATATGCCTCAGTTAGAGTGCCGAAGCAGAATTTCCAAGGAAAAGATCAAAAATTTAGAAGACATGATGGACTATATACCACTGAAGCATTTGGTCCTTCTGCAAAAAAGAAGCTGGTGACAGCAACAAATAAATGAAAGAAATATGAGTAGCTAGACCCTTTTAAGGTGAGAATAATTTGGCCTTATGCCCCTTCTTAGAAAATTAATGTTTATTTTTTAATATTGTGACTTTAATACAATATTTCTTTAGTTTAAACTACACAAAATACATTGTACAATGTAATGGAGTTCAAATAAAACTAAATTGAAGCGATGAATTTGGTACTATAATTCCTGAACTTTTTTGTTCGTTTTTCGCAAAAGTACACAATTGGGACTTAGATCCTTTAGGAGTTATACTCTTCAATTAGAGTTTTTTTGTTCTCCCACTCTTGAAGATTTGTCAAAGTCATTTGCTATTACTCTCCTCGTTCTTGTAGGATTAGTATAACATTTGCAGTGGGACATCGAACCTTTAAAGAAACTGGAACCAGCTGAACTGTAGATTGCTTCATCACAACAAACATCCAAAATACCTAAGGGTCACATTGAATCTAATGCTGTCCTACAAGCAACATTTGGAGAATATATCTGAGAAGATACGTACTAGAAACAACATCCTACATAAACGAAGCGCGTCTATATTGGCTGCCCATAGTGAACCACATCCGGCCTTCTGCTGCTCTTTGTCGAGAATTTAAACAAAGACTAGATAATCCTGATCTCCCTATTCGTTAACATACAATCGTCCTTGAAAGAAATAGGCTTCGATCTAGGGAACCATCCATAAAAACTGCCTCGCAACTGCTTACATCGCAGTTCAACTTGATTGATTCAAGGGAACGCGACTACACAGAGACATAACTTCCACGTTGCCAAAATCTGCACTGTATAGGAACGAAACCCTTCGCTATTACGATTAATAATAATAGTAACATTTGCTTATTTGTCGAGCAAAAATGTTAAAAATAAATTTATAAATCCAAAATAATAATAATAATTTGTGTAATCGTTATTTTGCAAGTTATCTATTCCATCGTGATAAACTGAAGAAGCTGTCGCAAGAGCAGGTTTAACTTCTTCAGTGCATTCCATTTTACTAATGTACTCTCTTAAGTTTTGGAGGAAACTAGGTGAAATGTAGTAAGTAAGTAATGTGAACTAATAAGGTCTTCTGTGGGATGTTAACTATAAATAAGCATCCAAACGCAGTACCAAAAGTAGTTCGTTCCTAAAATTCCGGAGCAGTAATACTAATCCCAAAATATTCTACCATGTCCAATAAAACACATGGTAATAAGCGGTTATTAAATCGTAAACAATTTCAAACGACTTTCATTTTGTAGGCCTCCATAATGATGTCATATAGCTGACTATAATATTATACATAAAGATAAAATCTACTATAACTGACTGCATTACGTGCGTGCCTATCTAAAATGCTTGAGACACAGATCTATGATAGTATGAGAACCGTCTCAAATATGCTAACAACAACGAAAGCATACCTCATTGACATTTCCTTCATCATCCACGATATATAAATTCCTGCTCCCTCAAGTTTCTCTTTCAACTTATTCTAGGCTTATATTCAAATTCGCACAGCATAACACAAGCATGCCAGCTATTTATAACGGCGAATAACTAAATTAACTACCATTCTCACAACTTCAACCACCCGCTTGCGAAACTCACGTTCTACAGTACCTGGTAATTGAATTAGACTCACCCTATAAAATTAATATTTTTATGAAGTGCAGCCAAAAATGAAGAGAAATTTGCAAGAAACAATTTTATTTAGAAATATAACATTAAAATGAAACATATTTACATAAAAATAAAATAAACTCTTTAATATTTTGTTGTGCCCCCTTTCGCTTTTATCACCGCCTTAATTCTGTTTGGCATGCTATCAATGCATCGCGTTATCATCTCATGAATTTTCGGATTATTCCTCCAAACATCATCAATATTTTGCTTTAGCATGGCCACGGTAGTATTATTTCTTGTATAAACAATACGTTTTAAAGTACTCCAGACGTTCTCTATAGGGTTCATATCGGGTGAATTACCAGGCCACGGCAACAATGGTACGTTATTTATCCCGAAGACATTTTTTATTGATCGAGCACGATGACACGGTGCGCCATCATGCATAAACGTATACGGGCCTTTATCGTTATCCAGAGACTCAATATACGGAATCAAAACTCCTTCAATGACAGTTTTGTATTGCACCTGATCCATAGTGCCCGTCACAAAAAATAGTGGTCCAGCGCCTTCGTATGTGATGCAAGACCAAATCATCACTGCTGGTGGATGTTTTATGGTTCTGGCTATGGTATCTTCATGATACCGTTCTCCTGGTCTTCTTCGCACGCTACGAACACTTTCTGTGAGCGCTTCTAAGCGTGATTCGTCACTGAATATTATCTGCATGGAAAAATTATAAAAACAATTATCAGCAACACTAATTTAATACAAAAATAATCGTGACTTACCCTTCTCCAGTCTTCAACAGTAAAGTTTCTATGTAATTTAGCCCACTCAAGCCGTGCTTTTTGCATTTTTGGCGTCAACCTCGGTTTTTTTGCTGGACGTCTGCATTTGATATTCGCCGCGTATAACCTAGACCGAACTGTTCTTTCGGATATGTGAATACCCATGGGCCTCAGTATTTTTGTAACTCGGAAGCTGTTGCTTTTCTATTCTCCAAAGCAGTTTTTACAATCAGACGATCTTGCCTTTCACTTGTTTTTTTGCCACGACAGAACTTACGCCTCGACGTCGATGGTATACCTGCTTTAACTGATTGCGCGAGTCTATTCACTGTTTTCTGAGACACTTTCGTCATTCTAGCAATCTGACGTTGAGAGTAAATGCCAGTTTTAAGCAGTGTTTCTATTTTAATCTTCATGTCATGTGAAATGTCCGAACGTTTCCCCATTTTTCGCTAATTGGATAATTAGCGTAGTTAAAATATCCAAATAATTAAAACAAAATAAAAAAAATATTTGAAACACAACCTTTCACAGTTAATTCTGACCGTAAACTGAATAGGAGTTTCGTCATTGCAAACGCAGGTAATATTGAGGCCTGGTGAGGGGTAGTTATTCTAAGAAAGGGATTAAAGTATTTCAATGTAAATTTGGTCTTAATGGGGTCATTAATAACCAACTATTATGTTGCAGATATTATTTCATTGAAAACTTTGTCCTAAGTATTTATTATTTCTAAATTTTAAATAATATAATGTGAATATCATAGTGAGTCTAATTCAATTACCAGGTACTGTATAATTATAGAATACATAGATCCAATAGAAAGTCGTTTAAATTTTAAACTGCAGCTATCAAGTCAACGTTTTAGTTTCTTTACGTAAACTGTATTTTAAAAAGCTGTGCATTTTAACGAATTCAAACAGCAGAGGACATTCTAAAATGTTCCTAGATTATGCAAACGATTGCGCAAACCCACGAGAAATGTAAAGCGAGCGCGTCACTTTCAAAATGAGCCTAATATCAAACGCGAAGGAAGTTAACTTCTATCTCTGTTTAAAGTGTAGGAATTCAAGAGTAAACGCTTGATAGCTACTAATGTCCCCTGACGGATATCACATAGTCTTGGTTGCTAAATTTGCATAGCAATTTTTAAACAATGTAAATTTTTCCCATTACATAAGGTAGACAGTCAATATACCACCATTTTAAATTCTTGCTTTCTTTACTTGGATAGAATGAGATAATTGTAATTTTAATCCTCCCAGTTTAAAAATGTTAAAATTTAGGTGAATTAAAAATACAATTAGGTGTAAAAGAATCTGGTGTTTGTATATCTCTGATAAAGGCAAAGCAGAGTTTGCCTTTTTAGTTGTATAGCAGTTGTGTTGGTGGGGTAATATATTAATGAATATAAAATTATAGAACTTACACAATAAATACAGAGTGTGGCATTTTGCTGAGATCGCCTGACTTCGTTATCCATTTTGTCTAAAAATTGTCTGAGTAAACTGAAATGCTCTATCGAACCTTGTTAATACGTCACTGAGTGGAGACATTGACCACAGCATAAAAAAGGCAGATTCTTCATTTATCTAAAGTAAATAAAAAATAATACATTAATTCATGTTATAATAGTGAAAAGTGCAAACCATAAAAACAAATAAGCTTGGGGCTAGTAAAATCAATAAATTGTACTTAACAAAATAGTGATTTTTTCTTAGTATTTTATTATTATTATACCATTGGTGTTTGTCTACATAACGGGTGTCACACATGAAATGAGAAAAAGCTATTTTGTAATTTTAAGTTAGTTTAATTAATATATTGAAAATTATACAAACCTATATTGAATTACATAAAAGAATAAACTAATTTCAACTATTACAGTACTGCGAACGGACCACATTCTTGTATAGATCGCAACATTGGCCGAACCTTTGCCATCATTATTCGGACAACAGTCATGTCTATTGATTTTATTTTTTTTATTACGTCGTTTTAATTGATTTGGATTTTTAGCTTCCCAACCATTATCATATACCGCCCAAGACCATATAGCACAAAAGTCTTCAATAGGACACGCTTTAGGGACGTTGGGTGGATTACAATCCTCAGCCGCGTATCTTGTGTTATTGGCTTGAAACCATTCAACAATTGCTTTCGCATAAGGAACGAGCAAGGTCGGGCCAAAAGACGTATTCGTCATTGGTATGATATTTTTCTATAAATTTTAATAATTTGGGCATACACTCTTGTTTGTACACTTGTGAAGTTGTGGCTACTGCACGCGAGTTTCGAATAACAACATCAGAAATTCCTTTAGAAGAAATAGCCAACTTAACTAAGACTTTTTGAGGTAACTTTTCTTTGGCTTTATAGCGTACATAAGGTGAAACTGTATTTTTATCATTTGTAAAATATCCAGAATTTCCAGGCATGTTATCATTACGTAGGGTAAAATACTTTTCATCGTCCATGATGATGATCACATTTGGTGTGATGATCTCGCGCCTTAGTTTTCTGCAACGAGGAAGGATCTTCTGTAATTGCTTATCCGTATATTTTGGAGCAGACTCGCGTTTTTAATGTTTTATATTCATTTTTAATAAATTACGGCGTACAGTTTCATGAGATACCTTGAACTTGATTGCTAACTTCCTAAAAGATACCTGCACGGTTTATCACGTGTTTTTTTTATTTTTTCAAGTCTACTGGACTCATTTTGTTTTTTCCATGACCCCTAGCGGTAGTAAATAATTCATGGTTTGGTTCACAAACACATAAGTGTCTATATATTGTAGAAACAGCAAATCCTTCAGCGCGAAAATGATTAACAATAAATTTTTTACTCTTTTGTCCGAAAAGCAATTTTATTCTTTCAAAAAGTTGTTTGTTTTAACCCATTTTCTTTTAAATACTAGGAATCTATCGACTTGCGTGTGCTGCTGATACATTAAAGAAACACTTTGACAACTACAGTCAATTGTTTAGCTTACGCAGACTTCTGCAGGTGCTGCTTACTTAATTCTCATTTCATGTGTGACACCCGTTATGTATATAGAGGGTATAGCAATAGTGCAATATTCTTCCATATCTCCATTTTTATGCAAACTACAGCAAATATTTAAATACAAAAAGTTGTTTAGTTTTACGAAATTTCGTCAAATTATTCTACGACATACAGGGTGTTTAGTTTGCCCGTAACCATCAGTATCTTTACATTTTTAAATGGAACACCCTATATACGACCACATTTTTCAATTGCCTGAGGAATTTTAAGGCAACTTTATACAGGATCATACTCAATTATTTTCATTAGTTTACAGGATATTGGCATTTATTTGAAAAGTTTGACATTTTGCTCTCTTCAGAAAAATGCCATTATTACGGTAACGGAAAAATGTAACATTATGAAACTTATAATGAGAAGCATCTCCTATGATGACAATAAACAGATGTAGACTTCTCATTTCTGTGTGTTGTTATGTAAGCGTGTTGAATTTGAAATTTGAACTTTCTTTACTATTTGTTGCTGTGCTGACATTTTTGTAAATCTACGTGCGTTTTAAATTTGTATTTAGATTTAAAATATTAAGGTACGTTAACGTAATTGATATAAGGTGACATCCAGAACCTTTAGTCTTTGAAAGACTTCTGGATGGACTTAAAGCAACTGGACAAATGTAGAATATTAACGTACCAAACCAGTTAACACAAATTTCAAGACGTCTCAACTTTTACCGGTGGATGTTAAATAAAGAACCGAAAGAACCACGATTTCATTATTTTATTTTATTCACGCTCGAAGCGACTTTCTATAAAAGCGGGCACGTTAATAGACATATTTTTTTTATATTATGACCGCGAAAATCTTCATTTTACTTATAACCGTGGATTACCAACATCGTTGGTCTTTGAATGTATGGAGAGGAATAACAGGCGGTTACCTTGGTCCATATTTCTTTAATGGTACAGCCAGCGGGGAAAATGATCTAGTGTTCCAAAAGAATGAATTCGAAGATCGTCTAGACACCCTTCCTCTTAATATGATAAGGAATTTGTGGTTGCAACAAGATGGGGCACCGTGCCATTTCTCTAGGAATGTCCGAAATCATCTAAATAATGGACTTGGTGATAAATGGATTGAATGGATTAAATTTTCATCGATAAGCCACTCTGTTGTCCATAATTAAACAAAAAAACATTGAAACTAAAGCGGTCTTGGTGATTATGTTCCCTAATAACATGTGCCCAGTAGTGAATATTTTGGCGATTTGTAATTCCTGGCCTGCTGAATTTCGATTCATCAGTCCACATAATCTGATGAAGAAATCCCGGATCTTCGGTCATTTCCAAAATCATAAGCAAAAGTTGGCACGTCTTGCCTCATCACCAAGACGTAATCCGTGAACATTTATCTCACAAAAAGGATGCATTCCATGTTTTTTTTAATATTCCGTGGATTGATGTTTCTGAAATACCCAAATCCAGCGCTGCTGTCGAAATTGAACTCCGCGGATAAGCTTGAAAAAACGCCAACACATTCACCACGTTTTCTTCATTATCAGTTTAGCTTTAGGTTATTTTGAGTTGCCCTTACGTTTCCAGTTGCTATAAAGCGAGTTTCGATTCTTGCAAATTTTCCGGGAGTCATTGTTGGTAGGTCCGGATATCGTTCATTAAATAGTCTAGTTCGTCGAACAATTCGTCCACATTCACCGCGGTGTAAAACAAATTTAACAAATCATTATTAGAATATTCTTCAACATTCTCCATTATAAACTGTACTGTACTGTAAGTAGATACCTCATGGATCTGTACGATGATACTGCTTTGACATTAAATCAACATTGTTTCAATTCTTGTCAAAATCAAGGCTTACTAGGTAGAACTTTTGGAGTTCGATCACCTTTTAATAAAAAATATGGATTAACAAGGAAACCACTGGAAATAGGTATAAGGAATGTTGGCAAATCGATGCAGAATCAAATTCTGCATCCGACCGTCCAATAAAATACAGGGTGTCCCATTTGAAAAAACGAACTTTTTCAACTTTTAAAATGATGTAATTGGTCATTAAATTTTGGATACCCTGTATGCTATAAATCAGTTGTCAATATGGCATATGAAAGTATCATTCATGTGCTTCCGCCTACCCCAGAAGGGCTTTCCACCAATCGAAATTGGTTAAAGGGCGCAATGCTCAAAACAGGGCTACATATGTCAAAATTTTCAAAAAAATCAAGATATCTAAGAAAAAACTGAAAATAGGTATAGGGAAACCTGATGAAACCCACTATGAAATTTTCTCATGAATCCAAAAATGAAATAATATACCGGGTGTTCTATTTAAAATAACGAAGTAAATGGCGACTTCCGGTATAAACTAGTAGTGCGACAGCAAGGCTATCACAGAGCGTCTGTTGCATTTGCTGTTCCGCAGAGTACTTTGGAACGTTATGTGAAGAAGCAACGAGATAACCGAAGTAACGTTATTTCAAAAAGCTTGGGTAGCAAAAAGCCAGTGTTTAGTATCCATCAAGAAAGAGAACTTGTCAATTACCTAAAAGAATTTGAAGCGCGATTTTCAATTAGCCAATTTAACTGGATATGAACACCCCTTCAACAAACACGATAAAATAGCTGAAAAAGGGTGGATAAAGAGATTTTTAAACAAGAAGGACTTGTTTATAAGAAAACCAGAGGCAACGCCGGGTGCACGTGCTATGAGTTTTAACAAAGTGGCTGTTTCACAATTCTTCATATTGTTAAACTAAAGTGTTGATAAGTATAAACTTACAGCAGACAAGATCTACAATGTAGATGAAACCGGCATTACGATAAATCCAAAAGGATCTTCAAAAATTATAGCGGCCAAAGGAAAACGACAGGTTGGTGCCCTTACCTCAGCCGAACGGGGTGAAACCATCACTGCGGAAATTTGCTTTTCAGCTTCTGGTAAATACATGCCCCCTATGCTAATATTCCCGCGCAAACGCCTGCAGCAGATTTATTTAGATGGTTTGGTTCCAGGTGGATGTGTTTAATTAAGTGACAGTGGGTGGATAGATATGGACTTGTTTTTGGCTTGGTTTAAGAAGTTTGAAGAATATTCCAGGAGTTCAAAAGATTCAGCGGTTTTACTGTTGTTAGCGCACATCAAAAACTTAGAAGTGATACATTATGCTAGAGATAATGGGGTGATACTCGTATGCTTTCCACCCCATTGCACCCACCGTCTCCAGGCACTGGACGTCGCATTCATGAAACCTCTAAGTGTATATTATGAGGTTGAAGTTACAAAACGGCTTAGAACAAATCCTGGTCGTGTGGCAACAATTCACCAAATTACATCTTTATTCAGTGCTGGCTACTTAAGAGCAGCTTACTGCCATAAATGGGTTTAAAAAAACTGGGGTGTGGCCTGTGAACATTGATATTTTCTCTGACTCAGATTACTTGCCTTCAGCTACAACTGATATAGTAGCAACAGAACCTACTAATACGCCTCCTGACCCAAAAAAACTTGAACCTAAACCAAATATCCCACAACCTGGAACCTCAAAGGAGAACGACAGCAATTTTCATTTGGCAAGCCCCAATGCTGTCTTGCCCATCCCCCAAGCTAAGCAAATCAAGAAAAGAATCATAAGATAAAGGGGAAAAACAGCTATATTAACATCCTCTCCCTACAAGACAGAGTTAGAAATAGAATAGAAACCCAAACGAAGCAATCAAAACCACCTAACTTAAACAAAGCTAAAAAACAAAAATCTGATTCGGAAAGTGATAGTGACACTGAGTGTTTGTACTGCGCAGATTTGTCTTCAACTTCAATGGAGGGATGGATTCGTTGTTCCAGATGCCTAAAATGGGCACATAATTCATGTGCAAGTGCAGACGTTGAGGATGACGAAGCATTATTTATTTGTGAGCGCTGCCACTAATTTTTTTCCACCTTGACTACACTACCCCATTTTGCCCGATGGGGCGGGCAAAACGGGATAAGCAACATATTTTCATTTTCTGTTCATTTCATATGTCATGTATACGTTTTAGTTAGTGATAACATTATTAATAAATAGTTAAAACTGTAATGAAAGTTTCATTTAATGTTCAATATTGTAGACCTCCAATTTTTCTTTCCGGGCCGCTCCAAACCTTGAGTACCCCGTTTTGCCCGACTCTCCCCTTACATCTGCTTCAAACGCTACAAGCACTTAAATTCATTCTAAACGAATATAGAAATTTCAGACGCGAATATATTTGTAGAAAGTAGACACTAACACAGAACTTCTAGATTTAATTTTGCAATGTTTAAAATGATTACCATATTAAGTTATGTCATAAATTTACGTTTGCTTTGTCTTCGCAATTAATACTGCTTTGAGCAGTTTTAAAGGAAAATTTCGAGTGCGTTCTCTTGAAATGGTAGCGAAAATTTATGCCTGTTCGAGACAAGGGTAGGCGGACGACGATGACAAGTGTTGTTAACGAAGCGCTTGTTAGAATTTGTTTTATTAACTAATCTTACAAATGGCGTTGGAGAAACAAACGCTACTTGCCGAATTTCTAGTAGCTGTGGAAGTAACTTTGGAAAATTAATATTGATCCTACTAATTTTATTTGGAATAATAATGAACTAGTGTTTGGGAACTGAATTTTCTTGCAATGTAAAGTATGGAATGAAACTTATGTTTCTGTAGAGTTTCTAAATGTTTGTTTTATATTGTAGTTACGTTTAATATTAATGAATAACAACTGATTTTTAGCTGTACTTAACTTTAATTTAAAAAGAAAAAAAAACCTTAGTAGGATATTTGTGCTTGTTTAGCGAAACAAGGAAATTGAAAATGTTTAAAGCTAAGTCTTAGTTCAGATTCTGCATTTACCCTGCTTCTATATTTATCCTTCAAGTAAGTGTATGTTGAAGTTACTACCTCAAATAGGTATTATATACAAAAACGTAGTAAAGCTTTAATAGTTATTATAGCTCTTAAAACTAGTTGAAAAGAAACTTGTATTGGATGCAAATGGTAACAAATAACTCCCCGCAAATTATGAGCTCATTTCCCAGTGCAGCAGCAACAAATATTAACCGCAATAAAATAATTAAAAACAAACACCTCAGCTAGCAAAATCTAATCTGATTTTCGATCCAAGTTTGATGGAAGAGATTACTATTATTTACAATGAAGGATTTTGCAGTGAATACCAAGTGGGCATTGCTAATGGTCTTCTACCTGATATGTAATGACACTCCGTAATTCGCTAGATAAAGTGGGCAACACATCATCCCAATGGTCGTAAAATGATTATATTATAATATACTAACACAGATTCTATAATAAGTAAGATATAATCCCTTCAACAACTATAATTAAAATGGTGGGGAAGACCGGGGTGGGCAAGGGTACGATATAAATATGAAAATAAAGTGACAAATGCAATAGTAATATTTTGTTGTGACCGGACGTTGTTGAATTTGACTAACTATGGAAACCCATTTAGTGCTAAGTATTCACGGAAAAAATTTGTTAGTAGTGGAGAAATTTACGTTTTCTCGGCAGAAAATTTTAAAAAGTGGGGAAATTTTTTGGCGCTCACTAAAAAATCTACCAAATCTTTACACTTGGTATTGAAAACCTTGTAGCCACAAGTCAGGTAAGTAAATTAAACAGGAAAATTATATCCAGTAGATGTAAACGTAAGGCACAAAAACATTTCCGAAAAACCTTCAAAAATCATTCGATGTGAACTCGAAAAGAACCTACCTGAGACGATTACCGCAATGGATGTAACCAACAATACGAAAACATTTCAACCAAGAATTTATTTATGTATTGAAAATGAGTGATATTTGAATCATTAGTTTCGTTATTTTCATTTGTATTAAGTTTATGATGAAAATTTGTATGTAATTTTTTTTTTTTTATTGGAGGTGGGTGCTTAGTTGCAGTGACTCCGTAAACTGTATCGCTTGTCTGGCTATCACTGCAACTCTCGCGGTGTAGTTTTTGTGTGTGTATGATGTGTTCAATTGGCTTTGTGACAGCATCATATCGCCTTTTATGATGCCGCGCTGTTAATCACTTTGCTCCCAACAGCGAATGGCAAGTCGATCCGGGATTAAACTCTCTGAAAAAATATCACCGTCCCTCCAGAGAATTGAACCCCGGCACCTATCGTCCTCTCACAACAATAGTCAGCCGCCTAACCACTGCAGCCATCGACCCGGTAAAACATGTATTAGTGAATTTTTGTTTTGTTTCCAATAAATATGAAGCAACGCCTAATGCACCACTGCCTACTTTTCAAAAATAAAGTAGACAAAATTAATATCCAAAATTAGTGTCATCATGTCAAAGGTACCTTGATCTAAGCAATTTGTTTTGTACATAATCCCCAATTAAAACATTAAATTGACTTTTACAAAAAAAAACTATAAGAGATAGCTATAGGGAACCTTAATAACATTTAAAAGAGAAATAAAATTAAAATCAAATGACGGTGTTAGATACAGGATGTTCCATTTAAAATAAGCAAGTTATTGAGCATTAATGGTACCCACAGTTAGAGGTAAGACTTTAATCACCCTGTATAATTTTTAGAAAACATCTTTATTTTAGCATTAGATGTAATGGTTGTGCTAACGAAATAATACAACTTGAAACACGTAACTTTAATACGTACGCCAGGTAGTTGTTCTAAATATTGATCTGACATGCATTTCATGGGACCGCAACCCTTTTTTGGCATTTCCGAAAGCCAGTTCAAGAAGGAAGTTCTAGAATGGGAAACAAAAGAAATGGCCTCTCTTTGGAAGAAAACACCCGGTCAAACATAAGCGCAGAAATTTACTAACTCCTCGCTAAACAGTTATAAAAACTACTTAATCTCAGCAAGTCAGAGTTAAGGACTCTCACGGGCCTTCTGACTGGACACTGCCCTCTAAGGTACCACCTTGATAAGATGGGCAAAATTGATCAAAACATGTATCGTTTCTGCGAACTGGAAAATGAAACATTCGAACACACAGTATCATCAGCATCTAGGACAGATCAAAGCCTTGGCACCCAAACTAGTTCTGAGGTTCGTCAAGAACATTGGAATCACAATAGATCAATAGTTCGCAGCGAGGAGCGGTGCTTGGAATCTAAACCAGCCACCTGCAATACAATACAATACAATAGCCAATGCCAAGGAAATTTTAAGGACCTTTTTATTACTATTTTTTTCGAGTTTGGACAGTTCTGAGATATTCTGTTGCGGTCAAAATTAAGAAATGGCGTATTATTGTCCTGTCCACTTTACCCAAGCAACATATCGGAAAATACAGCAAACACTTCTCTTAAATGAAATTTCAATTTATGCCTGTAAGGGTGTGGGGACAAAAAATCCGCATATTTTGATCTTAGATTACTAAATCAGCACCATGTCGACTGGCCTGACGAACTTTGGTCTTCACACACTTCATCATATTACAGTATACTGTAGGTGGGATCTGCCGCAACTTCTGTCACATTCTTGTTTTTAGTTCTTCTGTTGAAGAAGCTTCCTAACCGCAACTGTAGATCTCTCGCTTTAACTGTCTCCAAAACCGTTCAATAGGTTTAAGTTGAGGCACATTAGGAACATTTCGAGACTTTGCTCGTTATATGCTGCTGTAACATTACCAGCGTAATGAGCTGTAGCCATGTCAGGCTAGAATATAAACTGACCACCTGAATGCTTTTCATTTATAAATCGTTTTAAACAAGACCAGACGCAATATTTTTCATAAATTTGCGCATTAACAGAATTTCCAGAGGGACAAATGTAAGGTGATGAATGTCTCCTTGAAGAAATTGCAATCCAGACCAATACTTTTGATACAATTTTTTTTGGCGCTTAAATTACACTTGGGGATCAATGTCGCTATTCTTTTTTTTTAATGTGGTGGGTGCTTAGTGGCAGTGACTCCGTAAGCTGTATCGCTTGTCTGGCTATCACTGCAACTCTCGCGGTGTAGTTTTTGTGTGTGTATGATGTGTTCAATTGGCTTTGTGACAGCATCATATCGCCTTTTATGATGCCGCGCTGTTAATCACTTTGCTCCCAACAGCGAATGGCAAGTCGATCCGGGATTAAACTCTCTGAAAAAATGTCACCGTCCCTCCAGAGAATTGAACCCCGGCACCTATCGTCCTCTCACAACAATAGTCAGCCGCCTAACCACTGCGGCCATCGACCCGGTAAAACATGTATTAGTGAATTTTTGTTTTGTTTCCAATAAATATGAAGCAACGCCTAATGCACCACTGCCTACTTTTCAAAAATAAAGTAGACAAAATTAATATCCGAAATTAGTGTCATCATGTCAAAGGTACCTTGATCTAAGCAATTTGTTTTGTACATAATCCCCAATTAAAACATTAAATTGACTTTTACAAAAAAAAACTATAAGAGATAGCTATAGGGAACCTTAATAACATTTAAAAGAGAAATAAAATTAAAATCAAATGACGGTGTTAGATACAGGATGTTCCATTTAAAATAAGCAAGTTATTGAGCATTAATGGTACCCACAGTTAGAGGTAAGATTTTAATCACCCTGTATAATTTTTAGAAAACATCTTTATTTTAGCATTAGATGTAATGGTTGTGCTAACGAAATAATACAACTTGAAACACGTAACTTTAATACGTACGCCAGGTAGTCGTTCTAAATATTGATCTACATTTTCAAAGATTGTTAAATATCACAGAAAATATTGAACTTAGGTATAGGGAATATAATAGTAACTTGCCCTTATTTAGTCTGCGTCACCGAAATATCCAATAATATACATGGTGTTCCATTTAAATTTTGATAACTTTGATGTGTAACTTTTGAAACTCTCGGTATATTTCAAAATAATTTTAGAACATGCTCCTAATGGACCTACACATGCTCCAATAAAATGATTTTAAATATGTGTTATCGTTTTTTGTATATCAACCGAGGCGAATGTGGTGCCCCACCCTGTATATGTCAGTCACCAATGTTTGCGCTCAATTTACATAGACTTTTACAGGTAGAAAAAGCTCTTGCACTCAACTTACCACTGTAATAATGGTATAACATGACCGTGCGCTCAATTTACGTCCGCCGAGCATACTTTGTATAAGGACATATTCACGGGCACATGATGACGTCTAGTCCAACCTACATACCTCACTACCAGATATAACTGATAGCAATAAAACTGAAAGGTAGCATATTTATACCGAAGTTTTTAGAATGGTGACTGATATTTGATTGCGGCTGAAATTAGAATCATTTCCCTTGTATCATTTGAAACATTGTTGCCTTTGTTTATACAAGGTGAGTTTCTTTTCCTGTAATTTTTAATGTCTAGATCCTGGGAGCGATAATATGTAGATACAGATACAGTACTGTGAAATGAAATCCGAACACCTACGAAATTTGAATAAATATCTCATTATTCATTTTATAGATAATTAAATTTTAATTTATTTAAAATTTCTTTACGACATGTTTTATACATCAAATAATATACCGAATTATATTGTTTAACAAACACTTTTTTTTTGTGAAATATCTAGAAAGCACACCAATTTACACAAATATGGAAATTACAAAAATATTTAAAATAAAACAAAAGGGTGGAAAAAGCTAAATCAAATTGTTCTATTAATTGGCAGAGGACTTACTACGTTTAATCAATATTTAGTGTTTCCACCACTTGCTTTTGTAGCAGCATTTATTCTAGCCAGCATGGAATGAATTAAAGTGGTCAAATAATCCGGTTGTATTTCTGCTTTTAAAATTTGGTTTAATGAATTTATTCATTCTTGCTTATTTGTTGGAATTTTTTGAACTAATTTTTCAGAAGGAATGAACCAGCAATTCTTTATCGGGTTTAAATCGGGGCTATTGCCTGGCCATTCAAAAGGAACTATTCGGTTTTTTTCAATAAACTCTTTTACTTGAACGAAACAAATAAAAAATACAGGATGACGTGGTGCAGGCTCGTCTTGGAAAATCCAAGCGTTTGTGACGCGGAATTTCAATTTAATGATGGAAAATAATTTTTGCAGCAAAATGTCTACGTACTCCCTACCTTTGACTGTACTTTCTAACCTTCTCTACCTTCTATAAAGGACCGACTGTATTAGCAGTAACGCAATTCCAAACCTTAAGACTGGTTGGAAACTTGGTCGTAAGTTTAAGGCATTTTTTTTTGTATTCTTCCACGTCTTACAAATTGAATTCCATCTGTTCCATGTGAATTAAATTTGGATTCGTCCAAAGATTTGCATGTTCTCGTGCCCATTTCAGCCTGGCAGGTTTCATTTTCTTCGTCAACAACGGTATTTTCCTAGGACGTCGGGCGCTAAGTCCCACAGAAATTAATCTTCTGCGAACAGTACTGATGCAAACTTGCTTGCCTGTTATTTGAGACCACTCCCCAGATAACTCTGTCGAGGTTGCCTGCCTGTTACTTAAACTCATACGTTCTAATCATCCCTACCAGTAGTGGCACGTTTCTTGCCGCTACCTTTTTTTCGAGCAGTACATCTTGTTTCTTTATACTTTTTTAAACAAATCACAATCACTTGCCGCACTCGACTTGCTATCGCACGCATCAATAAACTACCCCTCCTTAGAGCAACAATATCGGCTTTTTTTTCACTAGTAAGTTTCGAAAGTTTCGCCACTTTTACATAGCACTACGACACATTCGATGACAGATAAGCAACTAAGAGTGTTAGTGATGTGTCTCTAGTTTATACATTCTGGAAGGGGTTCCCTTTACATCTACTCTGCTATAAAAATTAAGGTATTAAAAACAAATTTTCGGTTTAATTCGAGTACCAGTTGGTGTTCGGATTTCATTTCACAGTACTGCTAATCAGAGAAAGTCTACTAGAAATTTGCCAACATCGTTTATCATTGACTTTGGATAGGAATTGGAAAGAAACAGTTGTAAGAGAGTTGCGAAAGAGTTTTTTTAGCAGACTTGGAGTTGTGGCACAACTTTCCGTCTGAGTAATAGCTATAAGTTTATTTTCCTGTTACAACAATGTATCATTTCATAATTATTTTGTTATATAAATGAATTAGAGTCATCGTAATGGTTTTTTATCTGTAAACATAGCAGGCTAGTACAGAGCGGTATAAAAAATTAAATATCATAGGAACAATGTTCATAAAGCACTTCGCTAATCAGAGTTGGATATGTGTTCATTTACCAATTGTGGAAAGCATCAGTTTTGATATTACCTTAAATTATTTACGCTAAATATTAGTTGGTGTAGCAAGAAGTAGTTTTTTCTACTGAATGTAATAGAATTCCTCACCGCTGCAGAACATTATTTTGATTTCCAAAATCGCCATTAAAAAATGAAACATTTCAAGTGTTACAGTTCATTTTAACATTACTGTACGTCAAAGCGAATATCGAACAGAACTAACACTATTAAAAGCTCGTTTTTGAAATGGATTTCGAATGTAGATGCCTGAACCTCATCCATGCTATGGCTAGGGATACGCTTTTTTATGTAAAACACGAAGTGTGCGTTTCCAGTTCGATCACTTGTTTGGAACGTTGCCAGAAACGAGAGTAATCCAAGAGGAAAACTCAGTAAACTGATTGATAATTAAAACGTTAAATTACCGAAAGGGTGCACATGTAATCCAGCATATCAAACTGTAACTGTGGGACATATAGCAATGATCCGGGAGAACATTGTTTCCTTATTTAAGCGGAAAAATTAAATGTAATGTAAAACACAAGACTTTCTATCCTTTCCAATAATTAATTGATGGTTTGACAAAATATTAGACACAAAAAAAGAAAAAATATAGAAACGTATTCTTATTGATTATGAATTAAATGAAATCAGCTACAGTTACAGTGAAAAATATCTCGGACGGATGTTAAATTTAAACACGAGGAAATCCGTACATCCCTAACATTAGCAAGAAATATATTCCGCTCTCGGGGGGTCTAATGCTGCGATAACTACGCACTATACGTTGGTAACTAATATTCCAGTTGTAGTTGTGTTGTAGTAAGATAATACCAGGCGCAACGAAGTCTGACATTTCAGACCCTCCTCCACAATATTGTTTTATCCCGTCTATGCCATTAACGTTTCACAAATTGAACATCCCGTGTCATTAGTTTTAGTCATCCTTAGCCTTCTCAGCAGAATATACACATTCTATTCAGTCAAGATTAATTAAATTATGAAGCTGCTTTATTGCAGCGAGAATTAAATTAGTACAGTCATGAGTATATGTATACACGTAAATACAAATAATAGTAACTTAAATATGGGGTGATAGAATGTAAACATGACGTGCAAATATTACAGTGGGATTCTAAACACGCAAAAAGTATATTATGATAATAGTTAAAAGCACAAGCGATATAAAAACGTGGCTTACATCAAAACATTTCATTCTTAATGGCAAAAGGTTAAATAAAAAGTTTATTTATGCCAGAATAATGTGTTTTTCCAACAAAATCTTGTGAGAACAGATAAGCTATTGAGTAGAATGACATGCAACATTTCAAGACAACGAATTTTGTTTGCACTTTATGAAACAAAAGAATGTCTAAATATCTTTAAAAGTCTTGAGATATTCTTTTTATAGATCAAATAAACCATTTACAAAAAAATTATATATTATTCACCGAAATAATGGAAATATTAATATATACAGGTGTCTCAGCAAGATCGTTTAACACTTCAGAATTATATACGGGTGCCCCAGCTGACGCGGTTTCTTTGATTATTTATTTTACAGTATAGAGAAAAAAGTTTCAAATAAAAGTTGTCCCCTTTTAGACGAGACATAGCCAGAAAATATTTTAAAATATACAGGGTGTCCCAATTATAGAAAAAGCGAATGCAACTTTATTATTTTAAATGGATCACCCTATATATTTTTTTTTTATATTCTACATGATATTTTAAGTAACTTTTATTAATTAATTTATTTATTAATTATTTATTTATATTATTTATTAATTAATTTATTATTGGATGTAATGTATTATTGGATGTAAAATTAAATTCTCTTTCTTTTGATATCAGAATGTGTCCATTTCTCTTCAACCGTTTTAGAGAAAAATGTATATTTCTTCTGCTACTGTCGAAACAGACCACTTCAATTTGCACAAAGTAGACTACGTAACAATAATATTATGACAGATATATTTAATAACCATTTGTACCACTTATAACGACAAGCACATAGGACTAGGAAGGTCTTAATAAAAGTTACTTAAAATATCATGTAGAATCTAACAAAATATATAATATATAGGGTGATCCATTTAAAATAATAAAGTTGCATACGCTTTCTCTATATACAGGGTGTAACATTGGGAACGCCGTGGTCTCTGGTAGTCAAATGGTAACAATTTTGAAAAAGTTACATACTGGAATATATATATATGTAGGTGGATTAGATCTACAATTTAAAAATAATAGGCAATATACAGGGTGTTTCAAAACTTAGCAATGTACCAAAGTTATGTTTTTTCTAGTGGAACATCCTGTATTTCATGTCATTTTTGAGTTGTACACTAAAATCTAGATCAACTTTATTCAAGGTTTCCTATGTCTAATTTTTGTAGTTTACGAGATATTTCAAGTTTTTTGAAAATGCAATGTTGCACGAAAAGTTTAGTATCTCGAAAATGACTTAATTC
This sequence comes from Holotrichia oblita, assembly GCA_023690525.1. Lineage (NCBI taxonomy): Eukaryota > Metazoa > Arthropoda > Insecta > Coleoptera > Scarabaeidae > Holotrichia > Holotrichia oblita. Next base: position 51,669,092 of record CM043015.1, read on the forward strand.
AGAGAAATGGAAGGAAAAGCGTAAATAGTAGATCCTTTGGCTGATTGAATGCCATATTCAAAGTTGTCGAGTATTCTACAGGTCGTTTATGTACCGAGGGCAAACTTTGTGAACTTCTTTCGTGCATAGCTTTATTATTTTAAATGGAACACCCTATATGTATTTATGTTATCAGTAGTAGTATCTGTACTAGTCTTTAAGTTATTTGTGTTTTTTTTTAGATAACTTACGAAAATTGTTATTATTTAACCTAGGAGGTTGGATCCTCATAGAGAAAGTGTCAATTTGACGTGTACTCTGTTAACATCATAAAGGCGTAGTCGTTGCAAGAAAGAACTAATGTGATTTTAGTTATTGGTGAGTGAGGAAAATTGCTTCTTTGCGTTTCGGGTGTATTCACAGAAGTATCCAAATCGCAAACATCCAGATAAAAGGAGAATGAATGAAACCGTCACAATTTTCATTATTATGATACCGAAAATCACCACCTTTCTTGTGCCTTGGAGCGGCAGCATCGCTGGAGTTTGAACGTGTTTGGAGGCATTACAGGCGATTATGTAATTGGACTATAGTTCTTCAATGGGCACCTAAACGGAGACGAATTTCTAAGATTCTTAAAAAGGGACTTTTGGACCCTTTTGGAAAATATTCCCTTGCATATTAGAAACCGGATGTGGCTTCAACTAGACGGCGCTCCTGTCCATTCTCCGTCAAAAACTACCTTCACAGGAAATTTCCTAATAGGTGGATCGGAAGAGATGGTCCGTGCAATTGGCCACTAAACATGTATGCACCTTTTCCTATGGGGGTATGTAAAAGGGATCGTTTACAATATCTTGCCCACTGCAGAGGATATGAAAACGAGAATCAGAGACGCCTTCGGTTCAGTAACACCGGATATGCTGAGGAAAGTTAGAACAGCATTTGAACAGAGGGTTATTTTCTGTACTAAAGAAAATGGCAATTAGGTTAAACGCTAGCACTTTTTCGTTTATTTTGTTATGTTTTTTCATTTATTTTATACGAAATCTTTTTTTCTTAATCCAACTACAACAATATTTACTGCTGTTTTGTTTTCTTTATTTTTATTACTTGGAATTTATGTTTTCAAATACCTAAATTGTAACAATATAAAATCAACTTCTTCAAATAATAATATTTCTATCCATCGATGTAAAGATATACTGACTGTTCACTTACAAAGAACAAATTTAGTTCACTTAAATTATCTAAAAACAGCAAATAACTTGAAGACTAGTACAGATAGTCATAGGGATTCCTCATACTGGTTTTTAGACAATAAAATGTTCTATCTAATAATGTAAATACATACAGGGTGTTCCATTTAAAATAATAAAGTTATGCACGAAAGAAGTTCACAAAGTTTGGCTTCGGTACTTGAACGACCTGTAGAATACTCGACAACTTTGAATATGGCATTCGATCAGTCAAAGGATCTACTATTTCCGCTTTTCGTTCCATTTCTCTAAATTAAGTCATTTTCGATATACTAAACTTTTCGTGCAACATTGCATTTTCAAAAAACTTGAAATATCTCGTAAACTACAAAAATTAGACATAGGAAACCTGGAATAAAGTTGATCTAGATTTCAGTGCACAACTCAAAAATGCCATAAAATACACGGTGTTCCATTAAGAAAAACATAACTTTGGTACATTGCTAAGTTTTGAAACACCCTGTATATTGCCTATTATTCTTAAATTGTAGATCTAATCCGCTTACATATGTTCCAGTATAGAACTTTCCAAAAATTGTTACCGTTTGATTACCAGAGGCCACGGCGTTCCCACTGTTACACCCTGATTTTCTAGCTTTGCATCTTATAAATTGGGACAATTTATATTTGAAACTTTTTTCTCTATACTGTAAAATAAACAAATTATCAAATAAACCGCGTCAGCTGGGACACCCTGTATAATCAATTATGTTCTCTTAAATTAAAATATTATTAGATTTCTAGCGCTTCCGGTTGTACCGGAAGTCGCCATCTACTTTGTTATTTTTAATAGAACACCCTGTATGTTTTTACATATTGGGATTTACCTATTTTTAAGCTTTATAAATACCTTTTTTCAATTTGGTTCGGACGTTTCGTAATTATTCGACTTTTTCTTAAAAAAATTTGCTATAGCGGACATTTATTCAAAAAATCAGATTCTATCAACACTCGATTTTTCGGATATCAATTTAGAATTCATAATGTGCTTAAAGAACATGTGAGAGTATGTTTTGGCGCCGAGAACGACTGTCTACAGTGCATGGTTACATTACAATGGCACGTTAAGTCTTCGAAATTTTGAAGCACCATAACTTAATGTTTTCAAATGGCACTCCCTATATTTTATTACTTAGTTGTCTTCGGCGTCCAATTTTACATCTTTAATGTCCCACATATCCTATACCTAAAGTTGATAGTTTAGGAGATAATTAGATTTTCTCATTCTGTCTTCATCGATACCCAGTGTGCCATGGAAAATAAGCGTTCTCAAAGATTTATTGTCAAAGTCAAGCGCCAAATTCATACATAGTTGTTTGATGCTTTGTGAGTTAATAATTATCATCATAAGAGTTAAAATAATATTAATAACAATAATAATATTATATATTTGCCCAACAGAAAAAATCCAATACAGGACAAAATAAAAACATATAATACATACATGGATAATATAGAAATATAAATATGCAAATAGGAATAATTACGTAGCTCTAAATATTATTAATTAATTTTATGTTGTAAATATTATTATTGCTCTTGAAAGTTGGTATACTAAAAAACTGAGGAGCTCTGGACACCAGCCGTGGCACCAAGAAGTTAATTTTGGCCAAAAGATAGGAGCAATCTACTACATTATGAATTAGGTATGTTTCTAATCAGCATTGCACTAGTTCTATTTTTTCTAGTAGATAAAGCTTCAAGCATGTGTCTCGTTAGAAGATGTTGATATTCTATGTTGCGGTCAGGATAAACTCCATCTGTTTTAAAGCTCAAATACTTTAAGAACTTTTGTTGGATTCGTTCGACGGTATTATTATGAGCATCATAGATCGGATACCATATAGAAGACCCATATTCTAGTTTACCAACCACAAATGCAAAATATAACGATTTGATTGCAGTAAGGTTGTCAAAATCTCTCCACAATCTAAATATGAATCCTAAAGATCTAAGCGCTGATTGACTGATATGTAGAACATGATCATTAAAACTAAGTTTTGCATCGAAAACCACACCAAGTTCTCTAGATATTTCTTTCTGAACTAAGAGATGTTCATCAATGGTGTAAGAGGTACTGAAAGCATCCGCTTGAAAACATTTAAAATTAGTTTATTGTTTCTGCACCATTCATAAACAATATTTAGAATCGATTGAAGAAAGTTACCGTCATCCAATTCATTGATTCTGTTGCAGATTTTAAGGTCATCAACATAAGCGAGAACAGAGCATTTAAGCGAATATATCAGATCGTTAATAAACAAAAATAAATAATAATAAACAATAATAAATGGATAACAATTACGAAAACAATATTTACACCTTAATGTTCGAAGACAAGCAGGTAAGGCGGTTAGGAATTGACCTGTAAGATTTCCAGATATGACACCTGTGGACTTGTTCTTAAGGGCATGCATCAAAGATCTGGTCTACCAGACATCGCCGACAAAGAGCAACACTTCAAGGTGTTACTTTAGGTTTAACACTCTGTTTGAATGCGAACGGCCACCATTTTGAATAATTATTTCTAATAATTTCTTTCTTGTTTTTTACACCCATTTGTTTTTAAATACATTAAGAATTTCTTGATTTCTATAAATATTGTTTTCGTTATTATTATCTATTTTAGCTCTTTATAGTAATAATATAAAGGCATTTAACGAATAATTATTAATTAAGCGCCAGAAATCTAATAATATTTTAATTTGAGAGAACATAATTGACTATACGTAATTCTGAATTTTCAAATTTATATTTTGGCCAGAACTAAACTTCTAATGAACGGTCTCGCTGAGACACCCTGTATATATATTTGTAACAACCAACAGTGCGTTTTGCGCAATTTTGCATTTAATTTAAATTATAAGAAAAACTTTACACACTTTACTCACCATTGGACGAGACTGCATACTAATTTGCAATTTAAGGTTGTTATTGTTTGGCCGTACGTTGGCCAACCACAAACACGATAATTGTCCTACGTTGCATGTAGTTGCGTTGGTACAATTAATATACTTGTTTCATGTGAAGAATAATAATAAAGTGATGAATTACACTTTGATGTAGATTCAGTGGAAAAAGGAATATAACGAAATAATACGATAATGAAATAAAGGAAAACCCAATTATCTTCATACATTTTATTGAAGTATAAAATGTTATGCAAATGGAAATGAATCCCGCAACAATATGTTTCACGTATAAAATCATGACAAAAATATAAAATAATGGCTGAACATTTCACTTAATAAAAGTTAAAAAGTTTTAAACAAAAGTTATCCGGTATATTATCGTGTCTATTCTATCGTTCTTGGTATGCTTATACCTTCTACCGGTGTTGTTCTTTTAATGACGTTTTGTTTTGTCTTTTTGAATTAAGATCTATTTAATATTTAATGGTATTTTGTCGTTTGAAAACAAAAAATATTAAAAGGAAGTACAAAAAAGAAAAATTTAAGTTCAAAACTTTCATAAAAGTAACTACTACGAGGGAGACGTTTTATATTTTTACAATGGGCCACTAGATAGTGCTTTTTTTTAATGTGTGGTGGGTGCTTAGTTGCAGTGACTCCGTAAGCTGTATTACTTGTCTGGCTATCACTGCAACTCTTGCGGTGTAGTTTGGTGTGTGTAAGTTGTGTTCAAATGGCTTTGTGACAGCATCATATCGCCTTTTATGATGCCGCGCTGTTAATCACTTTGCTCCCAACAGCGAATGGCAAGTCGATCCGGGATTAAGCTCTCTGAAAAAATGTCACCGCCCCTCCAGAGAATTGAACCACGGCATCTATCGTCCTCTCCACGGAGTAAAGAATAGTAGGGAGGGAATCCAACCGTGCTTGTAGACGAGGTAAATTGAAGCCGCAAGACGGAAGGGAGACGCACAACTGTAGGATAGGCAACCATACAAAGCACGCCCCACTTTTATACAGGAAGGATATGCAGAAATATGTAAAAGTGAATTCAAGGAAGCAAACAGCGTATTTTGATGTGGAAAAATATATTTTCATTTGCTACTCAACTGAAATATACATTTTATAAATACCTTCTAAACTAATTACCGCTAAACAATGTAATTTTATTAAATAATTGAAGTTTTGATGTCGATTTATCTATACAGGTTTTTGCGATATAACGAAATCTAATGCCTATATATTTTTTGGCAATTGGTTTTATTAGTAGGATAATGTGTTTCATGTCATTGTTTTTTGGAAAACTAAACAAACAGTTTATAAACATGAACAAAATTCATATACAATGAATGCACTTACAGGTGAAACGTAATTTTAGGGCCAGGTTTGTTACATAAATTACTCTTTTCTATCTGTTCGATTTGAACATCCATAAGCAGCACAACAAACCATTATTCCTGTCGAAAACGTAACGAAAGCTACTGGAATATCAAGTTATACGACGACAGATTCGTCGTAATCTGTTATCCAATATACGCTTGTATACGCCAACTCGGGACGGCAACTTTATACTATCCACATCATCCAATAATTTGCGACAAACACCAAAAATCAGAAAACACCACTAAAAAACACATGTAAAGACAAAGGTAAACACGATTGCTTGGGCTGACCAATATGGCGACGTGGTCACGCATGCGTAGTTGAGTGGCATCACTTCACCGACCATATGATTCTCGTAGACTTTTCCTAGGGCACTCAAAAGACAGATTAGCTTGTACGCGGACGACGTGTCTGCTACTACACTGTTATAATAGTTATTATTAGACAAGGCTGTTCTCGCAAGTGTCTAAAATTTTCGTCTAACAAAGTAAACTATTAAAAAAATGTAAGATCCTTCTTATGAAGGATGAAATTTTCTATAAAAAGATCCGATAAAGCACTATTGTAACTGTTACGGTTTTCAAGTGACAAAGGTAAGTTTTACGTCACTTTTTCCGTCCTTGTGATGATTTAACCTTACACACAGAGAAAATGTTCTTGAATTAAGAAAATATACTGTTTTACCCAAATATTTTTAATGCTAGAATATTTCTGTTTTGATTCAAACACATTTTCTTGGAATATGTAAATGCGTTTAATACAATCTAGACTAATTTGTTGTAAAGTACATATTTGATCTGAATAACTTCCCTATTTGTAAAATAGCTGAATTGCAAATTTCGAGCAGCTGCGTTCGAGATTATATTTGTATATGAAGTGTTTATACGTGCATTTTTATCTGCGTGCACCATTTTGCAAGAATTAGATACATATAAGTTTTTTATAGGTAGTTAAGGCGTGGATATTTGCAGTAATAAAAGTACATATTTAATAATGCATTATATGAAGTGTATTTTAGCTTCATGGGAATTGGAGGAATAATTTCAAGCAAACGTTGTACTTGAAGTAAATCCATTGGCTAAACTTCCGAATGTCAACCACTGAATTGGCAATTTATAAGCAATTTAACGGAAAGTACAGGTTTTACTGATTCCAAAACGGGCCCCCGTTTCTTGCGGAGATCAGTCTAAGATACCTAAAAATCGTTCTAAAGTGTTATTTATAGGTTATGTTTCGCTAGTGTTTTGACATTTCTGCGACGATTTTGAGTTGATATCCAGTCAGAATTACGAAATATCGAGCGGCAATTTTGAAACGTCGTTCGAGAATAAAAAAATTGTCATTAGTATCTTTTAATACAATTAATTGATAAGTTTCAGTAACTAAAAAACATCTCTTGTATTTTATTAAATTCAATGCAAATACATTATATAAAATAGGAACGTATATCTAAACAATTAGCTTAGTTTTAATAGACCTTTTCCTTTGCTTTTTAGTGTAGTGCAATTTACACTACAATTTTTACAGTGTTGTAACGAAGGCGATAATACAAAGGAACGAATTGAGCGTAGATGGATTTATGACATAACCTCAACTTATCATAACGATCATAACCTGACTTGACAAGAAACGAGTAGCACTTTTACTAATCCTTTCTACTTTCTATAATGATAGCTATTACGTAGGTACAAGCATACTTACAAATTTAGTTAAGATAAACTCTTTTGGCTCTCTTTGCATATATTTATAAAAACAACTGTCAATTCCCATTATTATAAATTATGCGTTAAAGCATGAAAATTTCAATATGGATTAGGTAATTCGAAAATATTTTTCACTAATTTATTTACAAATCGTACTTTATTACCTTATTCAATGGCTTTTTTAAAAGAAAATTCTTTGTGAACCGTCAAAAGTTCCTAATGCCGGCTGAAATTAACTAAAAGATAAGAACAATTTTTTACTTTATAGTCAATACATAACCTTTTTTTGTCTTCTCTTTACATGCGTTTTGTAAATATTTTACGTTTTTTGATCAATATATACTGCACAAATTCCAATAAATAACGTTCGTAGTATAAAGTAAACGGCATGAACAAAAATACCTTCATTAATCACTTTGACATATGCTTGACATTTAAAATAGTGTAATTTACACCAGCTATTACCATAGATAAGAAATACTTACCTGGCTATTACCCTGGTGCAGATAAACAATCCTGGTGCAGCACTGGTTTTGTTTACACCGTGCAAAGGAACGAGAATCTGTTGTAAAGTGTAGTTCAGTGCTGCACCGTGCTACACTTTTTTTGCAAAGGAAAAGGGCTAATTGCAATTAATAACATTTAATAGATTAAAAATATCTTCAAATTTAGTCAAAATAGTATCTAAATATTCATAATTTTCTTCTTAATGTGATGATGTATGATACGTAAATAATTATTTTAAAAATAAATTTCATGCATTAACATCAAATTTCACTGTGTAAATTTAATAAAAGACAAAAGTAGATACGTTTTTTAGTCACAGAAATATATATTACTTATTAATTGTATTAAGAGATACTGCAAAATAAAAAAATGATTATTATTTTTATATTCCTGGACTTTTTTTAAATTGCCGCTCGATATTTCGTAATTCTGACTGGATATCAACTGAAAATCCTCGCAGAAATGTCAAAACACTAGTAAAACGTGACATAACCTAGAAATAACACTTTTTAGAACGATTTTTAGGTATCTTAGAGTAATCTCCGCAAGAAAAGGGGGGCCGTTTTGGACTCCGTTTTGGAGTAAAACCTGTAGTTTCCGTTAAATTGTCAATTGAGTGGTCGACATACGGAAGTCTTACAAATCTATTATATTCTTACATAAAACAATATTGTTTTGCGTCAAAAGATATTTGTGATAACACTCTATAGTTTTGCGGATATACAAATACGGGATTGTTTTGAACTGAAACAGTCTGTTTTAACTCAAGATAATATTTCTCTGCGTGTACTAGATATTTATCATTTATTTTTTTGTCTGATGTGATGTGATTTTCATTTAGGCTCCCGTGTAATAGACTTACTTCAGCAAGACCATTTTAAAAGTATGTTTTTCGTATATCAACCGAGGCGAATGTGGTGCCCCACTGTGTATACATACAACATTAAGTAATAGACAATGCATAAGTATATAAAACCTAACGACGATAATGAGAAATATCTTTATAATATATTGTACCTATATATATTTACAGCGGATGGAAATAGTCAATAACAAAATATATCTTCCGTATATGAGTTATACCTACTTCTCCATTATAAATCATAAATCGAGAAATTCTCAGCGTATCCGGTGAATCCCGTTGAATATCTCGATACACGCGCTTCGAATGCTTACGTCGACAAACGCGAATACTTTTCCGTTTTTCTCTATTTTTCAGAGTCGCTCGAGGAAAGCTGGCCACCTGATTGCAATAAGTCGGTGACGCTGTCGAGTCAGCAACAGCGTGCAGTCGTCTCCAGTCCCGGTTTTCCACGTCAGTATCCGGACAATGCGGATTGCGATACAGACATCACGGCACCTTCCGGATATAGAATCGTTCTCGACTTTGAGGAATTGGTGTTGGAAAATGAACCGTCGTAAGATGATGTTTAGTTATATACGTTTAGGTTTATTTTAGCACTATACCTCTTTAAAATTAACAACAAAAAGTACAGTATTTGAATTACTCGACGTATCATAGTAGCAACGCGAAACGTAGTTACATTTGCATGGTTTAATTAATCAATATGGCTATGATGCAGTAATTTTTTCACGCCCCAGTGCGTTGCATTGAGTTACATCGTGATGCACGTGTTACCTATAATGCAATATTGCCATTAACCTTAATATAGTTTGCAATGTAGTTCATCATGATTGTTACCAACGTGCGCTATGAGATATATACGTCGATAATGCATTCAGCAGGTAACCATAATATTATCTTACCAAGCTAAGTTTATTAACTTTAAACATTGACATAATTTTCTACAATAGTTTAAACCATACCGAATATTACCTTTGTGTTTACACTAATATTGTATAAACATAGGTAGATCTAATCGAAAACGTTAATAATAAATTAGTAGTAGATGCGATATTGGTAGGAGAGACATTAATTTTCTAACAGACTGTATGTTCATTTATATTCATTCCACTTCATGTAAATATTAATTTCAGATGCAGCTATGACTACCTAGAGATCTGGGAGGGTATATCGAACTTAAGCTACCCGAATAACTCGCAAAGCAGCAAGAGATTATGCGGCGATTGGAGTTCCAAACTGAAACTTCTACGTTACGTCAGTAAGGGATCCAAGTTGAAGTTGCGCTTTAGTTCGGATTACTCTCATCATTATGGCGGTTTTAAAATTCGAGTTTCCACCGAAAATGGTAATGTACTAAATTGTTATTACTTCTTTTAATACTATCGCAAAAGAAGAGAAAAAAGCTAATATTTATTAAGGATTAATCTTCACTAATCTTGTCTTACTAACGACTCAACCCTCTCGGCAACTAATTATTTTTCTTCAAAGTAAATACCGAACCTTTGCTGAACAGTTCTCTGAATTAATTTCTTATTTCTGTAGAAAAAAAGTTTGTTTATTGAGAAAATATAAAGTTTAGTTATTTTTAATTCTGACAAGACATAAATAAGTATTACATTTTATACAAAAGAAATTGATTTTTGCTTTAGAACCTGGTTGTCAAACGCTTTCTTGCCACTAATCAATAGAAGATGTTCAAAGTTATACATCTTGCTACTCATCGGTCAATATAACAGTAACAACTCAAAATAATGATCCTTTGTTAAATTTCCATCTTCATTTCTCAAATTAAAACACTTAATTAAGTTGTATTTACTTCATTCGAAAATCGGTTCTCCTACAGGTTCCAGGTAACCCTCGAAAATATACCACAATGAATCACCTTGTACAGGGTGTCCCATTTTAGGCACTTTGCCAGGGTATCTCAGTTATTAATAACGATAGAGGGTTGCGGTTTTGGTGATACTGTTCTACTTTTTTGTGAAACGAAAGATGCCGCAAACAGAATTTTGCTATCCCCATTAGTTTTTGAGATATAGGGTGAAATTGCAAATTTTCAATTCACAAACATCTCTCGTATCTCAGTTGCCATGGAAGTTAGTGAAAAAGTAAAAATGGAATATCAACCAGTTTTTTACGAAGAATCCAGTGGCGTAGTTAGTCTTTTTCTAAGTGTAATAATTTTCAAGTTATGGACCATACTTATGATTATTTAGATGGAACACCCTGTATATTATTTTTTATTTCGATTAAGCATAATTTGGGGATGTCAAAAATATATAGTTGTGTATATTTATTTACACAAACAAGTTAAGAATTTGATATTTTTATATTGCTGTATTTGTAAATGTAATAGCTAACAATAACAAGTATAAACAATTCGTAAACTACAAAGACAAGGGTTTAAATTAGGTGCTGGAAATGACCTCCATTTTGACGAATGCAGTTCTGGCATATTTTAGGCATTCTTTTAATTGCATTTAAAATAGTGATGGGCTTTCTATGTAGAGCTTGATAGGCCAAAGCAATTGCCTCACGAAGTTCATGAAACCCCACAAAAAGAAATCTAATATGGAAAGATCGGGAGATCGTGGAGGCCATCTCACAGGTCCGTTCATACCTATCCATCTTTGAGGAAAGTTATTTTCAAGAAATGGCCTTAATAAGCCAGCATTGTGGCTGGGCGCTCCGTCTTGTTGGAGATAAATTGAATTATAATGGGCCAATGGAAGATTTTCCAGCAATTCGGGTATAACTTCCTCAAGAATCTCTAGATACCAACGTGCTGTGAGCCTCCCTTCATACATTCTATACACTATGCGTCCACCCAAAATAAAACATGATACACCAACACCGAAGCGTCCTTGTTGTGCCCTTTCAAATATCAAGTGATGATTTTCTATTGACCAGTGCCTCGTATTGTGACGATTAAAAATTCCAGCACTTGAAAAATAACATTCGTCAGACCAGACCTTCCAAAAGATTCATTGGTTCTGATTTGTTGCAGATACCATTGACAGAACATTACTCGACGCTCGGCATCTCCGGGGTGCAAATGTTGAACTACTTTAAATTTATAGGGATGATATTTAAATTTTCTTAAAATTCTTTGCGCGTCAGATTTTGTTACACCAACCACTTCTTCAATTTTTCTACAAGAAGTCGAATTCGTGGCTTCTGCGTAAGATAACACATCTATTGCTTTATTTTCCTTGCCTTGTTTGATATATGTTTTGAGACGCGGCTAGAATCTAGTTCAACCATGTTGAACTAGATTTTTTTTTCAAAGCGAAAATGTCTAGAAAAGGCTGCCTTCTCTCAGGATATCTAATATAAACAAACACAATCCTTAAATATGAGAATCAGAAATTGCGCTTGGGGATTTTCGTCGCATTGTATAAAACATTTAAGCATATCGTATTTTTCATAGTTTTCATAAATGGTCATTATGGATAAACAAACAAAAAGTACTACGACAAAAATACCTACGTAACAAGAGTAATTCGCAACAAGAAATCTGTCAAAGTTTAAACATTCGCTTGTTTGCTTAGTAACGCGGCAATGGCCTACTGTTCACAAACGCACATGTGTTAAATATCAAATTCTTAACTTGTTTGTGTAAATAAATATACACAACTATATATTTTTGACATCCCCAAATTATGCTTAATCGAAATAAAAAATAATATACAGGGTGTTCCATTTAAATAATCATAAGTATGGTCCATAACTTGAAAATTATTACACTTCGAAAGAGACTAACTACGCCACTGGATTCTTCGTAAAAAAACTGGTTGATATTCCATTTTTACTTTTTCACTAACTTCCATGGCAACTGAGATACGAGAGATGTTTGTGAATTGAAAATTTTCAATTTCACCCTATACCTCAAAAACTAAGAGGGATAGCAAAATTCTGTTTGCGGCATCTTTCGTTTCACAAAAAAGTAGAACAGCATTACGAAAACCGCAACCCTCTATCGTTATTAATAACTGAGATACCCTGGCAAAGTGCCCAAAATGGGACACCCTGTACAGTGTAAATAATTTTGTAAAATAAGTACTAAAGTAAAATTTTCACTCGAAAAAATTTACTGCGTACATTAAAAGATCTGCTAAGAGATCATCTAATTATCTGTAATATATCGAATAGGTATTAATATTTGAGAGATACGAAATTAATCGATAAAAACGAAAGATAAATCTCGTTTTCCTTCCGTTGCATAAGCTGTAAAACATTCAGTACTAATAGAAATTACGTGTGCGCAGTTCTAAACATGCTTTCGTTTAAAGAAACCGTAGTCGCTGCTGCTATGCCTTGTTTAAAGTGAATTTTCATCTACCCCCTAATGGGACTTTATAGCATCAAAGCAACTACAGATCAAAGGATATCAAGTCGGTTTTTTTTTGCGAAACTGAAATCAAGTACTTGCCAGATGAATATTATTAAATTACTGGTAAAGTCTATTAATCCGTCTTATCGTGCAGCACTTATTTATGTTGTAATATAAAATTACTATTTAATAATATTTAATAATCGTTTAGTCATCGTTTAACGACTTATCATATGTGTTTATAGGTAAATTTTAGTAACTTGAGAGTCTAATAGTTGATTACGAAGTTTATGTCGTGGTAAGCACAAATTTAACGGATTCACGAAATAATATGTATGTTAGAGGCGACTGCTGTCTATACATAAACCATGTTTTAGCGCCAACTATCTCGTACTTATTCTATTTTATATTCAGTACTTCTTAAGTAGAAAAATGGAAAAGAAAATAAAACCAACGGCGTGTACGAAAAAACAAAAATATGAGTTTCTGTAATAAATGTAAATAAGACTAAATAAATAAAGGAAGAAGTCTCAACCGAGGAAGAAGCACACAATGCTTACACAGTTGTATATACAGGATTTTCCAATAAGAGCGATATGATTTTAAAATGAAATAAAATAGAAATGATTTCAAATATAACCATACTTTTTATATTATCTTATAGTATAATCGATAACATTTATGTTTTGCATAGCACTTCGTTTAATGTCCACCTCGGCTTCGTGTGCACGAGTGAATTCAATGAATCCAATTTTCAACGACTTTGCTCAATAAATCGGGCGTAATCTCACGAATGCAGCGTTCAATGTTCAATCTCGCAGCATCAAGTGTTTGTGGGCTGTTTGCATAAACCGTAAATTTCAAATAACCCCACAAAGAGTAATCTAAAGGAGACAAATCACAGCTTCTTGGGGGCCAGAGAACCATTGAATTCCTTGAAATGATCTTTTCTCCAAATTTTTCTTGCAGTATGGCGATAGTTTCATGAACAGTGTGACATGTAGCGCCGTCTTGCTGGAACCACATACTGTCTAAATCACGCGCATCCAAATTTGGCCGTAAAAAATTTGTCAACATCTGTCGGTATCGTTCACCATTCACTGTAACTGAATCTCCAACCTCATTTTGGAAAAAAAATGGTCCAACGATACCACCATACCATAAACCACACCATACAGTTCACCTTCAGAGGAGGCAAAGGCTTCTCGTGAATTTGTTGTGGATTGTTTTTACACCAAAAACGGCAATTATGCTTATTTACGTAACCACTTAACGAAAAATGAGGTTCATCTGAAAAGATATTTCTTTCCGCAAAATTGCGATCTCTTTCAAGTCGTTCTAAACTCCAAACAGCAAATTCCCGGCGCCGGCGATGATGCAGGGGCTTAAGTTCTTGAGTCAAAACAATCTTATACAGGAGTAAATTCAAATCTTTTTGCAAAATGTTGGTATTTTAAGTCCTAACTCTTGAGCACGACGAGGAATTGATAAATTTGCATATTCTGCAACACTAGCTCTTACAGCAGCAATAATCTCAATAGTTCTATCATTTTGGTGTTTTTACATCGTGAAGAGTAAAATTACTTTCAAATTTCTTAACGATGCGACGAATGACTAGCACAGAAGGGCAATTAGTTAGACCACCGTTTTCGTGAAGTGCGCGAAAAGTGTGCACATCAAAACGACAATTTTCGTAAAATTTTTGGACAATAACCAAACGTTCTTGGAGCGAGTATTTAGCCATAATAAATTGTTAGAGTTTAGTGAACATAAATAACAAGTGACAGGTGTAACTTTATTACCATGGTTACTACATCATTACAAAATCATATCATCCTTATTGGAAAACCCTTTACATATATATATATACATACATGCGAAAACTACCAAGTTCCTACAGACTATCGAAAGTTTATGTCACACTTTTACTACTTGATTTACGAACTTTCTTAAATTAATAAATTTATGGCTTATTCATGGCTTCTATAGCTAGTTACAATAACTGTTTATATCATTGGTTTTCTGTAAGGAAAATATACATATTGTAATATAACAGAAAAATCATTTGAAAAAGCATCTTGTCTTCATAATGGTTTTCTTTATGATTGCCCAAAAAGTTTTGTGTAACGCCCTTGATGCATATCCAAAGTTTATGCCCGTTTTTGCTTTTTTTTTTCTCGAATGTGTCGTTCTTAAATGTTCTGACCAGTTTCTCTAGTGTCTGTTTTTTAATTAACGCAGATTGGTTCCTAAAGAAAGTACGTTTTTTTCTTAATAAAACACGTTTTATTATGGCAATATTACGTTTTATCAATTTTAAAGCAAGAGCCTCTTTACGGGTTCTATAACCAAGTGGAGTCGACCAATTTCATTCTCGTGGCTTTCGAAAAAATTACAAGTTTATCAGCCATGGTTTCTGACATATAATTCAGAGATATAGACCAGCAGTAGAGACCACCAGATCACTAACGCTAACTGAGCAGGTAACATACCATTGAGGACAATAAAATCCCCATCGTTAGTTGCATTTTTCTTTTACTGAATTTATAAATTCACTTAACTGCACTGAAATAATATTTATTACAAGAGAAACATATCCAGAAGTAATGTTGGTTTTACCAATGGAAGTGGTTATAAATTGAGCATGCAGGTGCTGGTGAATTTCTTAGGTATTTACAGGGTGACGCATTTTGGTATACTTTCGAGGCTTCCAGAGAACCTGTGGGGAATAGAAAAACAACTGATGCACAGTGCCAGAGCAGTTCTTTTCCTAGAAATAATAATGGTACAAGCCGAATTCCGCTATCTCTTACCGTTTTCAAACTACAGAGTGTTATTCAATTTTTAGCAAAACCATTTCAACTCTATATCTCGCTTTTCTTAGGTGCGGTTTGGACATCTTTCAGGCACTTTATTGAGTTAGGTTCATATAACCACAACTGTTTTTTATTTGAAACATCCTACATATTTGCTCAAAAATGACAAGAGAAGTGATAAATAATTCCAAAAATATACAATACATATAATATTTTTATAAGAGTATTTAAATATTGTTAATTGAATATTTATATATTGTTGATTATACAGTTTTGCAATCATTTTATCCATTCGGTAATCAATAATAATTAACTGTTTTAATTTAAGAAATAACGATGGAAAGTTAACAAACCATCATTACTTCGTATTGTTATTCTTATATTGACCGACGAATACCAAGAGGTACACTGTCCAAGTATGGTTTTAAATTATTATTTCATTTTAACTTAATCATCTTTAAAATTGTAATATTTTTTCATAAAATTAGCAACACTTCTTTTTATTCAGGTTTTAATAATAAACGCTTGACGAGAAAGAGCGACAAAAATAAAAAAGTTAGTCTCGGCATAATCCTCGACAGATGTTTTTTCGTACTGCATGCGTTTGATTTAAAAAAACATGAACTGAATTCAATAAATGTCATTTAGATATTTAGTTTTGCTATTAAAATGGAAGCGGAAAGGTTATCGGTACAAGAAAAGGTAGAAATAGTTCTAATTTGCGGAGAAAATTACTATAGCTATCGCGAAACAGCAAATATTTTTAACAATAGACACAATAAAAATATTCACGATTCTACTGTATGCCGAATTGTGAACAAATTTAAACAGACTGGGTTCGGTGGAAAGTAAATACAAGCAACCCCATGAGAAAAGTGTAACTAATGAAGAAAATAGCTTAAATGTGTTATTATCAGTAAATGAAGTTCCTACTATGCCATTGTCTGAAAGAGAAGAAGTATTAGGTATTTCCGAAAAATCGATTAGAAGAATTTTTAACTTACCATATAAACCAAAATTCACCCATACACTTCAACAAAGAGATCTAGATGCTAGAATTGACTTTTGTTTTTGGTTCCAAGGCAAGAAGGAAGATAATCCCCATTTTGGAAGTCAAATATTATTTACTGACGAAGCAACCTTCACAAGCAACGGCGTAGTAAGTTCTCAAAATTGTAGGTGGTGGGCTAATCAAAATCCTAATTTTACAATTGAATGTAAAAGCCAATATTCATTTAAAACAAACGTTTGGTGTGGTATATTGAATACTCATATAGTTGGACTATATTTTTCCGGCAAAATTTAAATGCAGGTAGATATTTACAATTCTTGCAGAATGAATTTAGCGAGTTCCTAGATGATATGCCTTTAAGTCTACGAGCGAATATGTATTTTCAACAAGATGGTGCTTCGATCCGTTCTACATTGCAAGTACGAGAATGGTTTAATCAACAATTTCCTCAAAAATGGATCGGACGGTTTTCAGAAAATCATTGGCCTACAAGATCGCCTGACATTACCCCAATGGATTTCTTTCTCTGGGGTTACTTAAAGAACCGAGTATACAAACATCGACCATTTAGAAATCTGGACCATTTAGAAAATACGATTAGGCAGTGTGTCGTTCAAATTAATCCGGCTTTTCTAAGAAACGTAGCACAAGAATTTAACAACAGGACAATGAATTGTATAGAGAATGGGAGAGCTCACGTAGAAAAATAATGTACTTGTAAATAAATATTTTTGTTTACGATTTTGTTAATGTATTTTCACTTTTATTTCCTACTATTATGTATCTTTACTATTATTATTATTAAAACCTGAATAAAAAGAAGTGTTGCTAATTTTATGAAAAAATATTACAATTTTAAAGATGATTAAGTTAAAATGAATCACACAATTTCAGTTAAATAAATTTTTTTGCCTTCTGAAAACGTAAAATATGGTGAGCAGCAAAATTATTTCACATTCTTGAATTTTTATTTTCAAGAGCTATATTATTTTTGTAGCTGACTTTTGCGACGTATTATTTATGGTTTTCTGTTACGATGTCTACAGAGAGTAAGATTTGCGTATTGTATGAGCGCGCTCAATTTCTTATACAGGGTAATTCAGAATAAACAGTAAACTGAAATTTTTCATCAAAAGTGAATGAAACTCGATATTTTACTTTAATTTTTAAAACCAAAGAACTATTGGTTAATAAAGAAAAGTCTAATGTTAAAAATGGGGGTACTTTACTCTTAGCGTAATTTTGTATTTTTCACTCTCCCTCGTATACGATGAGAGTTTCGGCAGAAATCGCGAGTGCTATTTTGGTTTCAAGTCATGCCGAGATATGATGCAATAACATAATTTTGCTATATTCAAAGGTAAACCATTTTCCCATATGCTGCGCACTTTCTGCCGGTCACTGTATAAGATTCATTGGTCCAAATAACATGCCTTGCAAAAACTGGATACTAATTACACCTACTTACAAACCAATTACAGAATTTTAATCTTCTGTTAAAATTTGTTGGGTATAGATAACGATTAATTCTAATTTGATATGCTCGAAATTTAAGTTTCTTAAAGATTCGAAGGACTTTGCTTTTTTTTAACATTTGCAGTTGTCTCTATTTCTCCGATGAAACGTCAAGTTTTTTCTTTTTCTATGCCTACTTGTGAATACCTTCCCAAAAATACTTTTAGATTGCTTTTCAGATCTCATTTCATTTTTCAATAAATATATACTTCGGTGTTCCATATAAAAACCAAAAGTTGTGGTGATATCAGAAAAAGGAAAAGAGAAATCAAAATAAAATTTATGCCGTCAGATGTAAATTAGAAAAACAATTCAATTGCGAAAACCTTCTTTTTTCAAATTGAACCACTATATTTTTATAGGTTAGTTGAAAGTAAAATTTGATTATCGATTAGTTTGAATCAAGCATGCATGCAGTAAAACTTGGTGGTTTTCGAAATATTTACAATTATTTCCCGTTTCTGTGCATGTTACAAATGAAAACAAATTACAAATGGAATTTAATTGTTCCACACTCACATGCTGTACTGACTGATACACGTACTTATCAAAATAATTGAAATATGTACGGATATTACCTAGACTTTGGTAAATCGTCACATAAATATATTTATTTTTATCTACAATAAGATTAAAAATACGCTGTAGCTAATGAAAAAAGAAGATTGCAAGTAAGTAACTAACAAATAAAATATTTCACAAAGCATCTTCAATATAACCACCAGTTTCTTTGATGCAAGCTTGTATTCCTTTCATAAATGATCGAGAAATCTTGTGCGGCATAGTGTCATCAATACTTTAAAAAGCTTGCTATATATGCTGCTGCTTATTCTCTTGTGTTATTGGAACTGTTTGGTAAACTTGCTCTTTTATGTATTCCCAAATGAAAAACCATACACCATGCATGGACTTTCTGTGGAAAATCTATTTATCATGAAATGCATTATTTAAATTATTTCATACATTCCTAGTGAAATTATTCATTGCTCCATCTTACGGTAGTCACAAATGCCTTATCATATTACGAGAAGGTGTGTCTAGGAAATCTTCTAATTCATTCCTTAGGAAAGCCAGATAATTTTCCTCGTTAACTATACTGTTAAAGAAAAATGTTCAATTGTTTCAAAAAGACACTGTGTAACATATTTAACTCTAGATCTGCTTATTGTCATTATAGGTGTTAGTGGTGGTTACAGGCAAATTCAACACCCTGTATACTACGAAATAATTTTGGATTATAGGTTTGATAAAGCTAACTTCAATATCTAAATATTTACTTTATTTTCTACAGTAAGGCAGATATGGAAGAATATTGCACTATTGTCACACCCTGTATATATGGAATTATGTTTACATTCTAGAGCAATATTCAAACAATTAAATTGAATATAAGTATAAAAATGATCAATATATATTTCTGTCAAGCTCTAACAAATCAGTTTAGAGCTGAGCTTAATTTAATAAAATTCAGGCATGAAGTAAATAACTGAATAGATAATAAGTAATAACTGAAAGATTTTTTTATTGCAATTTTGGCATATTATTCCCTAGTTCTAAATTACTAACTAAATTATCTCAAATATTCTATTATTGTAACATTGTGATTTGACTTAATAAATGTCAACATATTTTGTAATTCTTTATAACATAACCTATTTTGCATTTCAGTAATGCAGTGCGCCGACGACAGATTCAAGATCTTCAACAGCAGCTGCTACCTATTCGTCAGCTACCCAGAAGTGATGTGGAGCACATCAGAAGAAATATGTTCTAACGTCGGCGCTCAATTAGCTTCGATCGTAACCGTAGACGAAGACCATTTCATCACTAGCAATATTAGAGAAGCTTCAGAGTACAGAACAACGATTAGCTACTGGTTAGGAGCAAAGACTGATCAAACCGGAACGTTTAGTTGGACAGATGGGCACGAAATGCTCTTTACCAATTGGGTACCGGGCGAAAAGTACACTGAGAACAACATCATCGATACCGAAGAGCCGCTTTGCCTTTCAACACAATGGGTACCGTCTACTAACCCGATGATACAAAGCGGATTTTATTGGAGACCGCAGAAATGTTCTACAGTTGGCGGATTCGTCTGCAAAAGGCGCAGACAAAGTTTCGAGCCCGGGATCAATTTTAATAAAACCGTTAATGGATCTGAAGGGCAGTTAACTTCACCGAATTATCCGGGAAATTACTATAATAACCTAGATTTTACTATCAAAATCGCCGGATCAGAAAGAAGCAGGGTAATAATACATTTTGAAAAGATCGACGTTGAACCTCAGTTGGAATGTTTATACGATTACATTGAGGTTAAAAGTATTAACAATCAAATCGACCGGTACAATGATGCCGTTAAATATTGTGGATCTCACGATTCTAATATGAATAGGTTCGATTTTGTATCTCAGACCAATGAAGCTGAATTACGATTTCATTCGGATTATTCAATAGCAAGAGGAGGATTTTACTTGCATTGGTATTCGGTAGATATCACTGGTTGCCCAGAATTAACTCTAACTGCAAAGGAAGGGATAATACAAAGTCCAAACTATCCAAATTTCCTCCTAGCTAATTTAGATTGTACTTTTATTGTTTTGGCACCCCTGGTAAACGTATTTGGTTGGAGTTTATAGATTTTAACTTATCCTCCAACAGCTACACGAATAAAGGAGAATTGTTACTAGAGGAAGCTGTGATTAATGTTAAATTAGGGTACAACTCACCTTTAATATACCCTTACACTAATCCTGATTTTCTAACTGAAGGCGCTTTTTTATCGTACTCTGAAAAATTAATTTTAAAATTGAGGACTAGAAATAGGCCAACCGGAAGGGGATTTAAAGCGATTTACAAAACTTTAGCTTCGATCGAAGAGGAAAGAATTTTAAACGTACAAAACACAACTTCCGGTAGCGTACTGCATTTGAATTTCCCCGATAGTCCTCCGAAAAACTCCTCTTTTATTCAGCATTTCATCGCACCTGTTGGACATGTAATCTCGGTCGAAGTGTACAATGTAAAGCTCAATAGCACAGGTTGTCTTGAAGATAACTCCATCGAAGTTTACGATAATTACGCAGACACAAACGGTACTCGCTGGTTACTTTGTTACGATCGTACCGACGAACATTCCGAGATATTCGTTATGTCTTACCTAAATACCCTGCATCTACGGCAAAATAGCGGATCTAATGGTATCTTGTTAAACGCTACGCTTAAAGTCCACATAGATCTTAATTATTTCGCTAAATTGTTGATGCGGAGAAACGATGCCGTAGAATCCTGCCAGCCTAATCCTTGCCAAAGAGGTGGTAGGTGTATTTCTGTCGGGAGTAGGAGGACGTGTCAGTGCCAGAAACATTTTACAGGTAAGATAACAAGGTGGTAAATCAGAATCGTTTTTGGAGGTGCTCCTCTCAAATTTATATCTGCATAAGTAGAAGAAAAAAAGTAAAATCAATTTGATGACATTAAAGGCTGTTATTGCTGTTCTTGAAAGATTTAAACTAATTTTTTCAGTCTTTTTAACAGTAGTACCAGCTGTCGATTAATTTTTAAACCACATAAGCTGCTTGAAAACATTACGAGTCCGCAGGACAAATGACAATAAAACACTACACACTCTAACAATAAAAATTGTGTACATGATTAGATGCACTTATAATATTCCTAAAGGTGTTTATTATATTATAATGATGTTCTGAATTAAAATGTACATACATATACAGTACGATCGACCGTCCTAGGGTCAGTGGATGTCATCCGAAAGCGTATGCAATAAACCACTCTCAAGCTGCTTTTAACAGTAGGAAAATACTACTAAATATATTCATTTCAAAAAAGAAAAGTCCTTCCACAAATAATATAAACTAATTTAAAAAAAGTCAGATTTATTGTTTAAAACATAAAAAACAAAGTTCTATGGAAAATCAGGATAAAGGGAAACTTAAAACAATAAATTCTCAAAACGATCTCCAAGCTGAAATGCACAATACCCTAACCTATCAACAAAATTTCTACGGACATTGGCCAATGTTTCGACTGATATGTTACATGCAATCTATTACCTTTTCACGTAACTCTACGTAGCTCTATTATTTTCAAATCCAGGGACCTAGGAGGCCACTGAATGGTCGGTGATCAGCCGATTATCAAAGACTTCCTCTAAGTATCTTCGTACGATAACTGCGTTATGAGCCGGACAGCCGTCTTGCTGAAACCAAACATCGCGCACTGCGACGTTTTGAAGGTTCCTATCTACGTTAACACAGTATATTGTATAAGCTGTAAATATTTTTCAGCGTTTAAATTGCCTTCAATAAAAAAAGGACCAATAATGATGTGGTCCCCTAAAAGACATCCCCACACATTCATCTTTTAGGAATATTGAGTGCGAGCGTTATAAATTACGTGTTGATAACTTTAGACCAATTGCGTGTAACAGAGGGATTGTGACGTCCATGCAACACGAAAGAGGACTCATCAGTGAATAAAATGTTTTTGGCAAAGTTTTCGTCATTGATGCAACGTCCGTTAAGTGCTTCACAAAAATCGAATCTGTCATGTTTACCTATCATTAGGAAATATTTCATTTGCTTTATTTAACTTGTAGGGTCGATAATTATTTTTCTTTAAAACTTTCAAGACCGTATCGTGCGAAACATTCAGCTGCTCTCCAATTTCTCTGCTAGATGTGCGCGAGGTTTCTTCTACTGCGGCACAAATTAAAATAGCGCTTTGCTCATTTTGTGGTATTAGGGTCTTTTTATGACGATCTGGATACAAACAACAATGCTTTTCAAAATTCTTAATTATGCGGAGTACAGTTTCATAACCAATACTTTTTGAAATTTTGCTTGGAAAGAACAGGTAATTTGTCTGACAGACTGACGACGATGATGATATTTCACTACGAATTTCTTTTCTTCAAGGAAGAACATATTCATTATTAAAAAGAAAAATAATAGTAGGAGAACAAAAATAAATAGTATATGCATACCAAGAAGCGATACTGTCAAATTGACAGTAAGAAACTGTACCTGTCTGTGGTGGTGTTTTGCATACCCGTTCGGATGACATCGACTGACCCTAGGACGGTCGATCGTACTGTATACTTTTTACTGTCACAAATTGCTCTTTGAAAATTATATCTGTAAATGGATCAAGATTTCATATTCGAAAAAGTTCTGTCGGTACTA
This sequence comes from Holotrichia oblita, assembly GCA_023690525.1. NCBI lineage: Eukaryota > Metazoa > Arthropoda > Insecta > Coleoptera > Scarabaeidae > Holotrichia > Holotrichia oblita. The sequence continues at coordinate 51,692,583 of CM043015.1, forward strand.
TTTTCTTTATCTAACGTATAGTTTTTTTTTTGTGAACTGGGGATCTGGGATGTTTCCACATTATAACTGTTGTGTCTCGACTCTGGAGTGAACTCATAAACCCAGGTTTAATCTCCGGTAATGATGCTTGCAATTAAAGAATCCTCTTCCTGTTCCTAACCAAATCTTCAACTATTCAGCAGTTTTCATCCATGTGTGAGGTCCTTGGTCTGCCTCTGTTCTTCTCCTAATCATAGATCAAGTTTATTCATCTTTAAATTTTTTGCACACAACTCTGACTCCCTTTCAGCTTAAGACGTTCAAGCCATAGACGCCCCCTAATTTGCCATAAGTTTCCCTCTCTGATAACCGCACGCACTTCACACTTGGAATACTCTACGATTACACATGCCATGTATGTTTGCTTTCCGTTATCTACTAAATTGAGTCTTACACATAACAACGCTCCAGACTGTACTATCACGCTTCAACCTGTATAGACATGCATATAATGGTAATATTGCGCTTGCGCTGTTCGTTTCCCTCGTGCAATAGGAAATCGAATAAGAGCTCACATTTTTTTTTTTTCTAAATTTAACCGTGTGCTTAACACATTTAAGATGTAAACCTCAATAATTTGAAATAATTAAATATTTGATTTTTATACAGGGTGAATTTTTTGAATGTTTAGCATTGGGATCTCAGAAACTACTAGAGATAGAAAAACGCTTAAATGGGCAAAGATGCGGAGTTTTACGAGTTTGATTTAAAACTGCTTTTATTTCTCCGATAACTTTCATGGCTCATTAGATATTCAAAGAAAAGTAAATTTCACGATTTTCTTTAAACATGCTTAGCATCCTTAAACTATGTAGCTCATTTTTTTTTTTCGTTCACCATTATCGAGTTATGACACAAACTTGTGTTTTTTTTAATGGAAACCATAGTTGATTTTGACATCATTAAAAAGCGTATTTTTTGCTGATTACAATGATATAAAGTTTGATATGGTTATTTTAAGAAATAAAGAGGATATAGACATTTTTATGGTTTTTATGGAAAACAATTGCATTTTTAACTGATAAAATACAAACCCAACGAAAATTTATTTTGAAATCTTATGTAGTAATAAAAGATAAGAACTTTTATTAAGGGCACACAACATTATTGATGTTCAAAGATACTTCCATTATTATTAATACACAAATTACATCTCTTCACAACAGAATTTCTCGCATTGCGGACCTTACGCCTATCGATGTTATTAAAAGCAACTAAGACACCTTCTCTTAAATCGTCGATTGTTTCATATGTTCTTTTGTATACTGTGTCCTTTAGTACACCTCACAAGAAAAAATCCAAAACTGATAAATCAGGAGATCTAACCGGCCATTCAAAGGGTGCATTTCGTACTATCCGTTGATTAGGGAAGTTCAAATTTAAATCATTTCTAACATTCAGTTGATTGTGCAGAGGCGCTCCGTCATGCTGAAACCATTGCAGCATTGCTCGGGTTCTTAAATTTAAATTATCTAAGATTTCCTCGAAATCTTGTTGTACAAAATTAAGATAACGATTGCCAGTTAGTGATCCATCAAAAATAAAAGGAGGAAGAACAGTTGATCCTATAACACCACACCAAACATTAAATCCAAACTTAATTTGTGGTCTCCTATGTTCAACGTGAAGTGAATTTGTTTGAGACCATATGTGCTCATTGTGCCTATTAAACATTCCACAGATTCATCAGTCCATAATATTTTCATTGAAAAGTGTAGATCGGTTTGACACTGAACTTTAAAGTATCTACAAAAAGCTATTCGTCTGATGATATCACCTTCATGTAAAGTTTGTGATACTGATAATTTGTAGCGACGAAATTTATGCTTCTTCAACACTCTGACAATAGTGCGTTGAGAGGAGCCCATTTCTGCTGAAATTTGTCGGGTCGATGTAGATGGATTCTGAGCGACACTTGCTAATATGTTTATTTCTCTAGCTTCATCCATCCCTTTTTTTGATTTTGGATTAACAATCGAACCATAATCTGCTAAATTATCCCATAATCTCTTAAAGGTAGGTAGCGACGGCTTTTGTCGAAAATTCCATAGCCAATGCAAACTTATGATTAACGGCCGTTTGCACCGCTTAAGTTACAATTAAATTAATGTCAATGTTTGACAATTAACTTGACTTAAAAGTAAAAATTAACAGCTCTCACCACAGCTCTCACTTATGTGACTCAACGTGAAAGCAATGTTAGTATATTTATCTCGACTGCTCCAACGAACACTATTGTAACTCAGATTGTTCGTTTTTTGAATTACAAAACATCAAACATTTTTTTAAGTTATCTTAGTGAACAATCATAAAAATGTCTATATTCTCTTTATTTTTTTAAATAACCATATCAAATCTTATATCATTGTATTCAGCAAAAAATAAGCTTTTTAAAGATGTCAAAACCAACTATGCTTTCTATTTAAAAAAACACAAGTTTGTGTCATAACTCGATAATGGGCAACGAACAAAGAAAATTAGCCAGATAGTTTTATTTGGAGAGGCGGGATTTCGGCTGGCAAATGCAAGCAGTAAACGACGTTGCTTCATAGACAAATTTCTCCTTTATTGATAGATATATTAATCTGATTTTTTTTGTAGTCACAAAGAAACAATTATTATTGAACTCTACCAGACTCCTTTTCTATGTTTTTCATTAGGTATTCTTATAAAAAATTGCAAATATTGTTGAAATTAGACAATTTCAACATATTATTATTCAGTCTGTGGTAAAAAATAAAGCAAAATATTTCTGTACAGTTCTAGAACTGACTTTCATTTATTTTATAAAAAATACCCATAGCTCTAAAAAATTCTGTAATTGAGTAATACGTCTAAGAAAACACCTTGTACCAAAAATTTGCAAGGATCGCCGCCTAGACTTGTGAGGGGAATACGCTCCCACTTAGGTCCTTCTTATTGGATTAGGCCAATTCCGTCTCTCTTTCGCGGCTGGAAAACGGTGCTTGCGCGGTGAATAGTGCGGTTTTTTATATAGTCTGTCTAGTATTGAATATTATACGATGTTTGTGACAATTATTGTGTGGTTTGTTTATCGTTTTTTGGAATAATTTTTCTAGACAATGGGTAATTTTACAACAGAAACAAAAACATTCGATAATCAATTTTTTTTATTTATTTTTAATATAATAATATTTTATTTTATTTTAATTTCCAATATCCATTTTTTCTTATAGAGAGTTAATTTTTGTTTCTTGTGAACTAGAAAATACTGTTATTTTTTTTAATTTATATGCCTATTAGAGATTAATGTTTTGTTTTGTTACCATATTTATAGAGAATTTGTTTTTGGTTTTGTACACTTTTTATTTAACGGAAAATACACATGTATGTTTTATTTACTTATATCACCCTTTTACTTACTCACAAAACAAAAAAAAACAAAACGGAACGATACAAAAGATTATACCAACCTGGTGACGTTCAAGCGGCTGACTTCTGCCAAATATGTTCTTTTACAAAAGAATCAAAAAAGAAAAAAGTATGCTTCATCCTAAACATTCTCTGTTTTACTCATACCGTAATTAAATATATTTGTTTCATTTTCAAGAATAAATTTATTATTATTTTTGTAGGACCTAACTGAACTATCTTCGTTCCAGAATAAGAACGAGTGATTCAAATACAGCGCCGAAAAGCTACTTATTTTTGAGAGATGTTATTGGCTCTTGCGCTGGCAAGTTCAATATTGAAAATAATGTATGCGATATCGGTCATATTTGTTTACTTTTTAGTATGCAAGTATAACCTCTCAATGTTTTGTATTTTTGTTCCATTATTATAACATTTTCCCGTTATTCTTAAAATATTATGATATAATTATATGAGGAACAAAATTATTATATACATAATTATTTATGCACCTAAATTATTTTAAACTGCGTAAACTGAGTTTTGGCGCGGTATTTGAATTATTCTGGAATGAAGTATAAATAACTTATTATTTATTTTTCCTGATTTTGAATCCATTCAAAATCACCATAGAAATAATACTCTACACAGTGACATATGTTTTAACTTGCACTGTTAGGAAAACTTTTAACAAAAAAAGTACAGATTTATCACTCAGCATTTTGAAAACATAAATAAAAACTAAAAATGAAACCTCTCAATATAACTAACTCTTAGGTGCAAGAAATTAATCTCTCTCTAAATTTATTTTAAAACGTTTTTCCTGCGTTTTTCTTAAATGTACATAGAAAACATCTAAATTATTCAAATCGACAATAGAAATATATTCGTAAAACAAATCTCGTTTTACATATTAGCTCGTTGACAGTGTTCTGGTTTGGAAGGGGAAACACGTGATGCATCTGTACTCCCCTATTCTCCGTTCGAATCTGAACATGCGGTCGGTCGAAATCTCGCCTTAAAGAAAATCGTTAAATTTAGTTTTCTTTGAATATCTAATAAGCCATGAAAGTTATCGGAGAAACAAAAGAAGTTTTAAATCAAACTCGTAATACTGCACATCTTTCCCCGTTTAAGCGTTTTTTCTATCTCCAATAGTTTCTGAGATCCAATGCTAAACATTCAAAACAACTCACCCTGTACATATAGCGAGGGAATATTTAAAATAAGTTTAAGAAACACAATAGTAAAACAACAGTAACAGTGTTCTACAAATGTTTTCTCAAAATTCCCGCCACTATACACAAGTGTCAAACCTTCTCAGAATTTCATACGTGCATATCACTCTTGTCAATTCTAATGTATGTTTCTATATGCCTTTCTCAGTTAAAAAAAAATAACACATTATAGATCCAGTGATCTCGACGGCCATAGAAACCGTCCTCAGTGTCACCAAGCATGTAATACAATCTTTTTGTACTTGGTATGTAAATAACTAACTTTTTAAGAATTGCCTTATAATGCCAAAATTATTTTAAAGTACACTATTTTACTGCCATATCACTTCCCTTCTCTTGTTTAGCAAAATATCCTCTAATAAATCGGTAACTCGTTTTGAAACCCATTTCACCTATGAGAAAAATGAATTAACAGAGACAACTCAGAAATTCATTACTATTGATAAATGCTACGATAACTCGAAAACCTTATTACATGATAGCAGTTGTTATTTGAGTAGATAAAAATTTTAACTCTCGCAGAAGATAATTCCTTTTAAATAGGAAGTAACTGTCAACTTTCATTTTTTCCATCTGAACCGTATACATACATCTCACAAAAAAAGCTTATAATAAACAACACAGTGCAGAGGGGATCACCTTGTCTCCAATAAAATTGTCCAATGCAAAGTTTTCAAGCAGTCTATAGGCCATCACGCTAGAGTAAAGGTTCCCTTTTTTGTAAAAACAAATATATATATAATATCGAGTAGGTATCTCCATCTAATTACAAATAAATCAAATATAGAGAAGGATAATATATCAACCTGTTTATTACATTACATATGTACAAAGTTTGTGTAATCTAAGGGTATCTGAGAAATTCTGTAACAAACATATTAGGTGATTGTAAATTATATTCTTGATAGCTGCCAGAAACTTTAATCAATGCAATCTCATTAATTAAATGTATTTCATAAAACAACATCGCTAAAGCAACCTTTCAAAAGCTATATTTAAATATATATAAACAATAATACATTTAATTCTCATTAAAACTTTCCGATAAACCCAAACAAACATTTCTCTTATTCTCTTTTTACCTCTGTCATGTAACTGAAACTAATTACAGTATAGTAGATTTAATTAATGATTATACCTTTAATAATAAATTATGTGTACCCGTCAGCTTTCGGATAATTAATCGTAAAACTTTACCTCTACAGTTAGATTTACACATAATATAAAGATGTATTTTTTTACAGGCTTATTTTGTGCCTTAACACAATGTGATTTGGAACCTTGTAAATTCGGAAGCTGCGAACTAACGAAACGTCCTTCAAGTGCCACTGTAAAATGGTTACACGGGTCCCACCTGCGAACAGAGACGTAAACCTTGCCAAGGTAATCCTTGCGAGAACAGGGGCACCTGTACCGAAAAAGGCGATACCTTTCAATGTCAATGTCATGCCTGGTGGAAAGGTCCGGATGCGAGGAACGTATGATGCATATTCCGTACAAGCCGTTGAGCGAAAGGATGCTACACGAACCGTTCTGGTTGGGTTTGATGACGGTGACGATTGTAATGGGTGTAATTGGGCTTGTGTGGTGTGCTAAGCGACATTTTCCGGAAAATTGAAAAACTACTGGCGGAAGATGAAGATCGTAATAGAAGTACGAGTAAAAGTAATCCTATGTTGACTCTTTTTATATTCGTAGTGAATATTAGTTAGAATCTTCTAGAGTAGCTATATAAGTATTTCTTTCCCTTATATTTTCAATAATGGAAAAATTGCTTCCTTCTTTTATGATTACCTAAAAGTTTTTTTTTAATTTCTTCAATTAAAATTAGTCAATGTCTACAGTTTATAACAAAGTTTTAAGTTAATTACTTTCCGAAGCGAGCGATTTCCAAACCAAATATTAAAGTATTTGATTACCGGCAACGTAGAGAAGGGCGGGAATGGATATGATGCTGTTGTAAAAGAATAGATTTCAATAGATGTTAGGACAAATGGAGAGACAAATGATTAGAATATATGTATGTAGATAATCGATTTGCAGTTGAAACTCCCGTCTTTTCCGTTTACGCTTAATTCTCTGTATATTCTAATATTCAAATATGTATTGGAAAGCATATAGATTAACTTAATTTTTGCATTATAACGTATAATGTCATTATGTAAAATATATGCCAGACGCCATGAAAAACTTTATTCGTTAATGTATTACACTAACAATAGAATTTTTGACGCTACTTACTATAACACTAAACATTTTAACCCACTGAACACCAAACAAGTTTTAACTAAAACACCGACGCGTTTCAACAGCAATGCTGTCATTATCAAGGCGATAATAAAACTAAATTAAAATAAAATCTACAAAAACAGGTAACCTAAATGTTATGCACGGTCAATCCGATACGCATCATTAATTTCCGATTAACAAAATCAATGACGAATACGGTATAGGGCCATTGTCACAATTCATTACACATGACTTATTTTTATATACATATTTCTAAACTTTCGAAAACATTTAGAAACTTACAATTGTTTATTTGTCTAATTAATTTAACATTCGTATGATCGATGTTGTGATCTGTTTCAAAAATGTGTTGGAGCCAACGCTCGATTTCTCAATTCTATTAAATCTAAGATGAGCCATATGCTCTTTGAATCTAGTTGAGACTGCTCTCCTGGTTTGCCCAATATGTTTTTTTGATTAATCTTTTACAATTGATTTCGTAAATACCTGACTTTTCTAGGGTTGTATTTTATCTTTAGGGTTACCGATGAGACATCGTAAACTAGTCCCAGAACTGTAAACTATTCTGAGATCTAGCTCTTTGAAGATTTTACTCAAACCTTTAGTGATAAAGGGAGCGTAAGGGAGGGTCACAACGGGTGAAGCTTTAACATCCTCTCGAAAAGTCGTAGATTCTTTCACAGTTTTCTTATAATTAAGCTTCCTAATTAACTTATAGATATGCTGAGGCTGGAAACCATTACACTTGGCCGCATCTTTTATAATTTTAAGCTCTTTCTCATACCTCGCCTTGTTCAAGGGAAAAGTGAGAAGTCTGTGGACCAAAAAATTCAGGCTTGCCATTTTGTGTTG